>OY776279.1:22979681-23532181 GCA_963675445.1 Linnaemya vulpina | reverse complement strand
CTCTTTAATTTAAATTTAATGGCGCTGAACTTTTTTCCTAAAAATTTTAGAAAAGAAATTTAAACTCAATATGCATTTTCTATTCTATTGTGCCTTGAATTTTTGTATTTAAGTTTTCTTTATTGTTTATCTGTGTGTGTGTGTGTGTGTGTCAGTCAGTTTGTTGCTTTTGTATTAGTTTGACATTTAACAAATGCAGGTAAAACGGCCGAAATAGTTTTTTTTTGTAATTTTTTTTTGTCTAGTTGTTAACATTTAAACATTTTCAAATACTCTACAATTTGGCTAAGATTGATGGTGTCGAATGATGAGCTGCAGGAATATAGAAATATAAATATCGTGGCTGAATAAATATTTATTTGTTCTGCGAAAATTTAAAGTGGCGGCACTGAGTTTTGCATTTCTCGCATATTATCCACACGATAGTTTTGATTTAAAAGTTTTGTTAGAAAATTTTCACAAATAATTGTATTAAATATGTTTGTGTTGAAATATTTTCCGATAAGACAAAGAAATTTGACAACCAACTGGGAAAAATATATTCAAGAAATATTAATTTAAAGTAAAAGAAAAAATATCTTCAATCTGATTCACTTTCAAGTTTATTAATCCGTTCTAAAGATGTAATAAATATATAACTCTCGCATTAATTTTTTTTTTGCTATTATATTCCGTCTGTCTGTTGTCTATTTATCTTCCTGGTAAGTGAAAGATAAGTAGACTGGGAGAAAAACTTTTGGGTTTTTTGTAACCCATTGCCTGCGGTTTTGCCTATTAACGGACCCATTGTCCACTAGGGCAAAGAAATGAAAAATAAAGTTTAATTGTGTACTGTTTGACTTTAAACAGCCCTATGCTTCTTTTTTACAAAATTCTAAAGAAGGATAAAGAAAAATTATTATTAAACATGTATAAGGGATTCAACTCCTTTGGGCTACAGGGTGGTTTTACTTTAATATAAATAATAACTGTTTTATTGTAAAATATTTAAAAGAAGGGGCTATAATATAACAGACGGAACAAGTTTTTTTGCCGTTTAAAAAAAATTTATAATATTTAAGAGTTTTATTCAAAATTGCGTTCAATACATATTCGTGGTGATATCATGTATCGCCATGTCATATTACCCAATTGAAATATATCGATTTCGATAACAATACAGGGTTGTAATTTCTGTTTAGCAACGTTTGGAAAGTCATCATAAATCGTTTGACATCAGAACAACGTTTCCAATTAATGGAAATTTATTCATCAATTATATTTTGATATTATTAAAGGAACATAATTTATTTATATATTCCATATAAATTTATTACGAGATACAATTACACTATAAGGAATTACTAACTATAAGGAATTAATAATTGATAACAACATTTATAATAATTAAAATAATAGGAAATAACGAAAATAAAACTTAAAGTAATAAATAAACCATAAATAAACCATAAATAAAGCAACCGACATAAAAAATAGTGGCAGATATTTAGATAAATTGTTCTCCAACCGCTTCACTCGCACTACAAACGATAATTCAAATAACGAGTTGTAAATGCGAGAAATAAAAATTTCGATATTTCTTAAAGATCTTATAAATGATGCCAAATTTTCCGGCTACTGGAATTTCATGATTCTGCACACTTCAATTAACAAACGAAATTTGAGATAACCCTCAAATTAAAACTTATTTTCTTATTCCTAATAAAGATTTTTGAATGAAAATATGTAAAATGATTCGTTTAGAATATGAATCATATTAAAGGCTTAATTAACAAAATAATATGTTTTGTCGTCGTTTATTTATGATGAAAATTATATCCAACTATTCGATGTTGCAGATTGAATTACAAAATTGAAAACTTACTGTTCCAGCTCTGGCTCAAATCTGAGAAATCTAAAATTATTGTTATTTTTTAAAAAACGATATATTTTTGCAAATTTGAAAACCATTTTATTATGAATTGTCTTAAATTCAAGACCAATTCTTAAAATAAAATACCATTTTTATTTAGTTAAAAGTTAATATTCAGACTCAAGTCTTATTATTATTATTATTTTATATAAAATATATTTTTATATAAAAAATTTTGTCTAACATTTAAGACAATTCATAATAAAATGGTTTTCAATGTTGCAAAAAAAACCTCGTATAAATTTATTTTTGTTTATGTATAAAAAATATCATGAATAATTTATTTGTCTCTATTGAAATCAATTAATTTATCACAAATTTTTATGAATCGATTAACCTCCTAATTCAAAACTAACTGATGAAACCAAAACTCCTACTAATTAATCCAGGGATTTACCGATTAAAACAGAATTAATTGAACATCCTAGTCAGGGTGTCTTAATAATAGTTTTGCTGGTCTGAAAAGAATTTATCTTGTTTGCTTCGCAGCTATAATTTCTGTATATCTCATTTAATCTGAGAAATGTCAAAATAACACGACCCAAAGACAAATTTTCCACGTGTTTTCTGCCATATTTGCTTCCAATGGACTCCCAACTCTTACAAAATCAAAGATAACAATTTGATGTTAAAGAGAATATCAGTTAAAGCTAAAACTATTGACCATATAAAACGTGGTTAAGAAGGCAATTGGATAGATAATCCGCTGTGCCACCTAATAAAAATAGAGGCAACGCCTCCGGTGCTTCCAACATCAACTGAGACAAGTTCTGTCAACATTTACCAATAATTATTGCGCTTGTGAAAATAAAATTTCTTTAAAGATTATCGATACTTAACTCGCACTAGTTTCTTTCCAAGAATATAAATTATCGATAAAGAAAACTACTCGAACTGTCTCAGCATCTACATAACAAAATCTCATTCGCACACTCACACACATGCACTCATTTAAAATGCTTTAAAATACACTTTATTATTTGAGATTAAAAGTAGGCAACAAGAAAAATTTGTCTAAAATGCCGCCAACATTTTTTTTTAATGGCAACGACAACATCAATGCTGGCGGTAAATAGAGGACGGCAGACAATGAATGCTGTTGTGTTTCGTTGTGTGTCAGGGCAGCAGCAGGCGTTGGTGGCGGCGGTGGTGGTGGTGGTTTTTTTGTGCTCCTTTCAATACCAGCTACCATAGTCTGTAATGGCAGCTGCAATAAAAACAACAACAGCAACTCACTACCTGCAAAATGTATAAAATGTCAACAGCATAAAATAAACGATAGATTGGATTTGGCATTTGATGTCATGACACAGTGGGATTGAGAAGAGCGAAATAGAAAAGAAAAATTATTTTAATTATAGCATCAGAAAAAAAGTTCAAACTCAGAAAAAACTAATTCTTTGCTAAATATATATATATATATATATATATATATATATATATAAATATATATATATATATATATATATATATATAAATATATATATATATATATATATATATATATATATATATATAACTATTCCTGTTCGTCAGGTTTAAAGAAACTCCCCATATAATTTCTCCAATATTTGTTATTTTAAGTCTAACAAGTTTTCAAATCAAATTGTTATGATTTTGGAATGTGCATATTGTTTCCGTGACGCAACATGAGGATAAGAATAAAAATAAAAATATCGTCGCACCGTGTCGTGCAGAACCTGGCAAAAGATTTAATTTTAATAGCCTGTAATACATACAATTTAAATACTGTTGACAGCACCTTACAAAATCTTTGGCATTTGTATGTCGACATGATATTTATTTAATAGGTGATTTTTTAAGAGCTTTCGAATTTGATTCGAAAAAGAAACAAGAAATATAAAAAAATTTATGAAATCTTTATTTGAGTAGATCGAACGGCAATAAAGAAGTACTGCTCAAATGTTAGCAATCGAAAACAATTTATCTCTCAATTCGCTTAACCCTGGAGGGGTGCACTGTCTTTGGGAAATTGGAAAGAAACTACAAGCAGACCCTTCATTTTGAAAAGTTTTATTGCAATTCACAACACTGCACTTCATTTTGTCTATTTTTCACAATTATAATCTTTAAATTGTTGTAAATTTTATTATTATTTAAAATTTTATTGACACAAATCACAGAACACAACTTGTTCACACAATCTTTATATAAAAGGTGTGATTGATGTCACACAAAACAGCTGATAGATACACAAACATAACGGACCTGCGCAATGCGCTAGCTGTTTTCTTTTTTGTATCATGGGTTAAACTCATTTGCTTTTTGTCATATAACTCTTTTATGTTTAATTGGTATCGAATTTTAAGAGAGAAAAAAGTTTTTATTTAATTTTTTTATTATATTGTTTTTAATAAAATACTTAACCAAAAATAGTATTACTTATTTTCAACTTTGAAAATATATCAGCTAGAATTATTTAAAAAAAATAATCGTCGAATCAAAGAAGAGTTGCCTTCATGTACAAACATGAAGAGTAACCATGCAGGGTTAAGGTACGTTCACACTACTCAATGGACACTAATGAAAACCCTTTTAATTCCGGCAAATGTTTATTGATTTCAACAGTCTATTATTTATTTAAGATACTGTTTTTCTAAATAAACCGGTTTCTGAAACCAGGTATTTCTTTTAAACGGTTACATTTCTCTTGGGCAAATATTTAACAAGTGTAAACGTAACTTTGGTTGCAATTAATCTGCCTACTCTGTGTGGATTGTATTCATCAATATGTTATTTAAACTAATCTCTTGCAAAGCTGACATTTTACACTACCAGTTGAAGTAAAAATATAAATAAAAAAATCAAATAACAAAAACAAAAAGTTATAAAAACATCAACAAAAGCACTAACGAAATCTCAACAAGAAGAAGAAAAAAAGGAACATACGCAAGTCTCAGCATTCATTTGCCAGTTTTTCCACAGACATTCAAAAGCGTAAAATCGTTTACCGCTCAACTCGTTAAAAAAATCAAATTGAAATATATTGAATATGTATGTCTGCATACCTTTGCAGCTCTGCATTTTTCGTTTGCGTCTGTATGTGCTTACAACTCTTATTGTAGTTCTCGCCTAGATAAACGTAACGGTGGCAATTGTTGTGGTTTATGAGATCTTTTTTTCTCTCTGTGTTTCCTTCTCTGCTTTCAGATACTCAAGTTATTGTTGTCATTTTAAAGTCAACGAAATATTAAGAAACTGTAATAAATCATGCAACTTTATATGGCTGTAGTTACTTGAAGATAAATATATTCACACTCGATATTTAAATACATGTTGCACTGCTGGCTGTTTATGTGGATGTAGCGAACTACAAAAGTGTTGTGCGATTGCAACATTTGATTGTTGTTGCTATTTGTTTAACTGTTTGGAAATTGTAATTCAATAGTTTGATTGGTATAGTTTCGTTTAACATAAATTTGTATTTTTTCTACGAATAATTTCTATTCTCTATACAATGGAAAATAGTTCATGTATGTCACAATTCAACAAATTTGATGATAAATAAAAGTTTGGTATCTGCACTTGAGTGGAACATTTAGCAGAAGATTATTAGGGGATATTCAAGTCTCAGTGAGAAGGCACTTCAGCGTTGGAGAAACCCTGGTTTTTCGTAGGATTTATTTTTATTTTTAATATGATGGAAAAGAATATTAAAAGAATATTGATTATGACAACAAGTTCGACGCCACTATTTGGGGAGATGAACTGACGGCAAAATCAAAGCGCAGTGCGCAGTGCCACAACTTGGAAGCGGTGCAGTGCGGCACTTAAAGTTGTGGCAGCTTATCGCACTGTTTCGGCAGCAGCGGTTTTTGTAATAAGTGAGAGATGTCTATTGACTCCAACAGGGGCGTTCCTGTAAGTAGTGCTGCAGAGGAAAGATCCAGGACACTTCAGTGATGGTAGAACAGGTGGAGCACAGAAACTGCTGGTAGATGGACGGCGAGGCTCATCCCTAACATAGAGATGTGGGCAAAAAAAAAAAAAAAATTTGGTAAATTAAAATACTTCCGGGCACAGTTTCCGTCAGGGCATGGTTACTTCCTCCAATATCTTTACCGTATGGGCAGGACAGGGAACCCCTTCAGCATGTATTTCAACGCGAGAAACAATGACGCTGAATACACGTTCTTTAAATGCAACAAGTGGCAGGCGGCGCGAAGCAAAAAAAAAATATCATCTGGTATAGTGCTGCCACCTTAAATATATATTTCACCATGAGAATTAATTGATGTAGAATTTCATTAATATCTTCAGAAAATCTTATATTTTGTGTATTATATAATATATATATATATATATATATATATATATATATATATATATATATATGGTGTTTTTTGTAGAGTGATACAAGTTTAAATCATAATAAAACATGCTAATATATATTTGATATCAATGAATAGAATTTGGATAGAAAATTTTATGCCATTATTGTTTAAATATGATTTCGGTCATGTGGCCGTACAAGGCGCAATCTGGAACACCAATTTTCACAAACAGTAACATTCTGACCATCATCATTTTTGAAGACATATGGACCAATGACTCCGCCAGCCCATAAAGCGCACCAAACAATAATTTTCTGTGGATGTGATGGTGTTTCGACAAAAGCTTGTGGATTCTCCTCACTCCAAATGCGACAATTCAACCAAAAGTGGGCTTCATAGGAAAATAAAATTTTGAATGGACGAAGTGCACGATAAGTTTGACGAACAGAACCATAATTTTGATTAAAAATTTCCAAAATTTGCACGCGTCGCTCTGGTGTAAGTCGATCCATAATGAAATGGCAAAGCAAACTAAACAAAAACCAACTATCAGCTGTTAAATGGGTGGTCAAATAAAGCAGCGATGCCAACTCAAAGTTGTATCACTCTATAAGAAACACCCTATATATATATATATTTATATATATATATATACAATATATATATATATATATATATATATATATATTTGGTTTCAATAAAAAAATTATATGTTACAACTTCAGTACTATTTGAAACTCAACCGAGTTTTTCCGCTACTTTTAACTGCAGAAAAAAACTTGAAAAAAAATTATGCTGCTTTTCACAACTATTAGCAATAAATTCTAATTATTATTTGCTGACCTGCTTGCCAACAGCAACGCCACTTCGCGGAAACGCCCTACTTTCGCAACAAGCCAGCGTGAATGTGTCAATTAAAACAGTTAAACCTTCTCTCAAGAATATTAGCAACATGTTTTATTAGCCAATAGATTTACTTGATTGAAAAGATTAATAGCCGAATGTAACCGAATGCCTCACCTGGTTTCGATAATTTCGCAAATTTTCGTGGAAATTGAAAAATTTGCCAAAATTCAACGGCCTGTTTTTTTCCCAAAATATAAAGATTTTAATCATCGAAATTACCATTGAAAATCGTTTATTTTTTTATTTATTAATAATTACAAAAACATTAAAATCGTGATTTATATTCTGAGATGAACTCCTCAAACTCACAAACATAAATCCGTTATGGTCGAAACTTTTGGTTTTTTCTTCTTCTTTCAATTTAGTCAAGCTTAACTACACTGAAAATAATTTAATGCGAGATTTTGCGTTTGTGCACAGCGGTGTCATTAATTTTTAATGAGAATATGAAAAGGTGAAATCTGTTAAATTGTGAACTGAAGAAAATGTGCTGAAAATCTGATTGAAACATAAAATTAAATTTGGATTAAATGATAAGACAATAATTATTGTTCAGGCTTAAGTTCAAACCTCGCGAATTTGCAAATTACTTTTTATTTGTACTAAAATCGATTTTTTTTTTATCAAGAGTAGAATTTTTATTATAACCATTGTAATGCGGTAAACAAATTATGCCCCAAACGAAGAAGTTTATGAAAATATAATTTGTATACTGTTTTAACCCTGGATGGTGACTGTTGACCGAAACAACGTAACTCTTTTTCTTTATATGAACTCTTGTATCTTTCGCATCGAATTTTAAGAGAAAAAAAAAAGGTTTTTATGTTAATTTTTTTTATTATTCTTTTAATAAAATTCTTAACCAGAAATATTTTTATTTACTTTCAACTTTAAAAATTGTTCATCGATTTAACGAAGAGTAACCCTAATGTACAAAAGTAAAGAGTATCCATCCAGGGTTAAAATATGTACAGAAGGTCTTTAAAAATATATGCACGCTAAAAGATGAACTTTTTAAAAAAAGAAATATGCTAAATGTCAGTTTGCATATTAAGAATAAATTCTGTTAAATCTTGCAGAAAATATGCTAAAATGGTAACACTTCTTTCTTATGCCCATTGCGAGAGAATAATTGCGCAATTTTTAGATTTAAACAGGGATCGAAAGGGTTAAAAGATAAATTTAAAAAGTGCAGTTTTAATCATTATCTCCTGAGTTTTATTTTTCGTCTAGAAAATAAAAGTTACTTTCTGAGTGTTATTTCTTGACTTTAATTTTTCCATCACGGAATAAAACTTATATCTTGATTATATATTTATTGATTTATTATTGTTATTATTATTATTATTATTATTATTATTATTATTATTATTATTATTATTATTATTATTATTATTATTATTATTATCATTATTATTATTATCATTATTATTATTATTATTATATTTGCTTAGAAAACCAGTCAGTTTTTAATCGATTTAGTTAAATAGTTTTTATTTAACTTTTGAAATGATTATAATTTTTATTGATCTCTATATGAGATCAATATATTATTCATCTTCAGGATCTGTAAACCATTTTTATTGTTAATAATATTAAAATCGTGTTATTTTAGAATAAAAACACAATTATTTCAGATACTGAAGACCAAAAATTGTATTGTTTGCAATATATCGAGAAAAAAAATCTTGATTCAAATCTATAACTCGTTCGGAACATATCGTTGATGAATTGTAAAGTAAAAACAATCCCTTTTATTTATTAATAAAGTTAAACGCTCTTGACAAAAAGATTTTCAACAATAATTTACTTTTTTTGCGTTTGCAAAATTACCTAAAATGCTGATGAAAATTCTTGCCATGGTTTGGGAGATATCGGCGTGCAAAATTTCCCTAAACAGTGCTTTATTAAATGCCTGATTTTTAAGTTCTATCAGAATAAAAATCTTTATTCAGTCTTCTACGTGGCCGGATATTGGAACTCCAATAGGAGAATGTGGTTTGTTATCAAAAGCCGCTGGTAGAAATGTCTATTAAAGAGAGTTGCTTGTCATGTGCTTGCGATATGATGGAACTTTGGACCAACCCATGATAGCAATTTCTATGTGGCAGTAAAGTTGGTGCTGGGAAATATTTCCAAACTCTCGTCTATCTCGAGTTTTGTATTGCGAGTTTCTTCCTTGCAGCAAGCGCCATGGCCGAAACTCCGAAAGTATTACGATAGTCCCGAAATATTTTAATTTATGTACCATTTTGATTGGTTTTGAGATGACCTACATATATGGTCTAACGTATCCAATACTTTTATATCTACTAGAAACACTCGGTAGAAAAACTTGACTATTTAACGTTTACAGTTGTAAAATAAAACTATTGTCTATGTGTTTAAGCAATTCTTTTTTTAAGGTAAGGAAGGCTACTGAAATGTAAGAAAAATATTAAAAAGCTCTTCATGTTCTCTTTCCTACAATACTTATGATTAGAATGACAAAAACAACAAAATTATTCGGTTGCACTCCAGCAAATATAAAACTATTGCAGACATTTAAACGTTTATGTTGGTATTCGTATTCATATGACTTTGCAAGTTTAAATGAAAAACGCTTTTTAAGCAAATTCAAAACGTTTATTTTATTATCTTTGTGCTAAGAATTTATGAAAACATAATTATTGTGCCCATCTATAGAAAAATACCTTTCAAATAATATATGATTCATCAATATTGTTAAACGATAAAATACTTAAAAAGGTACCACAAATAAAAAATAATAATAATAAAAAAATATATGAATTATAAAAGTATGAGATTTTCCATATATTCCTCTACAGCTCGTATATATATGAACGACTTTCCTAACGAGGAATTATGAAATATTTTCTATTATTTTCGAAAGATCTCGGGCATACTCTCATGGATTCGTTTTCAAAGTATACAAATAAATAAATAAAAAAAATATAAATATATTATGTATTCATAATATATTTCATATATTCACTTACATCTCGCATGTATATTATGAACGATCTTACGCAAGAGACATTACGAAATATTTTGTTTTATTGGCGAAAGATCGCCCGCACACTCTCATGGATTTTTTTTCTGTGTACAAAAATTGAGTTGCTATTCAGAAAGAACTTTCAAAAGTACTTAAAATTATTAAAACAAAACTTGACTACAGCCAAAAAAAAAAACCTCTTGGAAACTAAAAAACACAAACAATTGAAAAATAAAAACACGAACAAATATTTCTTTATGGTCTAGTGCCAGCAGCCAGTTAAAAAATCATTACAGATTCTGGAGTCGAACAGAACGTGTATGGAAGTTATTACAATTTTAAAGTTCTTTTTTCCTAAGTATTTTCGAAGTTCAGTCTCTTTCTGAAGCCGGTAGCAAATGAAAATTGTTTTGAAATAGTTTTTCTTTCTTTCATTCTTTCATATCTCAAGTGTTTTGGCCCCGTCATCGTCAGCCAGAGTAGTTTTTAATGCAGGCAGAACCATTGAACGAACGAACGAACAATCGCATAAAAATTGTTGATCTTGTTCGGTTTTGTATTTTTGATTGGCTTTAAGTATTGTATCTTTAAGATACAAAACTATAAATTGTAGATATAAAAATCTAATTTAATTTATATATTCTGCCACTTTTTCAAATTGTATTAAAGTTTAGTTGTTCAAGCTTCTTTTTTTTTACTCGAAGCTGCTTTTTGCGCACCGCTTTGCTCTGATTCGCACTCAGGCCATGTTGTATGTGTGTGTGTGTGTGAAACTTCAATGAATGCTTTTCATATTATTTTTATTTGCATTTTATATTTTAAATTCTAGAGTTTTTGTTTGAATATCAAAATATGTTTTTTTTTGTTATATTTTTCTTTACGCTGTTTATTCAACTTGCATTTGTTGCCACAATACAAAAATAAAGAAAATGAAAAACAAAATAATAAATTCGTGCTGCAGAAATAAAGCAGCGTTGAATATTCAAACATCCACACAAAACTAAAGTGTATTTTTGCAGTACAATTTGAAAAACAGCATAAAAATACTTTTTATTGTTAAATGATTTAAATGAAGCTTTTCTTTAGTTGGGCAGAGCAACAATAATACGAGTAGAAGCTAAACAGTAGACGAAACGCCATTAAGAATTGGCAAGTCTAGATGTTTAATAAAAATTTATTATTTAAATGTTAAAATGAAAACATTTAAATTACTTTAAATGGCAATTTGTTGATGTGGAGACTTAAACGAAAATATGTAATAAAAAAGCGAATACAGAAGAGTATAGAAAGAAATGAATTGTTGTGGAAAATTTAAGGCTGCAGTTGTCAAATGCAAATGAACTGCATCTGACCTTTTTGCGATATGTTCCTGAATATTCTCTAACTCTTAATCACAAACCGAGTTTGTCATGTTCTAACACGCTCACGTAATTGCTGTTACTATTGCAAATCTATGGGCTTAAGAAAAATATAATTCTATATGGAATAAATTAGATACTTTTTCTTTTGTGTTATGCAACACATTTCAAAACAAAGAACATAAAAGAGTTTGTTTTCTAATAAAAGAAATTAACTGGTACTCCTTTTAGTACAAAATAAAAGCGAATTGGGTTTTGTTCTTGCTTTCTTTATCACTTTTATGCTGAAAATTTTTAAAAGAAAATACAATTTATATTGTGCATATCTGCATAAAAATATCTTTCAAACTATATACGATTTTTCAATAATTTTGGAATATAAGACACTTAAATATGTACTACAAAAACTTATGTCAAAAATATTTATATATAAAAATAATTACCTTACAAATTCAAGCTAAGGCTTCAGCTACCAATGAAAATTGGAAAAACCGTTCACATATACTTAAGTATAAATTCAAACCATAAAAGTTTGACTTAATGTATAATGGAACAAAAAATTCAGAAAAATAGGACATGAAGAAAATAATTAAACGGTAACACGGGTATTAAAACAAAAACGTGTTAACATCAGGTTGGTACAGTTCTCGGATTCTTTTTTACAATAAAATTTGTGTAAATAGGAACTGTTATCACATTCAACTAAGCCACCTAAACAGTGGTGATAAACACAATACACATGAGCACTGAAGATGAAAGTGTTGCGACTTTCGAAAACAGCTGTTCTGCTCTGCTGTGTAAGTTGAATAAAACTGATGTTGACTTTCCTGTGTGCCTTGGAATATTAATTCAATTTAACATATTTATATACAATTTTTTTTTTATAAATATTGGCAAGTCAGTTGATTGCCAAAGTAATTTTGAGTACACAGAAAAATTGTTATAAAAATTAATTTTAGTCTATAATAAACAACTAATAATGATATAAATATATTTATCCCCGATTTTATGATCAGAATTCAGATTATTTCAATCGGGAAGAAAATATTGAAATTTATTTTAAACTTGTTTTTTTTTCGCAACGATGTAGAACTGGCGAATATTTTTATTCAATTTAGAGTAGAATAAATATCCGAGGCTGCAGAACAGCTCGCCTGATTTTAAGTTCATAAAGGTTTTTGTCTTTGCTGACCTAAACATTGATTTATACGACTATTTTAAAAGTTTCAACTTCACTTAATGCAAATTGCAGCATAAAAAAAAACGAAAATCAATTTAATATTTTATTTATTTATTATTTTCCGGCAGAAAAGATGGCGGAGCAAAAGTTTATTAACTCCATTCAACGTTGAGTTACACTTGAATTTGAATAGTGCCAACAAAATTGGTTCATCGTTAGTTTGGCTGGTTGCTTGGTTTTTCTGTTGGCTTGCAAAGTCTTAACAAGCACTGTACAACGTACAGTGGAGAAAACAATTTCTTGCACTTCAGATGGAATATTTTCCATGTACTCACATGTATTAATTGTTATTTTTGCTCAGGAACAGATTTTAAGAAATATGCAATCGAAAGAATTTAAAAAAAGTTTAAAAACATTCACGGTTAGCAAACTCTGTCCAACGCTGGTTGATATAACCGACTTTCACTACAAGTTTGTTAAAGTTTTTTTTTATTTTTAATTTCCTTTTCTCTCTGTCACTGTTAACATTTCACTGCTAAAATCATGAGTTTTATTCTTCTAGTAATTTGGCTGCAGTTAAACTTATTAAGCACTTTTCTACTTAAAACTGTTTCCTCTTAAAACCCAAACTAATAAATTTGCTAAAGCAAAATGGAAATAGTTTTTCGCAGTGGTGGGCGGGGGAAAAAGTTATCAAGGGGTTATAGAGGCAAATAAAAAAAAAAATAAAAAATTAAGTGAAATTATAACTACAATTACGATGAAACTCTTGAAACTCATTTACAACTTTACTTTCCGTGCTTAACGATTTACTGAATGTTAAATGTCATGCAGTTTTTGAAGTATGAAATACGATTTTTTTTTTTAATATACATATAATATAAAATGTGCCAGTGTTGGTGTGGGGATTGCGCTGGTATAGAAATATGAAGAGTTTTTGTATGTCTTGGCTGGCAGTCATTTAGATCAGTCACTTAGTGAGCCAACGTAATAACAATATTAAAATTCGTAATACTGCTTCACAGGGTGGCCCAAAATAACCGAAGGGATTTGAATTCCTTATAAAAGGTTCGTGATATATTTTTTTAATCATATTTTGTAGAAAAGATTTGGGTAATTCAAAATCGAACAGTATACGTTGAACTTTATTTGTAAATTCCAGGGATTCTAAGTTTTCTCTCATGCATTTTCGACACTTGAGTGTGCCAACTCAACACTTAATGGAGGATAAATTCTTTCTCTGCCGGAAAATAATAAATAAATAAAAATATTACAGTAATTTTTTTCCATGCTACAATTTCCAGCAAGTGAAGTTTAAATTTTTTAAAATAGTCGTACAAATTAGCGAGGTCAGGTCAGCAAAGACAAAAACCTTAATGAACTCAAAATCAGGCGAGCACTTTTGCAATGATACCACCAACTATTCGCCAATTCTGCATCATCGAACGGGCACAGGAAAGTATTCTGAAAGATCGGAGAAACATCAACCAGAAGACGTTCGACACATGTTGGCTTCTCATGGGGTTCGCTGTGGAGAAGTTTGAGAAAAATAAGAACAGTTTAATTTAAATTTCAACTTGTCTGATCTGGTAATCGGCAACGAATTAATTATGATATTTATTTTCGGCATAAAGCAGAAGAAAATCGTGATTCTATTCAGAATTTAAGAACGATCGACGACGCCCAGGATATGGAATACGGTAAATCAAAAAGTAGCTCAACAGCGATTTTTTGTTGTTGTTAATCACTGGATATCGGACGGTGTAGGAAAAATTTTGAATGGCAGGAGTATAAAACCGTAAACAAAGATGGAGCTCCGACAATTTGCGAAGCACACAATGTCTCCTATAGGCGACGTGTATAGTGAACGAATTATTTTGCACCAAAACTATTTGAATTGGCCTCCGCCTTCACCGGCCTCAACCGATGGTGATTTTGGTTTTCTTTTTATAAGTAGGACCAACACTCAAGGGTCCTACGCATATGCAATTCGTTAGACATAGAGGAGGAAAGGGGAGTTGTGTGTGTGTGTGGACTTTCAATTTAAATTTTCCCAAATTGAACGTGACTCGGAAGACCTTTGCAGGTCGTTTGTTCCACATACGGACTGTATAGTGAAAAAAAAATATATTCTCTCTGAAAAGCCCAGTGAGATTCATTGGGAAATCGTCCACAAATGCTTGCGTCCTTGCTAAAAATTGCATTGGGTGTATAAAGAAATAGGCTTCGGGAACAAGTTCCCGATAAAACAACAAATCGCGACGTTGTTCAAGAAAGTCAATAGAGTTAGTTATACCCTACTGTCTCCGTTGAGCTTTTTTGCCTTCTCCTATACACACGGCCGAGTAAATTTACAATAGAATTTGAAGCACCGCCCCACACGTGAGAGTTGTATTCCATTTTCGGTCGGATGTAAGTGATACAAATAGGCAGTAGATCAGATGGGGTGTAGTATCTTTGGTACCATCTGAAGAAGCCAAGGCAATTCATGTCGTCCATCTGACATCACACTGACCTTTCATGTCCAGAACAACGAACGCCCCTGATTCCTTAATATGTCTTGACTAATAAGAATTGAATCATCCAGCAATTAAAAAAAGAACAATATACGCTACTAAATGGATCACATAACAACTGAATTTTTGCGAAAGGTTGCGGAAAATGGTTTCGAAATAGCACGAATATGCGAAAGAAATCAAAACATGGGCACCACTTGCAAGAATTTTAGAATTAAATTAAAAATATTCACGGTATTTTAATAATAATTATAATAATAATAATAATAATAATAATAATAATAATAATAATAATAATAATAATAATAATAATAATAATAATTTTTAATGAATTCAAACCTTTTCAGCCTTTTTGGACTACCCTGTACATGATAAACACCATAAAAGTTTCTGCTTTGCTGGCTCATAAAAAAAAATTAATAAATTGACATGTAGGCACAAACTGAAGTTTTAAAAGGTTTCCTTAAAGTCAGTTCGCACTGGCAAACGTTAATAGAATAAAACCCCTATTCACAAAACAATATTTTTCGTTTATAAGCTGTTTATAAAATAAATATTCTATACGAAACTTGTCTTTTGAGCAGCTCATAAGCACAAATTATTTTTTCTGAATAAGATCTTAAGATTTAATTGAATTTTGCGGGTTTTTAGAATTGAGATTTTTTTCATAATAAAATATAATTTTTTTTTTAGGAATAGGGCCAGCATTCCGGGGATACATATGGAGTGCATTGCGCTGGATTTGTATCCAACTGTAATTAACCAATTTTATAAAGCGTACTAATCCCTTTTTTGTGTTTTAAGATGAGGCTTAATCCTCTTAGAGTTGCCATACTGAATAACATAAAAATCGCAATATTATACATAATAAAACTTCAAACTCGGTCAATGTAGAAATTCTGTTGATTATATCTATAAAAACTAAATTTGGCGCTAAGTGCAGTTTTTATTTAAAGAAAGAATCACGAAATTATTTATATATATATATATATATATATATATATATATATTTTGTTATATTTTGTCAGCTGATTTGTAAATCGGGTGTAGTTTAAACCATCAACGAATAAAAGTAGCCAATTAATTGTGCACGTAAAAACTAAAAACTAAGATTATGGATGGCTAAAGGCGTTTTCTTATCTAGAAAACATGTAACATTTGTTCACTTTTTTTGTGAAAAGCTGCAGTTCTTAACAGTTTTAAAACTTTTTAGTGATGTTGGATTAATTTCTAATCAAATATTGCCTTTTTCCATTAAATAGTGTAAAAAATGTAGCATTATCTTCTAGAAAAGAACATATATCTCTAATCTCAACTCCAACAACTCGCTCTTAATCATCTAATTTTTTAAAAACTTAGCGTTGTCAAATCACCAAGAGAATTTTAAACAGAAAACGAATTTGAAAACCGCGCGATTTGCTTGTAGACGTGTTTGAACATGGCAAATGCAGGTTTTATCACAGCAAAATATAAAAAAACCCATGAGCTTTCAACTAAAATGCCTGCAGCCTTCCTGTTTGCTAGATTGGCTTTAAAAATGCTGCAAGTAATAGAAATTCATAACTAAACAATACAGAGAGAGAGAGAGAGAGAGAGAGAGAGAGTGATTGAGGGGCAATTAAAAACTTGGAATTAAATTTTTAAAATCTAAAAAAAGAAGAAAATCCCTTAAAAAGTTTTATTTTTTTCCATTAGTTTCATGCAAAACAAGACAAGACTATATAACGCCAGATAAAATCTATTCAGATAATATAAGATAACAGTCTTTCAAATAAATTTTTTTACATACTCGTTAAATTTGCAAACTCAATGCATTTAAAGTATTCCGCCCTCATTCTAACAAATAAAATAGAAATAAAAGAAAAATCTAAAACGAAAACTGCCAACGAGGGAGGGTTGAAAGTACATATTGATTTTATGTTCGCAACACAAGAAATTAACTGAAATAAATTTAGAGCGACATGTGAATCTCAGCGACAATTTCAAGTGACATATAAAAAAGTTACACTTTTTATTTTGTTTCCCTATAAAAATATTGCAAATGAATTGAACGGGTTTTTATTTAAACATAAAATAAAAACGTTGAATAGTCGAATAATTCCATTTTACTTTCAGTCAATGCAATTTAAAGAAAAATTAAAATTGTCTGTAGCAAATAAAACATCAATTCAATCTAATGAAATTGGGAACATTTTTTATAAGAATACACAGCAAAGGTTGTTTAAAATAACACTGTGCTACAAATAAAATTTAAAGATAAATAGCTAATGGTGATTTCTTTTCTAGAAAAAATGCAACATTCTTTGCACTTTTTAATTCAAAATGGGCAACATGTGTGATTTCAAAATAAAGAATTCTTAGAACTTAATCCAGCATTAATTCAGAAAAATAATAAATATTTTAAAACTAATCCAAATTGCCGCTTTTTAGAAAAGAAGCAAAAAAATGTTACATGTTTTCCAGAAAAGAAAACGTTATAAAAGTTTACTTAATAATTCGATTCGAAGGCATGTTTTCGAATTGCAATATTGAATATTTTGGAATCTGCAAAATATCCCAAAAATCTTGTTTTAGGTATAAAAACTCTTTCGGGTTATTATCTAATACGTTTCGAAAAAAGAAACTTTCGAAGTTGTATGTTAAAAGCATACATTTTCTAACAATTTCCGTTTCGAATCGAAATTCATAATAACCCTAGAGTTTTGTTTCATGTATTTAAAACTTGATAACTTTAGTAAATGTTATGCGATTTTCAGTTCTTGATCACATTTAGAAAGAGCAAATTAAAACCTTTCAAATGATATATAATTTAATTAAGTAACTGTGGAATATATAAATTACTTTCGTAAGCAAATTCACATTTCAGTTCAATATTTTTCAAACGCACAAATGTTTTTAGCCAGTACTTAAAGCGTAACAAAAGTTAAGATTCTTTCAGGGGATCTTTTCGTTAAATTTAAATAAAATTTATGTGAGATATCATCGGAATTTTTTATGCTTTTGGAAGACCTCTGGATGCCATAATGCGTAGACTATAACATCGTTCAAATGTTCGTCACGGTTTGAATGTATGGACCATATCCGAAATTTTTAATTTTCAATGGAGTTGTTTGAAAGCTGATATTTCTACTGACTGGAACCACAGTTGCCACTGTGGAACAATTGAACCAAAAATGGTTGTTTTGTTTACGTTTGGTTCGCTGGTCCATTTTTTTTCTTTTATGAAGAGTTAACGATTATAATATAAATAAATTTTGAAAGTTTTATCATGCCTGTAAAAATGTATTTACGAAAACTATTTCTCTTCACATAAAGTAAAAGATTTGATTCGTTCACAACACTTGATAGTAATCGATTATTACCTACCCACAGTAGTAGATCAAAAAGCCATATTGGCAACACTGATCGATTGTTACTTTTGTTTACAAGTCAGAAATTAACAGTTTGACTTCAGTGTAAAAAGTATTGTATTATGCTGGTATGCAAATAAAACTGAAAAAATTGGTTCTCTTTTTTTATTTTGGTTCTTTTTTTTATGGATTTTGGTCTCAAAGAAAAATTTAGATTGGCAACCACTTTCCACACTGGCAGAAAAACAGAGCAAATAACACTGAGGAGATGGCGTGGCTGCTTCGAAATCAGTACTGATCCGTTCTGCTAAAGTGATGGTTATAAAAAATTGTCTTAATAAAAATGTCAATTTAATACAAATTTGCCGATTTGAACTTAAGTTGAATTCTTCTAAAAAATATCGGAAATTTAAAGGCTTCGATTTTTCATTAATATAGTGAATATTATTGATTGTATTTCATATAAGTAAATAACGAAAAGCATAAAGTTAATATTAAAAAGTCAGGCCGTTATTACAACTTCATGTTGTTTAAAAGTAGGATTTAGTAGGACTTATAAAAAATTTCCATTATTGCGATTTTACTTAAACCTAAAGTGAAAGATAGGTTGAAGGCAGGTCCATCCTACCGCGTATGTTTGGAATACACTAGAACAAAGACAAACTTTTTTTTACCTTCTATAACATCCTACTTTTGACTAACATGAATGCTGGTTTTAATATTAAGACCAGCTGCTAAAACCTGGTTTTACCATGCAAAAAGATTTTGTTAAAACCAACTTAAAATCACTTTTGAATTAGTTTTAAGTAGGTTTTATCAAATGCAGTCTTGTTTTTGTCCGTGCTAAATTGAGTGCTGCCAAGTTTGGTATTGGAAACAGCTGTCAAACCGAATGCACAGAAAAATCCACAGAATTTGTACGATTCTTATAGAAAATAATGTGAAAATGTAAATGTTTTCATAATTTTAAAATATTTATTTGCAAATAATAGAATTTCTATTTTAGAGATCAGTGAATTTTTTTTTAATATTTGTTAGCGTTTAAGTGTTGTAAAAGTGAAATAAAATAACAACAACAAATTCATTAATTTCTTTGAGAAATTTAATTTATTGTGAGCAAATTTATTGGACAATCGGTGTGTTAAAATCTGAATTTAATAAATCTACAGTGTGGACGTAAAATCACAAGTTTGTGAAAATATGGAAAAGATTGGCTCTAAAGGCCATGCCGATAATTTTAATCGGAAAGTCATTGTAACCTGTGCTATTCTATGCTTTGGAGCTCCTCCAACTAAAACACTATTATTTTGGTTTTTAAATTCAGCGATTCCCACGTGATAGATTTTGGTTGCTTTAAAAAATTGAGAAGAATATCTGATCTTATTAATGATTATAATGATTGAAGTTAAAAAAAAAATCACGTTTCTAATTTTTCCGTTTACGATATCTCACGAACGGATTAACCGATTTTGATCAGATTTTTAGTGGCCGACATGGTTTTCTAATCTTGAGATCTGTTTAGGAATCGATCGGTAAAGTCGTTTAAAAGTTATTTAAAATACCACTTTAAGAAATGTTTTTTTTTAATATCTTGAAATCTACCAGGTCGATTTGGCTCAAATTCACAGGAAATCTAAGTCTAGTAAAACCCTTTAGAAAGTCATAAGTTTGGTTAAAGCTGTCAAGCTGTTCCAAAGTTATAAGTGGGTCACACACACACACACAGACATGATGACGGGTTGTCAAAATTAGTCAGGAAAACTTCCTCGAACCTCAAAACGTCCAGTTGTGATGAGAACTCGATTTTTTTTCAAAACGACTTAAAACCAATAACTTCCCAGTTTTTGACAATTTTCAATTTTCGTAGCGGGAAGTTGAAAATAATAAATTAGCGATCTTATTAAATTTTATTTTTTTTAATATGAATATCTGGAGGATTGATTGTTACAATAATTAAATCATTAAAATTAATTAAAAGCAAATCGCTGCTATTTTCATTAAAATATTATTATTTTTAATTAAAAAACAATCTGGCAAAAGCGTGTTAAAACTTGGCAACTTCTGAATAAGAAAAGCACTGAAAGGATATTGAATTTGACTAACACTTCTGCACCGTTAAAAACTAGCAGACATATTTAAGTTGATTCCTTCCTCGTGTATGTGTGTGTGTGTGTGTGTTTAACTTTAGTTTAGAATCGTTTCAAGTTGTTTGGCTTTTTGGTTGCTTTCGTGTGCTCTTATCTTTGACATAAATTAAAAAAGAATCCTTTAAAATGCTCTCTCCCTCTCTCTTTCGCTGTTTTCCTGTACAAACATTTTTCGTTTCCCCAAAGAAGCAAATTTATTTTCCATGCCCTAAACCAAGTCATAAACTAATCCTTGGGATATTTACTCGTATCCTTAAAACATGTTTAATCCTTAAATTATGCTAAACTTTAGTGCTTAAAAAGCCCTCCCACTAATTGAGCTTTAATTAGTGTTTGGTAATTTAATATATTTTACGAACAAAAACTATTTGTTTGTCTGCTTTCGTATCCTGTTCCTTGGCATGTCTCCTTTTGTTTCTTAAACAAGACCAGATATACCCAAAGACATATTCACTTAAAACATACAACAGACCGTAGAGACTGATGAAACTAGCGCCCAGAAATAGCCCAATCGCCCCACCAAATGACATGATTAATTGATCGGTGCTAAACACCACACGTCGCTTCATGGCCATGCGCGGTAGAAATAGTTTCACAATAATAGTGCTTTCGAATTTTGTAGACTCCTAGAAAAATAGAAAAGAAATTTACGTTCGTTAATTATTGTGTACTTTCTTTTGTTGTTGTTGTTGTGTTGCTTGTTTTTTTTTTTGTTTTGTTTTTTTGTTTTTTTTTTGTCATGCTTCAACTATAAAACTAACATCCTTTTGTGTTGTTGTTTGCATGCTGACATAAGTTTCCTCTTCACACAATTTGGGACAATTGCATTGTGCTGCATTGGGCCAGTTCTTGTGTGCCAAGCACAGCATTCCCGTAATATCACAGACAGGCAAATGGGGAGCCACCATATAAAAATATGGCTTGCAGCCACATATTTTCATGGCAAAATTTATACGGCATTCTATGCGACACAAGCCAGGACGATAAGTCTTGAAAAAGGAAAAGAATTTAATTCAGTTTGAATATAAACACATCTGCGCTCAAGGGTTATACCTCGAAATATCTTAAATTGTTCTCATCTCTGTAGCGACACTTTCTGTAGGCAATCGGCAAATTGCGTACTTCCAGTTCGGCCGTTGTTAGACCCAGTAAAACCTCAATCGTCAGTGAACTGTCAGTGTTGGTCTGCCGCATTATAGTACTTTGATCGTATGGCGCCACAATATCATGGACGTTGTGAAGAAACTGGCGCAGGGAAATAAATGTCGCAATAAATATCTTTCGCTGTCATGAAGTACAAAAAAACGTGAATTTATTGGACTTACAATGAAAAGACCAGCGCTGTCACCGGCTTTCGGAAAGATTTTTGTATTGCACTCATTCATGACGTCGCAAAAACGGAGTTTCGATACCTTAAGGGATTTACTGCAAAGAATTTTGTGTTAAAAATTTTTGGAATAGACTTTCAGGGAACTAAACAATACTCTGCGATAAGTTATACGTATTTTTTTTAATTTTCGCAATTCGTTTGCTCAATAAAATCGGTGATTTTCAGTTGTGATCAGATTTTCAGTTTCTTGATGTATTCTAAATGGTTCTTGTGTCTAAAAACTTTAAGGTTTTGGTTTTAACAATCAATAAATTTGTTTGACTTTTGATGTTAGTTTTATTTTAATTATTGACATTCGATCAATTATTGACATTTCGTCAATAGAAATAGTTACCTGAATGGTTGGCGAAAAAGCGCATATCAATAATTAAAATGAAAGTAGCCCCAAACCTCAAAAAAATCAATTAATTGGTATACATTTGGAATGAATAAATACAATTTGCAATATTTTTTTAAATTCCGCTTATTATTCACAATAGAGAGATCATTGTATTATTTATTTTTTCCAAAAATTTGTGTTAAGAAAATTTAAATAACATCGCTTTATATGCCTTTTACAAGCAAACTGCCAGTAAAAAATCCTAAAATTGTTAATCGAATGAAAGATTCCTTTCGAAATCGGGAAATATGACTTGCTTTCGTTGGCGCAGTACTGAGTTTTGTTTTAAAAAATTTTATTACTGTCATATTTCACTTTTATTCTTCTTTTTTGCATCATGTGTAATCAGCCTTATTATATATGTCGTCGACGTGGCGGAATATATAAGATATGGCAACACTGTATGTATAACGATGTCGGAGTTAAAGTTGATTTCTTTTCTACAAAAGAGTGCAACATTTTTTGCACATTTTCGTAGATAATGGCCACACTGTGTCATTTGAAAACAAAGAATTTATTCGAAATTAATCCAACATCCTTTACAAAAAGTGATTTAATTTTTAAAGGTCCTCCAAACTGCTATTTTGAAGAAAACAACTAAAAAAGGGCACATTTTACCCAGAAAAGAAAACACCATAATTTTCACAAAGCCCGAGACTACTGCGATAAAGGCGAGTACTTTTTTCGCTTTTTAAAAATTGCAAATAAAACTAAAAAATTTTTTTATAAAAGAAAAAAAAAACAAGAAAACACTTACAATTCTCCGTATGGATTCGTGTAGCGTGTCAACTGCGAAGTGGTACGACAAACTCCCATTTCAGTCATGGCACTGGCATAAATATGCTCTCTGCCATCTACACCGAATGAGGACGATGTAGTGGATTCAGGTTTTTCTGTATTTTCAACAACAACATCCGGATATTCTTTGATGGGCAAGAAGTTGCTACGCATCTAAACATGCAAGTGGATTAACTCATTCCATTTCTTTAGTTAATTTTACTACTCACAGACAAAATAGTTTCCACAAAATCTAATTTATTCAAACCCATATCGTTTCCGTACGGCTTCAAACGGTTCAAATTGAGAAAATTTAAAGAATTCAAAACTTTCAAAAACTCCATATAATACTGATATTGAGTTTTATTATTTGCTTCGCTTACACCCCAAATATCTTGGGCGACATTTTCTATATCTTTGTCAGTTGTAGATTCCGAACAGACGGTTATGCCCACAAAAGGGAAATTCGATTTGCCCCAAGCCAATTCCATGGCATAGACAATGGGATTGTCACGAAAACGTTTCCATTGATTGAAGCAAATGCTAATGGAGAA
Source organism: Linnaemya vulpina (assembly GCA_963675445.1). NCBI lineage: Eukaryota > Metazoa > Arthropoda > Insecta > Diptera > Tachinidae > Linnaemya > Linnaemya vulpina. The sequence goes on along the minus strand of OY776279.1, from coordinate 23,508,422 downwards.
ATAGCTGGCCAATATGATGATAATGGCCCAAAATACCTTCTCCAGCCAGTGCAGTTCCCGACGTACCAAATATGGAAAACCGTGTATGCTCGATTCGCCCAAAGTCTTGTTCCAATATTGTTTGAAATTCATTTGAGCAGCCGCTTTTACTCGTTGAAAAACTAAAACTGTTTCCTTAATTGCAAAAAGTTTTCTATTTATTGAAATTGTATTCAATTTTAAAAATGCTGAAAATTACTTGTCCGTCCATTCGTCCGTCCTCATTATTGTAGGGATGACACCTGTTTTTAGTTTGTCAATTAATTTAAGTGATTTTCATTGTTTTTATTTAGTGATAAGTTTTGTTGGATCTATAGCACACGACAAGTGTACATCTGCACGCATACCTCTGTAATATCAGGCATCAGAAACATGTTTGTGCATGCATAGTAAATGCAAGTACAGGAAATAAAAACTGAAACAATGTAAAACTGTGGGGGAAATGTTTAAAAATAACTGCAAATATCGGGTGTTTTTTATAGAGTGATACAACTTTGAGTTGGCATCACTGCTTTATTTGACCACCCATTTAACAGCTGATAGTTGTTTTTTGTTTAGTTTGCTTTGACATTTCATTCAACATTTCGACTTACACCAGAGCAACTTTTGCAAATTGTGGAAATTTTTAATCAAAATAATGGTTCTGTTCGCCAAACTTATCGTGCACTTCGTCCATTCAAAATTTTATTTTCGGATGAAGCCCATTTTTGGTTAAATGGGTTTGTAAATAAACAGAATTGTCGCATTTGGAGTGAGAAGAATCCACAAGCTTTTGTCGAAACACCACTACATCCACAGAAAATTACTGTTTGGTGCGTTGTATGGGCTGGCGGAGTCATTGGCCCATATTTCTTCAAAAACGATGATGTTCAGAATGTCAATGAAGAACGGTATAGAAATATGATTCGAAGTTTTTTCGTACCTCAATTAGCTGGCATTAATCTTGGTGATATGTGGTTCCAACAGAACGTAGCCACATGGCACACAGCGGGCGCTACAATAGATTTATTTGACGAAAAAATAGTTTCACGAAATGGCCCAATTAATTGGCCCCCAAGATCGTTGGATTTAACCCCATTGAATTATTTTCTTTGGGATTACGTAAAGTCGCTTGTGTACGTCGATAAACCACAAACAATTGAACTTCCAGTTGTCGAAGAGTTATCGGCGAGGTACGGCCGCAAATGCTGCGAAAAGTTTGTGAAAATTGGTGTTCCAGATTGCGTCTTGTACGCGCCAGCCGTGGCGGGCATATGGCCGAAGTCATATTTAAGCATTAATGTCATAAAATTTTCTATCCAATAGAAACCATTTCATTGATATCGAAAATATATTACTATGTTTTATTATCATTTAAACTTGTATCACTCTATAAAAAACACCCGATACTTGTTCCAAAGAAAATTTCTTTATAGATTTCAAAGAAAAAAAATCATTTTTGAAACTTTTAAGGCCGCACCGTAAAGCGCATATACTACTTGAGCAACTGGGTACTACGTGTCCCAACTATAACAAAAAAGGGTCAAAAGTGTATCCCTTTTCGGTACTTTTTTTTAACTGTGTTTACTAAATTGAAAAAGGTACGTTATAATAGATTCCATTTTTTGCGCTGGACTAGGCTTTCTTGGTAACAGGCGCTAACAAAGTGGAGAATAATATGCCAGTGTGGTATGAAATAAATAATAAAAAAAAATATGGAAAAAGTTGACCCTAAAGAACATCCCTGTAATTCCGTGCTAATATTAACCTCAAAGCTATCGCAACCTGGCTTTAGGACTTGTCTATGCTTTTGAGCTCTTCGAGCTTAAACTCTTACTGGCTGTTCGCTGATGTCGAAAGCTATGTTTCATTTATGCCTTCGAATGTGAAATAAAAAGCTTAGCGCTCCGTATTATTTTTTACACAGGCCTCGATAATGTCCTTAATATAATGCTAGTATTGTCTGCTTGTTCTTCTAGCTCCAAGGTATCCCCCAGTGATGTATTTTTGTGCTTCTTTTTGTATAAAAGCATACGACATCTAAAGTCACTCTAATGTCGATTTCTTTTCTAGAAAATAATGCAACATTTTTCACACTTTTTAACAGAAAATGCCAACATTTTGCCATTTCAAAATAAGGAATATATTAGAAATGAATCCAACATCCCTCAAGAAAAATAATTTTTGTTTTAGAACTTTTCCAAACCGCCAGTTTTTAGAAAATAAGGGGAAAAATGTTACATGTTTTCTAGAAAAGAAAACGCCATAAATTTAATTACAACTCAAAATATATATTGTACAAAAGAACGACAAACATAGAAAACATCCATTTACGCTTCTGCATGTTAATAAATATTATTTAATGGCTTCTAAAATGTTACTTTTTAGAAACCAAATTTTAGCATGAATAACATTTTCATTTCGGTCATCTAAATATTCCCATGCTGAAACTGAAGGAAGTTCCCAAATCAAACGGCTGTTATAAAAGAAACTAAAAAAATCCCGGACATTTTAAGTGCAAAATGCATGATCATGCATGTCTATAAAATAATCTCGTAGACCATTTCCAATGAATATAATTAAAAGTTGATAAATTGATAACACTGCGAACAAAATATTTTAAAAAATTAATTTTTAATGAAACTGTTTGGTAAATAAGTAATTAAAGAAGAAATTAAAATACCAAGCTGACCAACATTTTTATTATTTATTCTTTCAAAACATGAAGAGTTAAACAAAGTGAAACATAATTTTTTAACCACATCGTGGCGCCAGTCAAAGTAGAACTTTTTTTTTTTTTTTTTTGCTATTAAAATAGAAACCACTAATTTTATATCACATTAAATTCTAAAAAAGGTAAAAAATACATAAATAAATTAATTTGTATTATTGAAAGAAGTAAAAACAAGTTTAGCCCAAAAACATTTTTGATGTCATAAAAAATGTTTTTTTTTTTAAATAAAATTTTTGACAACATATTTTATGAGCCGAGATAATTTTCTTGAAATATTGGCTGGAGATAAATATTTGTCAGAATAACTTTAATAAATACAGTTTTGTCACATTTTGTTCGTATTAATTCAATTCAACAAACGAACGATTTTTAAGTAGAATTATAAATGATCTAAAAACAAGTTGAAGTTGTGAATACGACGTCTGCACGAGAATGATGGTGTAGAGGAAACAAAAAAATATTTGGGTGTGGTCTAGGCTATTCAATTAGTAGAGCTTTTCTTTTAATCGACTAATCGCCGAGGTTTTAGTGCTTTCGGTTAATTTTATACTAATCGGTTAATCGACTGAATTTTTTTTCTTTAAATTAATTTTTAAAAAATCATATAAGATTATTCATATATTTTCTAAATATTAATAAATAATGGTTATTAATAAATTTTCCCCGAAATAAAATATCTCCTCTATTTTCGTACAAAAAATTTTTATACCAACAAAAAAAAAAAAAAAAAAAAATTGAGGCCATTCCCTGTAACTTTCCGCTAATTTGAACCATAAACCGCTGCCGTAACCTGGTTTTTGAGCTCTTCGAGTTAAAGCAAATTTTTTTGATTTTCAAATCAACCGATTCCCACGTGATAAGCGGTGATTGATGTTATTTTCGATCACTATAAAATCTCATTCATATATAATTTTAGAACTTGAGGCATTGATCGGTGTGGCCGTTGAAAAGTTATTATAAAAAAAACAGTCAAAATGCTTTTTTCTAAATATTTTGAAATTCACCAGCTCAAATCGGTTCAAATTCGCATACTTACACATACACACACCCACACACACACACACATATATATATATAGGGTGTTTTTTATAGAGTGATACAGGTTTAAATCATAATAAAACATAGTAATATATATGTGACATCAATAAAACGGTCTTTATTGGACAGAAAATTTTATGACATTAAAGTTTAAATATGATATCGGCCATGTGGCCGCCACGGCTGGCGCGTACAAGGCGCATTGTTTCCAAATGCGACCACTTTGTTTATTTACATACCCTTTCAACCAAAAAAGGGCTTCATCGGAACATAAAATTTTGAATGGACGAAGTGCACAATAAGTTTGACGAACAGAACCATTATTATGATTAAAACTTTCCCCACAATTTGCACGCGCTGCAAACTAAACAAAAGCAACTATCAGCTGTTAAATGGGTGGTCAAATAAAGCAGTGATGCCAAATCAAAGTTGTACCACTCCACAAAAAACACCCTATACATACATACATGTACACATATATATACATACACAAACATACATACATACACACAGCCATATTGCCGGGTTCTCAGAATTAGCCAGAGAAGTTTTGTGAAACCTCAAAACGTATGCCGCGGTAAAACCAATAATGGCCGATATTTCTAAATGGGAACTTGGCCTTTGTATTAGATTTGTGTTCTTGTGGAAAAATATATAACGAAAATCGCAGTTCATAACAAAAAATAAACGTGAGAGATTCTATATATTGAAGAGTATCATAAGTAAAATGTACAATTTTTCTTACTCAATAATGCAGTAGCATTAATCTCCTTATCGTTCCTTTTATTTTACAAAATTTGTATAGATATGTTTTAAAGAACCACCACGTGAGAGGAAAATTTTTATATTATTTTATCGTCAAGTTTTCGAAAAAAAAATATTGTATTGAATTGCGACCTATAGGGCAGGAATTTTTCGATATAGATCATTTCTTTGTGCAAGTGTTTAAAGTTTACCAAATAGATTTATTAAAATTATCAAGTTAAATAATAAAACTGCAACGTATTTATGAATTTTTAATATATTAATTAAATGCAAAAATATAATGTTTGCAAATTGTTTCTAAACATAAAAACATCTCATGAAAATGTAGGTTATCCTTTAGGTACTGAAATGAGTTCGTTTTGAATAGACGGCGTTCTTTTGCTATTTTGTTATTGTCGATTCTTGTGCTTCCTTTTAATAATGACAACTTGCTGAGCAGCAGCAACAGCAGCAGCAGCATTGCACTACTTTCAGCACGAATCAGTTGCAAGCGATACATTATCTACTTAGAAAAAAAGTATAATAATAATAAAATAAAATAAAATAAAAAAGAAGGAATGGAAAGAACTGAAATGATGCCAACTCGGTTGCGAATGTTACAATAACAATAAGTTTTCGCTGTTGTTGTTGCAGGGCTTTTAGAAGAAAAAAAAAGTTTATATTGACATGTTTTATTTTGTATAGAATATTTTTTCTCTCTTACCTGTTTTCTTCTAACTGAAAGGATGTTAAAACAGAAAGCACCAACACACTCACATGCTATTTGTTACAAGGTTAGAGGATTTTTTTTATTATTATTATTTCTCTTCTGCTTTGTTTTGTTTTCTTGCGAATGATAAATTAAAGACACAAATGCGGTTAATTCTAAATTGAACTTAAGTTGAAAGTTTTTGAATATCTCTTAGATACAAAAATTAATTGCCAATAAAGACATAAATTTCTATACTTTCTAAGTCGCCTTTATGCATTATTTTATATACTTATTATTAAACTTTATAATGACTGACTAAAGAGATATTATTGACCTATTAAAATAGTTGTTAAGAACATTTTGCATTCTGTAAATAATATACTTTAAAGCTCAAGATCCAGTTTTACTTTTGAGAAAAGACAACAACAATAGGGTCACTGGTAAGGTCAGACATGTCATCGATATTTCGGATACCGATATTATTTACGTTTTATGCCAATTTATTTTCGGCTGCTGTTCGATGTTTCTTACGCCGTCTTTTTTCCAAGTATGCAGTTTTAAATCTTTGAAAATACTTAGTTTAAGTCAGAGTTCTTAAAGTATTTTGCTGGTATAAGTTAAAACAGGTAATTTTCTTGAAAAAGATAAAATAGTATTGAAAACGTCTATACACCTTTCATCAAGTTTACCTTCATTAAAGTTCGTATTATATTTTACATAAAAAAAAGCAAATATGCGACTAATTTATTATTCAATATAAATGAAATATTATTCAATTCACACTTGCAATTTTTGTTGTAGCAATTCTTGAGTTTTTAATGAGAAATAGCGAAAAAGTAATATAGAAGGTATATGTTTCTATTTCACCATTCCCACACAAAATAAGAATTGTTGCAGCAAGAGTTTCATGTGTGGATCGGGAATTCGATTACTCGAATAGTGGTTGATCGTTTGAATACCCTAGTGAATACCCCAAATATAAAAGCAGCTAATATTTTAACGATTCTTAATATCATCGTGCTGTTACTTGTTTTCAAAACTGTATTTTGAACAATAATATCGATAACGATATATTTTCCCATCGATATATTCGAGGATTTAAAGCTATCGATAGTATGCCAACATAACTCGCTGGAAGTACGGGAATTATAGCACAAATCGACAATTTTCAAAACTATTTAGCCATGTCACAGAGCTCAAGTCCGCAAATAACTCGAATCTATTCCAAATTTTGGTTACAAAGAAAACGAAAAATTTTGATATCAAAATCGAAATAGGCAAGTAGAATAAAAAACATTTCATTTAGATTTCTTTAAAATAATTTATTTATTTTAAATTTGCTTTCCTAATGAAACAAAATACGCAATAAATTCCGCTTTTAAACGGATTAAAACTTTCTACAAGGATTAATAATATCTGTTGAACCGTCTGAATTTGTGTAGAAATCTTTCTTAAAGAACGCAAATAATTGTTATTGTAATGAAATGCCGCATATTTAAGGGAAAATTAAAAAAAATATATGGGAAACGGTGGATCCTATAGGTCATACCAGCAACATCCTGCTAACCTTGGCCGCAATGCTCTCGGTGCGTACTTCTTTCTACTGTTGTAAGCCAAAGAGAGTTTAATAAAACTCTATTAATTAATTTTAAAGCTGCTGTAAAATTTGAATAGGTCAACCGATTCTCACACGATAAACGGTGATTGATGTAGTCTTCTAGTCCAATAAAAGAATCGGGAACTGTAACTGGTCAAATATATAATTTCTTACTTTTTTTAATAAATCTTTTTTGCTTACGATATTTTACAAAACAATTGAGCGATTTTTACCCGATTCACGGTGATCGACCGGGTCTGTCAATGTCAAGAGATAATAAGTTGGGAATCGATTGGCAAAAAAAAATAACACAAGAAAATTTCCTTCTTCTAACTTTTTTTCTGAGCCCGGGTCTTAACTCTTTCGAGTATTACCAGTTTCGTTTGATTCGGTTAAGAAGTTGAAACCGCACACACACACACACACACACACACACACATAGTGAAAACCTCCTCAGAAGTAGTCAGGGAAGCTTTCTAGGAACTCTGAAAACAGCAAAAATGGCAAAAAAGCATAAACTTTTAATTTTTTTTTTAATTTTCAAATTTTCTTAGCGGACAATTTAACATTTTAAGTTCAAAGTGTTACTGGTATCAACATTTAATATCTGAGTCACCCTATATCTTGTTATCTATTGTTGGTAGCCCTGCAATATTTACAAAGTCAGTGCAAAACAAAGATTAAATGTGTTTATATTAAAATTTAATTGCATTTCAAACAAAATTTTTTACAGACGTTTTATTTTAGCAATAAATTGCTCTCAGTTTAGGGGTAATAAATATTGAAACACATTTCACAATCATGCTTAAGTATTTTTGTATCCTCATTCCTTAACAATTTGTCATAAATAATTGGATTGATTTATTTGTGTTTTTTTCTCATTTAATTACAGGTAAGAACTGAAATGCTTTACAACATCCAAATCAAAAATGATCTCATAAATTCTGAGTCAAGTAAGTCTTGTTTTTATTTTTATTTTCATTGTTGAGACAAGTAAAATCTCTATTCTATTCGATTACAATTTGTTAGAAAAAAAAACAAATAAAAAACTAAATAAGAGTATCTCTGATTACATCAATTATGGTGGTTCGTTGCTGCTTAAATATATTTTTAATTTGAATTTAAATAAATTACATCATAAAACTAAAAAAAATACCAACTTTAATAGCAACTCGAAGGTGTATGTGTGATACCTTCCTTCATGTTTGTGTGTATGTGTGTGTTCATATAACTTTTTTATTTTTATTTTCTAGTCTTATTTTTAATGCTCGTAGCTTTTATGTTAATTATTCCTTCACTTCAGACGTTCAAATAACTCGAGTAGGTCTTCTTCATAAATTTCTCTCGGTTGTGTGTTAAATACAATATCTGCAAAATGTGCAAGTACTCTTTCTTCATATAAATACAGCGAGTTAGAAATCCATGGATGACTGCATCGAATTGCAATATTTTTATATAAAGCAAAATTGTTTAATAAAATTAATAATTGAATGAAAAACACCGTAAATGCCAATTAAATAAATCACTGGAGCATGATGAAATTATCTTTTCTTTTAATTTCAAATTGAAAATCTGGCAAGAATGAGATTTTTGTTGTTTTAACAAGAAATATATTAACAGGAAATTAAGATTTTGAAACAAATAAATGCCATTAATTAAGTCACACATCTGCACATGTTTTTATAATATGATTATTCGCTAAAAAAAATATTCCCGTTTGCAACTAAAAAAATATGGAATATGGTTGACCCTAAGGGTCATCTCTGTAACTTCCTTCGAGCTTCAAATCGATTGATTATTTTCAATTACTATATAATCTGATTAGATATATAATTTCAGAGTTACAAAACTATCACTTTTTTCGATTATTTTCGTTCGCGATATCGCTCGAACGGATCTACTGATTTCGACCCGAATTACGGAGATGAGAACGTCAGGATCTGGTTGTGGAAACTACTTAAAACTTACGAACAGAAAAAAAAAAAAACAATTTAAAAATATATTTTGTATGTTCTTTTTCTCTAGTTATAAAATTTTTTATTAAAATATATTAATCAGTGATAGTTTGTTTATAACAATTTTTGTTAGTGATGATATACTCATGAAAAATATATTCAATATTCACCACTGATAATATTTCTGTGATAAACATGTTTTGTTTTAATGCTTTTTGTAAAAAATGATTCTCAATTATAGTTAATTGAGGTCTAAAAGAATTTTGGTCAGTGAAAAATCTTCGTTAAAAATATTTTCGTCTGTGATAATTTCACTAGAAGAAAATTTAATTAGAAATGATTAATTATTTTTAAAAAATTTCATCAGTACGAAATTTTCATTAAAACTTTTCAATAAAAATATTTTCATCAGTTTCATTTTGGAATAATAAATTATTAAATAACAATTTCATTACTGAGAAATTTTCGTTAGAAATATTTTCAGTTTCATTTTAGAATAATAAAATATTAAATAAAAAGAGAAACTTTCGTTAGAAATATTTCTATCAGTGATAATTTTTCTTAAAAAAAAAATTTAATCAGGAAAAATAAACATAATAAAAATAACTCCTGGCAGTGATAGTTTTTTTTATAGAAATAATTTTTCTGAAAATTTTCCATGGATTATTATATTTGCATCAGGATAATATAGGGTGTTTTTTATAGAGTGATACATCTTTGAGTTGGTATCGCTGCTTTATTTGACCACCCATTTAACAGCTGATAGTTGCTTTTTGTTTAGTTTGCTTTGACATTTAATTATGGATCGACTTACACCAGAACAACGCGTGCAAATTGTGGAAATTTTTAATCAAAATAATGGTTCTGTTCGTTAAACTTATCGTGCACTTTGTCCATTCAAAATTTTATTTTCCGATGAAGCCCATTTTTGGTTGAATGGGTGCGTAAATAAACAGAATTGTCGCTGGCGGAGTGAGGAGAATACACAAGCTTTTGTCGAAACATCATTGCATCCACAGAAAATTACTGTTTGGTGCGCTTTATATGGGCTGGCGGAGTGCGCTTTATGGGCCCGGATGTCTTCAAAAAAATATTTTCTTAACAACCTTTGGGTGGGGTTAATATTTCATTAAACTTTTTCAATCCGCAATAATTTGCTTTCATAGAAAAATTGAATTCATCGTAAAGACAATGAAAATTTTCTCACCAAAATGCATCGTTTTACAGGATGCCGAAATCACAAAGAATGAATGCATCAATTAATGTCAGATGTTTTCATTATTTCGAAACGCATTCGTTCGGATAATGAACAATTTAATACGATTAACATCTAAAATATTGTTGACGTTCATCATCATTTAGTTTAACATTTCCCATCTAACAAACACTTTGTGCTCGACACCACAATCATGCAACAAACTAAATCATAAAGTGTCAAAGTAAAACAAAATTAAACACTAAATTGCGTGAGCAGATTTCAAATGAAAGTATTAAAAGGCAAAAATAAAAATGTACAACAGTTTTGAATTATAAAAAGAAAAAAAATACAATAAAGGAAATATCAATCTATTTAAAAGAAAATTAACGCAATTTATGTTGTCTCTAGACATTAACCCTGATCTAAAATAAGACCAACTGCATGTGAAATCCCGGCAGAGAATTTCAATATTAACTAGCGAGTGCCAGCAGTTTTGTCAGATATACTGAAAGACAGCGTCTTGGATGTCTGAAGACTAAATTTCCCATTGGGTGTCTTTATAAGAGCGTCAACCGACTTCTTAAATTCAAATAAAAAAAAAAAAAAAACACCTTAACTTTTATCAAACAAATGAAATACATCCAGCATAAATTATCTGATTTATAACACTCCCATAATTTGTTTTCTAATTTTTTCAAATATTATTCTAAATGCAAAAACGTCAAATAGATCAAATATTTGACGAAATAAGCGTAACAACTAAATAATATAAATTATATAAAGCACATTCCATCAAATATTGTCTAGTTTGAGCGCGTCTTAAGTGCAGCTTTTGTCTTTATTTATTATTATTTGCATTGTTGTTGTTGTTGTTGTTGAAAAAATAGAATCTCTAGTAGAACAAAAAAGGAAATTTCAGCTCAAAATTTATATTCATTTAATGTCGCTGTCAAGTGAGTGTAATTGTTTCAATTATTAAAAGAAAAGCAGGCACACAGACAGACACGCCAACTAATCGACTGACAGACAGATTTTGTTCTGAACTATTCGCACTCTCATATTCGTAAGAGAAGTGGAGGCAAAAAGAAGTATAGAAATTGAAGAAGGAATCGTGTGATTTTTTTGTTGTTTGTTTCTTATTTAACGTTCTCGTGCTGAATATTTATTTTAATTTTTGCTGCCACACGACCGTCAACTTGTAGCAGCAACGTTTGAATTTAAATAATCATACAAACTAATTAATTTTATAAAAGAAATGGGCATAAATAATAAAAATAATAAATATATATATTTTTTTTAACTACAATTGTGACAGTTTTATTAATCAGTTAAAAGACAAGCAAACCCGTTCACAAAGCGTTTGTTATGTAAGTGAATTAATTGTGGCATTCTGGTTAGGCAAACTGGTGCGATTGTATCTGTTAAATATAAATATAGTATGTGTTGCTCTAAGCCATATTCCCATTGTAAAGCCAGACTTTATTAGTTCTAAGCATAATGATTCACCGATAGAATTTATTCGCTAATAATGATGGGATGTTCTAATTAAGAGGGCTTTTGTAGGTATTTATTTCAAACTTTTTTTAATTGCAATAAATTCCAATAAGTTTGATAGTTTAAGATTCGTGCACATAATTTTGTGGTACACTTTAAATTATTTTCTCAGCATCAATATTGATGAAATACATACGGTTTAAAAGTTATTTTTGTGTAGATATGAGTAATAATAAATAATATGTAAAAATTTTTAGCATAAAACTGAAAAATATAATCAACCCTGAATGGTAACCCTTTATTTTTGCACATTAAGGTCACTCTTCGACGAACTACTACTCGACGAACAATTTTTAAAAATAGTTCTACGAAACAATTTTTAAAGTTAGAAATAAACAAAAATATTAATATTTTTAATTAAGAATTAAAAAAAAGTGATTAAAAAATAAAGTGTAACATAAAAACTTTTTTTTTGCTTAAAATTTGATACGAATTTGAACAAACACTAAATATAGGGTGTTTTTTATGCAGTGATACAAGTTTAAATCATAATAAAACATAGTGGGTTCTCCTCACTCCAAATGCGGCAACTCTGTTTATTTACGTACCCATTCAACCAAAAATGGGCTTCATCGGAAAATAAAATTTTGAATGGGCGAAGTGCACGATAAATTTGACGAACAGAACCATACTTTTGATTAAAAATTTCCATAATTTGCAGGCGTTGTTCTGGTGTAAGTCGATCCATAATGAAATGTCAAAGCAAATTAAACAAAAATCAACTATCAGCTGTTAAATGGGTGGTCAAATAAAGCAGTGATGCCAACTCAAAGTTGTATCACTCTATAAAAAACACTCATTAGTTATATGATAACGAGTAAATGACCTTCGTTGATTCAACGAACAGTAACCATCCAGGGTTAACATTTTATGGCAAAGCAACAACAAACTATTTTTATTTCCTTTTTTACTTACAAATACAAAAAAGACTTAGAAAGTCTAAAACAAAAACCGGCTAAAAATCTCGATCATTTTTTATCGGCCAGGTATCCGCATTTTTCTAAAGTTCATCACCCTGCTTTCGAATTCTGGCACAAAGCACTCCGTATGTAGAGGTCATCCTCTGAGTGACTACTACTCAAGGAGACAAAAAAAAATTCCAAAGATGAAGAACTTCGATGGAAGCTTCCCCCATTACTCCTGAGAGGCTTATAAATGTTTTCCAAATAATTTCATCAATCTCAGATTTTTGTGAATTGGAACCGATTCTAATCGGTAGACTTCGAGAAAGCTGGAAAGAAAAAAATTTCACTTGGTTTTCGTTTTAGTTAAATAACTTTTAAATGGCTGTGCGGATGGCTTCTAAAAAAAAAGAAATAAAAAAACCAATCAAGTCTTGGCATTGAAAAACCAAGTCCATCGCCTCTAACCAGTTTAAAATCGGTTGACTCTTCTGAGATATAGTGAACGCGGAAACTCGAAAAAGATTATTAATAAAAAAAAAAAACACCGATCTTATCATTAATACTTTCGATTCCTTAATAGTACTCGAAAAACTACAGCAATAACCGTTTATAATGTGAGAACCGATTTGTTCATCCAATTTGAAAATTAAAATAATAGTTTTCTTTTATGAAAATCGCACGATCCTTTTAGGTCGAAAAGTTCAAAAGCGTAGAACACACAACCAACCACGTGCCGGCTACAGTTTCACGGTTAAAATCAGCGGAAGGTTGCAGTGGTGATCTTCAGAATTGGCCGTTATTCAATTTTTTTAAGTTAAAAATGAAAGTTTTTAGAATTTTGAAATGTACAAATTCCAATAATTAAAAATCGTACAGATATTTTAGTTTTCTGAATTTCTTTATTAAAAATTCAACTGTAAAGGTTTTTGATTGTTGAGCGCTAGTGTCCGAACGAACATTCGGCTTCGGCAAAAATGTTATTCGGAGATTCTAGTTGGTTGATCCGTAAATATATTTTCCGATTCGGAACAAAAATGGGCCCACTTTTCCATTCCTTATATCTCCCCACCTCTTAACAGTGTTATGTTAACGTATTAACAAGTTCTGTTAACGAACATTCGGCTTCGGCAAAAATGTTATTCGGAGATTCTAGTTGGTTGATCCGTAAATATATTTTCCGATTCGGAACAAAAATGTGCCCACTTTTCCATTCGTTATTCATCCCCACCTCTTAACAGTGTTATGTTAACGTATTAACAGAGTTCTGTAAACGAAGTTGTTTTGTGTATATAATCTTATTTAAAAATACCCTCCAAATCTATAAATATTCGCATATAAATACTGTTGTTGACATAAATTAATATTTACTGGTTGCTGAAAATTTGAATTTTTCCAAACAGCGGGTTCTAAGACGGCGTGTGAATTATTTCCTCTTCCATCTTATCACGTAATCAGCGTTTGAGAAATTCTTTACTTCATAACCATCATTAACTTTAACAATTAAATGAAAAACAAATTGTTTTAATTGGGGTTTTGTTGAACAACATTTTGCAAAAATAAAAATGCGCATTCCTAAAAAAATCGTGTGATTTTATTGTGGGGGTTATTGCCCTGTGGAAGTTTATGATTTTTCTTTTTTGCCCAAAGGTTTCTGAATCTGCCGATGGAGCGAAACAAAACTACCTTCAATGCCGCTCAAAAAAAAAAAAAACTCAACTTTAATTTCTTGCCTCTGTGTGAGTGATGATTAAATTACGAAACCAACCAACAAACAATTCGATACAATCTTAATCTCTACAGATGCTCGAATGAATTTCTTAAAATTAAATGCAAACATTTAAACGACGCACTCTTTAATCATGGCTAAATGTTGCGTTTAAAATGATTTATCTTTTGCAACTGATCAATAAAACAGAAATAAAAACTTAAAATGTGATGCACGATTTTGAATTTTTATTTGTTTCAATTAAACGCTGATTGAAAATATTTTCAACAAAAAGAAATATAAAATTGAATTATTAATTCATGAAACGCGATTGAAAAATTTCTTCAAAATAATTTATTTATTTGTTTTTTTTTTTTTACAAGAGGTAGCGGGAGAAAAACAAACCAAATTGAAGCGCAACAACTCATTTTGTGATATTTTGTCTGCTGCAGGTTTTGGTGGGGATAATTGGGAATTTCAAGGGAAAACCCTGAATATTATTCCGGAGCAATTTTGAATAGTTTAGAAAATATTCACCTCTATTGTGAATGCTTTTTCCCCGAAATGTGTAATTCAGTCGCGAATAATGACATGAAAAGAAAAAAATCCCTTCATCTTGAATATTTTTTTCCCTCGTAATATTTTTCTTAATCGCTTTATTATTTAATCATTTTAATAATTTATAAAACATTTAAATATTTTTATGACATTTAATTATTTATATCACATCTGATTGTAACGGGTGTTTTTTATGGAGTGGCACAAGTTCAAATCATTACAAAACAAGGAAATATATTTTTCATATCAATGAAACGGGTTTTCTTTGAAAGAAAACTTTGCGAAATTAATGCTTAAAAATTATTTCCGCCTTGTGGCCGCCACGGGTGGCATGTAGCTCCGTCCTGTAAAATCAATGCCGTGTAATTCAGGTACGATAGAATTTCCAATCATTTTCCCATACCGTTCACCATTGGCAGTAACACTATCATCGTTTCCGAAGACATCCGGGCAAATGGCTGCGCCAGCCCATAAAGCGCACCACACAGTAATATTCTGTGGATGCAATCATGTTCATGTGCCCATTTAGCCAGAAATGGGCTTTATCGGAAAATAAAATTTTGAATGGGTGAGTTTGACGAATAGAATAATTATTTAGGTTAACAATTTCAACAATTTGCACGCGTTGCTCTGCTGTAAGTCGCTTCATAAAGAAATTTCAAAGCAAATTCAACAAAAAGCAACTGTCAGCTGTTAAATGAGTGCTCAAATAAGGCAGTGATGCCAAGTTGGCATTGCCTACTCAAAGTTGTAACACTGTAAAAAAAAAACACGTTGTATAGACGATGTTCGAGTTCTTATTACGGTATTATGAGTGCAGGCGATCGTTATTCTCTGCTACATCGTGGAGTCACTGATGAGGAAGGCGCAATTATACCGGCTTGACGTCCGGCCCAGCACCTACAAAATTGTGAGCTGCCAAATTTGTTTCCCCCAGAACTCTCGAAAGAAGGCACATAATTAATGGTCTGGTTGGACCTAAAAAATTGTTGCCAACTAGGATTGATATTGACTGCTTTGCGACTGTTTCACTTGATATTAAATTTACTTAATTTAGAAAAAGCAATTTTCCCCTAATTCCTGGGAATAAGATTTCCAACGGAGAACTCACACAAAACACCCTAAACCGGGGTGACACAAATTCTTATTTCGTTGTCATTTTCATGCAATTGAAAATAATTAAATTTGTGACAGTTATTTGGCGTTTAGTTGTTTGTTTGAGGCTCGAATCAGTAAAAACAACAGAGACACGAAAAAATATTTTATTTTCATTAATACGAGTTTGCTGCCGTAATCTTTTCAGCCATAAATTGGCAAGTTGTTATAAATTTTTTGTTTGTTTTGTTTGTTTGGCATTCTACACTTTGGCTGTTGTGTTTATTTGCTAACGCAAAAATAATTTTCCATTTAAATTTTTAAAGCAAACAAAGTTTTACCACAACTGCCAGTGCAAGATTTTAAAATACCCAACTGGTCTATTTCATATTCGAAGTAAAATTTTGCAGACATCGTGTCTCCTCTGGCCGTTTTTCTTATCGCAATAAATCTCATTATTTTCGAAATATTTTTGTCAAGCATTTTTGCTTTTGGTTTCAGTATAATTTTTTATTTTTATTTTATTTTTTTTGTAACAAAATTTATTTATTTGTGGCAAAAAAGTGCAGGGCCCTGCTTTTCAATATGGTTTTACATACGAAAGGTCTTTCAACCTGGTTAAATGCTACGTTAAGCATTTTGCTATTGTCTTTATATTATTGTTTTCTTTTTTTTTTTCTTTCTTTTCCTAGCAATTAATGTACGATATTATTGCAAATTTCCAAAACCATAAGGTTTCGTTTTACCTTTTTTACCTCTCCTGTTTCGTTTTTTTTTCTTCCACATATTTATTTTCTACAAAATAATGCAAATTAAAAGTAGAGAGTTTTATTGGCCAACCACGAATTAGAGGGATACTCTACTATAGGCTGTTTTTTATACAGTGATACAAGTTTAAATCATAATAAGACATAGTAATATATTTTTGATATCAATCAACCGGTCTTTATTGGATAGAAAATTTTGTGACATTAATGTTTAAATATGATTTCGGCCATGTGGCCGCCACGACTGGCGCATACAAGGCGCAATCTGGAACACCAATTTTCACAAACAGTAACATTCTGACCATCATCGTTTTTGAAGACGTCCGGGCCAATGACTCCGCCAGCCCATAAAGCGCACCAAACAGCAATTTTCTGTGGATGGTGTTTCGACAAAAGCTTGTGGACTCTCCTCACTCCAAATGCGACAACTCTGTTTATTTACGTAACCATTCAACAAAAAATGAGCTTCATCGGAAAATAAAATTTTGAATGGACGAAGTGCACGATAAGTTTGACGAACAGAACCATTATTTTGATTAAAAATTTCCACAATTTCCACGCGTTGCTCTGGTGTAAGTCGATCCATAAGGAAATGTCAAAGCAAACTAAACAAAAAGCAACTATCAGCTGTTAAATGGGTGGTCAAATAAAGCAGTGATGCCAACTAAAAATTGTATCACTCTATAAAAAACACTCTATACAATTTAAAGAAGTGGTTAAAGTAGTTAACATGTTCTCTACGAAGCCGAAAATCCTGAATTCGATTCTCTATTCCGGCATGTCATGAATATGATTCAAAACTTTCTTTTTTTTTTGCGTGGTTCATTTCATTATTGTTGACCTGTTTTAAGGACGTAACACCGGTGTTAACCACAGAACAATACGGACAGCAATTGACATAGAAAACTTTTATACTCCTGGCCAGTAATGAAAAGTGTAAGACTACTTATAACCATGAAAAATACCACAGTCTGCAAGACACTTCATGTCGTTAGTTAAGGATTCAAATCATTCATCAACGCAATAAATCCCATGAAAAACTATAATTAATTTAATACAGTCCAAAGAAAAATGTTTAAATTTTTCAATAATCCTGCTCTGTTACCAACTCAATACCACAATTAAAACACCCGCCATTCTTTTGTATGTTTCCTGTGGAAATATAAACAAAAGCAGCAACTATTTAAATATTATGTTTTTCTCTTTAACAATTGAAAAGAAACGAAATGAAACCAACTCCTCTTCAACTCGATATCATTTTACAACTGACGCGTGCTGAGACCACAAAAAGTCCAAAGTTTAAACTGTAGCAAAAGATTTATATCAAATACTGCAACAACAACAGCAAAAAGTAGTCGTATTTTAAATACCATAAAGTTGAGCATTGAAAAAATTAAAAAAAAGGTTTCTTAAAAAACGTTAGTTTGAAATCGGTGACCACATTTCTGAATAACTGAATAATAAAAAATATAAAATTCTGAAATATCTTACAGCAGACGCTGAACTCGTATATTATTACGAAGTTCAAATAATAGGGTGATTCCATGTCAAATTGACAAAGAGCTAGACACGATCCTTTCGGATTTACTTCGGTCAGCGGCTCCCTTTCGTTTCCATTGTTTCCGCAAATATTCTGTCATGTTCAAAATTTTATAATTTGCCCCATCGATTCAGTAAATTTTTTTAATATCTTCAAGTCTATCTCATTCGTAAAAACGATTCTTATGTTAAACTCTTCAGTTTTTATTATTTGCTGTTTCTTTTTTCCCAAAATTTTACTAAAAAATTCATTTATATGTTAGTTGGGATTACAAAATATAAAAAAAAAAAATCAATCATTTTTTACTAAATTGGAAAAGCGTAATATCTGCAAAGTTTTGCAATTAAAATAAAAAATTAATCAATCAAACAACGTAAATTTTTTTTATATATTTTTAATAATAGCGCCAACTGCTGAAATTTTTAAACATGCACTACTTCTAGATACAATTTTTTTTTCTTTCAAGAGCTTTAATAAAATAACTTTTTATTAAAAGTCTTGAAAGGAAATAAAACTGTAAAAAAATATTTTTCAAAATTTCGGGATCTTTAAACAATTTAAACAAATTGATTAATTAAATATTTTAAAATTTCAAAACTTTGCAGATATTACATTTTTCCAAAATATAAAAATAGTTCTTTATATACTGTAAAACTAAATGTTGCCTTTAAAATTGCATAAAAAACATTTTTGTATATGAAATGGCTTTCAATCTCATAGAGTCTTAAATTACTTTATTAAAACTTTTGAAAGACAAAAAAATTATAGCAAAAAAAACGCATGTTTCAAAATTCCAGGGTCTTTAAACAGCAGTTGTCG
Source organism: Linnaemya vulpina (assembly GCA_963675445.1). Classification (NCBI taxonomy): domain Eukaryota; kingdom Metazoa; phylum Arthropoda; class Insecta; order Diptera; family Tachinidae; genus Linnaemya; species Linnaemya vulpina. Next base: position 23,489,483 of record OY776279.1, on the reverse strand, counting down.
CTGCTATTAAAAAAAAGTTTAAATACGTTGTTTGATGAATTAAGCTTTTAAAATTTCAAAACTCTGCAGTTATGAAATTTTTTCAAGAAATTTAAATAAATATCAATATTCAGCTTCAAGTCACTCTTTTATAGAAAATAACGATAATGTTATTTGTCAATGTTTCGATATCATCTGGATATTTTCTTCAGGATAAAGCATTAAACACAATAACGACAGCAGACTGCAGACTACAACTTGTCAAAATAGAATACATGTGCGTATATACGAATGATTATTTTTACTACCACAGGCGACACGGCTACGGGTTGTTGTCCGTGCCGTTTTTGTGGTTGTAGCCAAATTAAATTAATTTCTATTTTGGTGAGCGACAATGAGTAGGTGCAGTGTTGCCAGTATAATACAAATAAATTCAGTTATTGTAGACTTGAAAATATATTGTTTTATTATACAAAAAGGCACAATAACAGATATTGTGGACTTGAAATATATAAGATTAGAATAACACTATTACTCTTAGTACTACATTTATGAAAACGGCTACACTGGCGTATAAAGAGAATTCTACTTCAAACAACAACACATGGTTATGGATTTGGTGGTGTCGTTCTAAAAATAATCAAGTCGCTGACGATTGTAGCCAACGAATTTTGTAGTTGGCGTTCGTGTAGCCTGCTGTCGTTATTGTGTTTAATGCTTAATGGTTAACAACATATAATAATAACAACAACAATTAACAATATTATATAACTGAATTTTTAATGTTGTTGTTTTTTTATATAAAATTTAATGTTGTATTCAAAAATATTTTGAATTGATTTTGTTTTAATATTATCTCTTCCGTTTTCTTTTTGAAATTAAAAAAAAAGTGACCTCAAGCTTAATATTTTTGTTGGTAAAACAAAACTAAAGATCGAAAAATTAGAAAACAAATAAATATTAAAATTATTTTCTTGAATTTTGTAACCAAAAATGTTTTTTTTTTTAATGATAGAATAACCATTTTTGATATGAAATGTTTTTTCAAATATTGCAAACTAAATTAAACGAATTCGGCGAATTTAAACATGTTGAATATATGACAGAAATTTCAATTGTTTTTTCTTTTGATAAAAATGCTAAATAGAACGAAAAACAGCCGCTGACAGAAATTCCTTGAAATCAAAGGATTCTTGTTTAACTCGTTCTCGATTTGACATGGAATTACTCAACAGTTAAATTTTTATATTTGAGAATTGTCCTTTTAACACTTCAATTCAATTTTAATCGTTGTGATTTTCTTTTAATAAATTTAAAAAAAAAACAATTAATTTATTTTTTTAGTTACTCTCTCTACTCATTTTACTGTGGTTATTGTGTTTTATTAAGTCAAACAAAAGGAATTTATTTTCTTTGTTTAAAAATATAGACTAATTTTCTCTTTCTTAAATAAAATAAAATGTTGCATCTGCTCATTGTTGTCGCTCACAAAAATGGAAGTTATTTTGACTGGAGCTAAATGCAAAAAAATAATTTTAAAAAATCAACTTCGTCACGGGGATTTGATCAGAGATCTCTGCATCAGTTTTTTTTATTGTAATTTTTGGTATTGTAACTCTCGTATGCAATTTTCTCATATAAATTTTGTATAAATGGAAACTGTTTCCACATTCAACTACGCCATTTAAACAAGTAGTAAAAATAAAGTGCTTATGCTTACTGCTGATAAAGTGTAGTGGCTTTCGACCACAGCGGCATTCTACTCGACTGTGGTAGTTAAAAATTAATATGAAGTTTTTATAGAAATTACAAATTGTTTTTATATAATTAAAAACAGTTCCATTTTAATGCCTAAATAATAGGATCTAATTTAATTTGACTACTATTTTTTAGGTGCAGCGAGACCTCCGATCGTTTACTCACTTTCGACAGTTTTGCGTTTTAAACGCAGTAGTTAATTTCTATGCAGAGTTGCTGTTCTTCTAGAGTTTTCCCCGATTTATTACGTTAGCATAGGAACGGGCAAAACTCCGGGTTCCTATCATCGTCGGGATAGGGTCCAAGTCACCCCGCCGGTATCTGTGGAACTATATTTTACAAATTTCCTTTGCAAAGTATTTGTACTACAAATAAAATTATTTGACTACAACTACAAAATTCAGCAGGGACAACAACCTGTAGCCGTGATATGAAATAATATCTGCGGCTATTCCAAAAAAAATTTTTTTTCCCTAAAAACCCCTCAATCGATCACTTGGAATAATTGAAGAAATTTGCGATTAAATTTAAATTCTAGTCATAAAAAGCTTCACGCCATTTAAACATTTTATTTCTTCTTGATAATATCACCCAAAACTTCCAAGCAAACCGAATAGGGCTGCTTCTCATTTTGCAAATTATAGGCATCGACTTTGATGACAACCTTATGTCTTCCCGAAATATCCTCGCCCTGTATGTCAAACGTGGTCTCTAAATCAAATGCTTCATGGTGATAAGTGTGCTTGAAAATAATTGAAATTATATAAAAATTAAATTAAGGAAAATACTTTGTGCCCATACCCCTTTATTTGTAATGCACTTCATGTCATCGGAATCTATAAATCTGGCCCATGTCTTGTACCAGATGTCATACTCGTCAAACAACGTCTGGCAGAAATCCTTTTGTATGAGAGTAAAAACAGTAGGCTGCCACGAGCCACGTTCATACTTGAAAATGTCAGCTCTTAATTCTACACGATCATCAGGATCGGCATTCCAAAGCATTGTAATGGATCCCTCTACATGGACGCTGTCGTCGAAAACTTCTATTTGAAAATCCGACAAATCGAACATATCGGACACACCCAAATAATCCGTCTCATCCTTGCAGTCCTCGAAAATATGAGGATCTTCCACCAGAAATTTGAATGTAGTGGCTCGTGTGAGGGCAACATGTTGATTTAGAAACATGAAGAGAAAAGCTGGCCAAAACTGCATTGCGCTCCAAAAAAAAAAAACAACTGAAACTTTTAACTCAAATAACTTGTCGACTGACTGCTAATGAGGGAAATATCTGGTTATCGTTTGCGTTTCCATTATTTATACCCGATCGTTGTTATTCAAATTTAATTAATTTTCTATCATGATTTTCAAAGTTGTTTTGCATTTTTAGATAATCTCTGGTTGTGCTTTATTTTCTTAAACAAAACAAAAACAAAAAAGGTTGTTTTGATCTCTTTTGTTACATTTTTACATGTTCATTTTAATTGGTACGATCAAATTGTATTTTCATGCAGGCATAAGGAAGGCTTTGGGGAATATTTGGGTTAAAATGTCAGTGGAGCAAATAGTCGTCAGTGGCGAATATAATTTTCTTTTATTACTTTAGCAACTTTTATATCCACAGATTTTCGTTCCAAAATAAAGAGTAACCAAACATTTGAGTACATTTCCTGTTTCAAAATTTCCCATTGTGCAACCTAGTGAATAGAAATTTTTGGGAAACCGTTTCTTCTTAGTTGTTTTTTCGTAAAGGCTTTTGGAATCAGGACTAAATTTTTATGGATTTAATCCTTTTTTATTCGTTTATCATGGTTGTATTATTTCGTTGAAATAATCGTGGTCTTATTTTGTTCATGACAACAAATATTGTATTGTGTTCTGAATTTTCGCAGAAGAGTAAAAAATACTAAAAAAAAACACGATTAAATTAGTACTATTAAGTATATATTTATTAAATTGCACAGTGGGAAATTTCGCAAAAAAAGAAATTTCAGTTTCTAAAAGACTGGACCGATTATTTCATGTAGCATTTGAGGAGATATTCTGAAGTTTAAGTCTACAGTTTGGATATTATAATTCTGATTTATAACAGTTTAATAAAACAAATTTTCATACAAATATTTAAATTTTAGGCTCAAAGCTGATAAGTGTTGAGGTAAATTTTCCTATACATCAGCTAAAAACTGTCCACTATCTTGAAAAGCTTTTAGCAGATATTCCAGTGAAAAAATTTTAAATTATTTTTTTTTTATTTATTTTTATCTGCTATTTTTTTGTAAAGAGGGTGCTGTTGGTTGAAGTAGTTAACACAAGTCTAAGAAGATTCCGGGTTCGAAGCCGTTCTCAGTCAAGAATTTGTTATCGAATTTTCATGATCTCCATCAGTGCATAGTTGTGTTAATTGTTGTCGGCTTGTCGCAGTGACGAAGGCACTGGACAGCGATTAAAACATCCTCATATATTAAAAGAGCGGAATACGGCACCCTCTTTCGTCGGTAACTGGAGCAAAAATTCACCGGCAAAGTAAAAAGTAAAATCTGTTAAATAACACTCTCCCCTCCTTTGCCAGTTTCCGTGCAATGCACTGCTTATGTAGGCGTCATCCCCTGAGTGCTAGGTCCAAGACAAAATAAAATAAATGGGGAAGTTAAATCTGGTCCTATTACAACAGATTTTAATTCTCTTGTTTTAAAATTAATTTTTAAAAAGGAAAATATTCAACCTTCTTTTATTGAAAAAAGTAAGTTAATTATTTCGTAATTATAAATTAATCATGACAGCTTATTAATATTTGAACTTTGCCAATTAAGTACAGTATTCATAAAAAACAAAGTGTACTTAAAGTACGACTTAAAACATAGTTTCCATACAAAATATATATTAAAACGCTCTTCAAGTCCATCCATGTTCATTTAAATATGTTTAAATAACTTTTTGTTGTTTTTAAATAAAAATATTTAAATTTTTGCAAAAATGCCTTCCCATATACATTCTAAGGAAAACAAAAAGACAAAATGCTTTAGGAAATCTTTTCTCAAATCACTGGGCCGCAGTCAAAGAATTTTTCAAACAATCTTCAAGTCTAATAAAATACCCCTGAATGTACCAAAAATTGCCTGCATCTGGCAAATATGAAAAATAGATCCTGGGAAATCATTGAAAAATCCTTTTTGAAAATATTCTTTGGAATTTGGAGAGCCCAAATAGAATGCCATTTATGTATTCTTCTCTCACATTTTGTCGAAAATATTGAATATGTTTAAGACTTTTGTTATGGGTTAAATCTGATATAAAAACGCCACACATATTTCTTGGTACTTCTTTGAATATCTTATCATATATCAATATTGACGAAGCCTACAGATTTTGAAAGGTATTTTTATGTAGATATACACAATATTTTCCTGGGATATCACAGCATAAAAATGGTAAAATTGCGTTATAAATATTTCTTGGAAAGCAATACCAAAGCCCTTTTGTTTTGAACTTCTACATACAAAATGAGAAAAACCAAATAATTGATGCTTTTTGCTGGTAAAAAAGAGAACAACTATTTTCTTTTTATATATACGGGATTGAACGGGGAAGAAGCCCTTAATAAACTGAGGTAACCGTGGTTTTTAACTTTTGGATCAAAAATAACATTTTTTTAAATGTGGATTAAATTTTTAGTAAATATAAAATATTGGGTTATAAATAAGGCCAATAAATGTTCCGGTGATCATACAACAATCATCTCTTTGATTCACTAAAAAGTGTCATTTATTTTGTTAATTAAACTGGTTTGAAAATATCATTTTCATTAATCTTATCAATATTTTGAAATCAATATAATAGTATTATTTGTAAAAATTGTTAAAAAGTTTGCAAAATATTGTTCAAAACAAATCAATTAATCCCGCATAATGGCACAATGTTCCCCTATAAAAGATATGAGATCGTGAGCGAATTGTAATCCACGCTCAAGAACTACTTTCGCTTCCAATTGCGGAATTTGTGCACGCTTAAGTGTAAGAATAATATTAAATATTTAATGAAACATAAAAAAAGACGTAAATCTTTTTGCGTCTTGTTCCATGCAAAACTGCACCCCTGTTTCTATTCACATTCACTTTAAGGTAGTAATTTTACATGCTCGTGCATGCTCACTTCCCATCTCTAGTTGGAGTATTTTACAAATTCGCGAAAACCATGTCTGATAACAATTTTTACACTGTCATTAAATTCAAAATTGCGTGGTTAGTTAAAAAAAAAACTGCAAAATATCAATTAAATGCGACTAAAAATAAAAATTAATAAAAAATTAAAAAAAAAAACGAAAAAGGGAAATAATTTGTGTTGACGATTTCCGTTATTTAATTGTGTTTTTAATACATTTTCAAAGTGATTTTCATTGTGTTTCTTTTTTTTACTTTAAATTTCATAATAACATTTTTGCGTGAGTACAAAAAATATGCCTAAAATAGAATTAGACAACATGCAAACAAGCAAACAAGTCCAAAACCACACTTCCGCCATATAAAATAAAATTCTCCCAAAATTGCATTAATTTCGTCACATCTGGGGAAAGCCTACCTGGCGAGCGCTTCATTTGCAATAATTTTTGGATTGAAATATAAGTTTTCTCTCTCAAAACAGATGATACTTTCAATTTATCACAATAAAATACTTTCTTTTCCGTGACGCACGTTACAGGAGTTGATAAGAAAATAATATTTTTTTTATTACTGAAAAGCTGGATAATAATAGGCCACTTGAAAAATTATTTTGCTTAAAATGTAATAAATTATTTTATTTCTTGTGACGCACGCTACAAAACATAGAATTGACATAAGATAACTAATTTGTCACATTTTCGCACGAAAATCGTGACGAGTATTTTATTTCCATACATTTTTGGATTAAGATATAATATTTTTTCGTTTTTCAAAAGAGCTGATACATTCAATTCTTCATTAAAAAAAAAAACAATTCATTTTACGTGACGCATGTCGCAGAAATTCAAATGCAAATATGTTTTTATTTTACTAAAAAAAAACATGTTAAAAAACTTATATAAAATTCTAGCACACTTGTACAAAAATTTAATTTTTCCTCAACATTTTTTAAGTGAATTTGTTTTCCGTGACGCACGCTACAAAGCATACAATTTACTTATCATAGCTTATTTAAATTTTTCCGAAAAATTTAATTGATTTAAAAGAATTCAATAAATAATATTCTGTGACGCACGCTACAATGCCTCGACTTCCGTGACGCTAAAGAAATCAGTATGAAAATTAGTGTTATTTTTTGTTAGAAAAACAAAATTTGAAAAAATGTCTTTCTACTCAAAACCTAATAAACTAATTAATTTTTTGTGACGCGTGTTACAAAAATTTTTATATGCCAATATAATTATTTTTTTTTCCATGAAACCATGATAAATAATTTGTTTAATGTTATTAACCAGTTGAAATAAAATTCATTCTACCTACGATATAATAAACTAATGCTTTTCCGTGACGCACGCTACAAAAATTAGTATGCAAATATATTGGATCACTTGGAAAATTTTTAATTCCACTGACAACATATCAAATAACTTTATTTTCTGTGACGTACGGCAAAGAAGTGAATATGGAAATAAAAATTTTGATTGCTGGAAAACAGGATAAAATTTGGAATAAATTTATGGACCACTTGACTAATAAATGTTCTTATATTCCGTGACGCACGCTACGAATTATAGAATTGACTTATTGTAGCTAATTTTAATATGCATAAAACTCTAGAAATTTAAAACATTTCAATAAATAATTTACCGTGACGCACGCTACAAAGCATGGATTTTATATTTTATAAATAAATTCAGTCATTGCGATATAGTTAACGAAAACTTTTTAGAAATTGATAATAATTGAATGTGTAAAAATATGTCTTTCGGGTCGGACCATTTTAATTAACAGTATTTTCACACTGACATGGTTTTAATAAATTCAGTTTTTAACGTTAAGACCAACTGTTAAACCCTGGTTTTACCACACAAAAATATTTTGTTAAGCACAACTTTAAGTAGATTTTATGAAATGCAACCTTATTTTTTCCTGTTTTTGTTCGGCTTAAGTTGAGTGCTGCCAAGTCATATACGAGAAACATCTGATAATATGTGAGTATGGAAATTTCACCACATCTGGCTTTTTTTCTTTCAGAATTTGAATGATGCTTTGAAGCATTTATTCGTAAACTTTTTAAATATTAATTTGCGAAATATAAAACAAATCCTGTTTGTAAATATATTTATAAAAACAAAAACAGTCTGTGCATTAAGTATTATAAAATGTAGAGTAAAATACTAGTGAACTTTGAGTTGGCATCACTGCTTTGTTTGACCACCCATTTAACAGCTGATAGTTGCTTTCTGTTTAATTTTGTTTGACATTTCATTATGGATCGACTTACACCAGAGCAACGCGTGCAAATTGTGGGAATTTTTAATCAAAACAATGGTTCTGTTCGTCAAACTTATCGTGCACTTCGTTCATTCAAAATTTTATTTTCCGATGAAGCCCATTTTTGGTGGAATGGGTACGTAAATAAACAGAATTGTCTCATTTGGAGGGAGAAGAATCCACAAGCTTTCGTCGAAACACCATTACATCCACAGAAAATGACTGTTTGGTGCGCTTCATGGGCTGCCGGAGTCATTGGTCCATATGTCTTGAAAAACGATGATGGTCAGAATGTTACTGTTTGTGAAAATTGGTGTTCCAGATTGCCTCTTGTACGCGCCAGCTGTGGCGGCCACATGGCCGAGATCATATTTAAACATTAATGTCATAAAATTTTCTATCCAATAAAAACCGTTTCATTGATATCAAAGATATATTATGTACTATATTTTATTATGATTTAAATTTGTATCGCTGTATAAAAAACACCCTTTATAAATACATCTATTTCTATGGAAGATTTAATTTATTGTGATTAAATTTATTGGACTTATTTAATTTATTGAATTTATTAAATTGGCAGTGTGAACACAAAATCACATGTTTTAATGCTGAAACCATTTTTTAACTTCCAGTGTGAGAACACTGTAGCAACTTTGTGTAATAATATAAAATTTTCCTCAATTTTTATATATTCTTTGTACATTTTATCTTATAAAACTAAGAAAACAAGACAAATCACTTTAAAATACGTTGGTCCAAAAAAGTCGTGTTACTCAATGTTTTTTTATTATTATTATTTTTTTTTTTGATTTAAATAAAAAAGTTTGTTTTTATTTTTGAAATAATGCGTGGCCACTGTTTGTTTTTCATGGTGTATATCTTTCCGGATTTTGGTGTTATTTTATTTATGTTTTGTTGTTGGGTATCAGCAGCCATGGAGAACCTACGCATTATCTGTTTGTTGAACTGTTGCAATATTTAAAACACCTTTTTTTCTACTCTCAATAGAAACGTAAAAACGTAAATTTTTTATTAACAAGATCGATCTCACTTTGGTTGCATTAAATATTTTGTGTGTCTTTTATTTTTCTAGATTTTGTCAACTATTTTTGTATATATTTTCCTTAATTTTTTTGTAGTACTTTTTCCCTGCCTCAATTTCATTTTAGTTTTATTTATTTTATTTTGTTTTTGTTAACTTTTTTTCTATTTAATTTAATTTTTTATTTATGCTTCGACAACTGAAATGCTGATAGAAGTGCCTGCTTTTTTGTGTAGGTTTTGTTAAGTTTCATTTTGTGTTTTGGCGAAACTTGAATTTATTTGTTTGTAGATTAACCAGAAAGAATGAATCAAAACAGATCGATTTATTTTGTGAGACTTTTTTGTTATGTTTGTGCGAAAACTTAAATAGAAATATCTTAAAAACATGTACAGCGTTGATATCAGCTGAAAGAATGTATTGAGAAATTGATTGAGGACTTTGATAATTCTTGTTTTGAATTTTAAAATTTCTGGATATGCTGCGTTTACACTCGGTAGTAGTTTTCGATGTTTTTTATTTATAAGTCAAGTGTGTTAAAAACTATTAAAAACATAAACATAAAATACTTTTAAAATATTTTTCAGAAGTACGAGAACAAGCTCAAAAAGTTTTGCAACAAATGCGACATTTAGAAAATAATCAAACGCGGCAACACTGGGGTTTAAAGTGTATTAAAATCAGTTTCATACACTTTATTTTATAATAAAATTTGTGTAAATAAGAACTTATCGAATTCTATTAAGCGCAATGATGAAAGTTTAGAAATCAAATTTTGTGCTGTTTCACTTTTGTCACACCCTGTTTAAAGTTGAACTCGTAAAAACTCGTGTTACTGCGGATTACCGCCAAAAGCAGAAGTTATGACTTCGTTTCTAATCATAACAAGTCCCTTAACTCTAGTCTCCTTTTATAAAAACCAAAAATTATTTTCAAAAATTATCCTTAAAAATAATTAACTTAAGGGACATATATTGTGAGGTGTTTGTTGTTGTTATATAAATAAGTAGAAAAGGGAAGTAGTCCTACAATTTTTATCCGTTTTCATAAGTCGTGTGTCTTGAATTCTTGTACCAGCAATTTTAAAAGGTTTTACACCCAAATCCCTGCGCAAAATATTCCACGTAGTGGAGTAACAGATACTCAATTGCTGCAAACGGCACTGAATAGGTAATTCATGGTCATCAATAGCACTGGAAGCAGCTGCGATATTTTCATCTTTCCGCCTGTTAGTAATTTAATGTCCACTTAAAGTAAATTTGCTGCGAAGTTGAGGCACAAGATTCCGAACAGCCTCGTCAAAAAATTGTCCAAACTGGGCATAAATGGAAGAAGTGCTCTAAGCCCTTCCTTAACCCAGTACGGATTTTCATAATAAAATTCCATAACCTTCAGGAGTTGTTGTTCGTTTTTAAGCCGATTCGTGGTTAAATCATAGACCAAATTGAATTTGTTTAACAGTGGAATGTTTTTAATGGCTGTCGAACAGCCCTCATAATAATTTTCCTTCTGTCGTCAAATATTTGCCAACTTTGGCCGTATCATAATCAACATCTGTGTGTGTGTGCGTGTGTGTGTGTGTCACGTAACGATTTCTTTCTTTTATTTTTCAACATTTTTATTTCAATGTCAGATATTGTGTAACAACAATTAAGATACATTTCAACAAAATGCATTTAAAAGTCTTTCGAGGAAAATAAACGTCTCCGCTAACAACAACATCAACAGCAACGACAATACCAACAGCAATGGCAACAACAACAACAACAACAATGCAATCAAATAAGAATCGTACACGTTTAAACAGCATTAAAGTATCCGATGGCTTGAAATTATAATTCAATATTTATAACCAGACAAAAGATAAAAAAAAAACATTTTTCTTTGTACTTCTTTCAACAGTTGTTGTGAACGAAGATATTGTTGCGTTTGTATACTTATGACACTTATATACTTCATATAAAGTGTTGTTGACTTTGAAACAACTATTTTATGTTGATTTTCCCCCTCTCCTTTTTTTTGTATTTCAATGCAGTTTTTATGTACGAAGTGTATGTTTGTGTGTGTAATTCAGATATCTGTAAAATTTTTCACTTGACCATAGACAGCATATAACACATACAACACTGCGTTAAAAATGTGTTTATGTATGTGTGCACTAGTATGTGTTTGTTTTTATAAATTCAAGAGGCTCATGCACACGTACTGCTGCCGCTACTGCAGTGAGTTTGTTTTGAAAAAAAAAAATAAAATTACGAGATAATAAAAACTGAAGCATCACATGCAGTTTGAAAATCAAATTAATATTTACAAGTTTTTTATAACTCCATTTGAATATTAAATTGGATTTTTTAGTTATTAATTTAAAAATTGCTTGAAAACTAAATATCGATATAAACAAAGAGTGACAACAGTTTCCACGCATATGAGGGGTGTTTTTTTTTAACGGGTTTATAATATTTTTGACATAAAGTGTGATTTTTTAGCAGCTTCCTTTTTGGTAGCTCAGCTGTTTTCGTGTGATATTTTATGGTTGCAAGTGTTCAGTTTGGTGTATAATTTAACCACGAATCGGCTTAAAAACGAACAACTACTCCTGAAGGTTATGGAATTTTATTATGAAAATCCGTACTGGGTTAAGGAAGCGCTTACAGCACTTCTTCCATTTTATGGCCAGTTTGGACGATCTTTTAACGAGGCCGTTCAGAATCTTTTGACTTAATTTCGCAGCAAATTTACTTTAAGTGGTCATTAAACCACTAACACGCTCACGTATAGTGCGGAAAGACGAAAATATCGCAGCTGCTTCCAGTGCTATTGATGGCTATGAATTACCTATTCAGTGCCGTTTGCAGCAATTGAGTATCTGTTACTCTACTACGTGTTATATTTTGCGCAGGGATTTGGGTGTAAAACCTTTTAAAATTGCTGGTAGAAGAATTCAAGCCACACGACTTATCAAAACGGTTAAAAAATGGCCCAAATTGAAAAGCGAGTTCGGAGAACAGTTAATTTCACTTTTGGAGCTGGTCAATTGGCTTCCCAGATCGTATGATTTAACGACTAGAATATTTTTTAAAATACTGTGTTAAAGCTCATGTTTATAGAGACAAACCCGCAAATGTGTTGACGCTCTGGAAGCCAATATTGGGCCATTTATTTGTGAGATACTGGCCGATATGTTGGAGAGAATGAGCTAATACTGGATCTAGAGTCTGAACCATTTGAGGTGTACACTTGAGGTCAAAACTTTTGTAAAATCACCATTAAGGATTGAATTTTTATGGTCGTTCTATCGACTTATTTTACTAACTTTTAAGTTTTATTTCTAAATCGAATACAGAAGCTCTTAAAAATATCGCCCATCAAAAATATCACCCATTAAAAAGAAAAATTTGCGTTATTAGCTGACAAATTTCGTGATGTGTGTGAAGATAAATTTAAAGTTAAATAGCCGAGATACAAACCCAAATTTGTACCAAACCTGTTCTACAGTTAGCAGAGCTCTGTTAACTACTTAACAGTTCGAGCAAGTTTTGACTAAATTCACTTATAGACCAAAATCCAGGAATTGGAACACAGTCAGTGTGCAGAATACACGACCCAAGGAGATATGAAATATTGTACTCAAAAAAATTTTTTTCCTCGTGAGATTAGTAGCCACTGTGAGAAAATGGGAAATACTATCAATATGCCACTATATACAAATGATGGTCCAGAGAGTCCTTTATATAGCAGACAAGGTCTCATGTCTGAAATAATTTTGGAACTCGAGTAATACCAGTTTTAAAATTTTGTCTCTCGCGAGGAGCAGTGGCCACTGTGGGGAAATGGGAAATTCTTCCAACAGCAACACTTTTTGCTACATTCGATCGCCAAACATTTTCCTTATAGAAGTGATTATTTTACGCGGTTGCGCCGTATTCAAATATTTCAAAATAAGAAATTGATTTGACTGAGTGAAATACAGACTGTCCAAAGAGTCTGTCAACATTGACGCGCACTAATTGAGAACTCTGTTAATGCCTTAAAGAAACCTTTGAAAAGCATAAATAAATCTATAATCTTTGAGTGGGGTAATCAATCAATTATTTTTTTTTTTTGCGTCCAACCGACCAGAAACAAAAATGTTTCTTTCTAATACGAGTAAAAAAAGCTGGGCTTAGCCGCTCTTAAGCTGATTACAACTCAGTGATGCAATTTCGCCAACTAAATATGGATGCGCGTGTTCTACGACTATTAATAACGTATTCTTCACATTCAAATGCCTTTTACGGTTTATTTTACTGGTCATGTCGTAACATTTTCTGCAGTAAAACATTTAAAATGTCTTCTTCCAATAAATAACACTCTTACTTCTGATTAATAAACACATTCTGCTTGAGAAATTGTGAAATGGTAAAAACAAGATTCAACTGCTTTAAATAATAATTCTTTTGCTTTCAAACTTGTTTTCACTTCTTTTGTTTTGACGCTTCGCCATGTTTCAGCATTTTCATACGCCGTATGCGGTATGAAACCAGAGTGTGAGCGTTCTCGTTTGGAAAATCTATTCATTCTTTAAAATAATAGACTACATTTTTGTTTGTGGAGAATAAAAAACAAGAATTTATTATATAAAAGAAAAGATCAGTTTCGTGAAACGCCAAAAGGGAACTTTTTGTTTTTGTCTTCCTTTTTTTTTTTTTCTTTTTTCTTAATCTGTCACAAACCGCTTTCAAAATTAAATTAATGTTGTGAGCGATTTGCTTTTATTATTGCATTATATAAATATAAATACTGATTCTAAGTGTGTGTGTGCGTGTGTGTGTAAATGTTATGTAAAGATGTGACAAAATCTGAAACGCTAAAAAATGGATTAAAAAAGCCAAAAAAGGAAAAAAAAACTGTTGAATACTTTTGCGTTGAAGGACGTTGTGTGGCCGTACAATATTAAAATGCTTTGCAAATATTTCAGCAGCAAAACATTTAAGTATATGTAAAGGGTTTCTCATTAAGGGCTGCCTATTTTTATGAATTATAAATTAATATGTAAATTGATGTGTGAGATGTGAAATATTTTTTTTTTGTTCGTTTGAAAGGCCCGGTGTTGCCGTTATGTGTGGAATATCACATCGTTCATATCCTCGTTACGGCTTTTCTGGGTGGAGCGCATTTTAAATGGAAAATTTTTCTGAATTTGTGGCATGGCATGGGTTATATTGGCTTTGAGGAACGCTGTGGTTTGTGATTTATTGCGTCCTCTGAGATATGCTGTTCTCGTGAAATCACATGTTTTTCGTTAGTGTCCGGATCATTCAATTTAAAAGAAGTAGTTTGAATCATTGACCTATAACACTCACCGTTTATACTGGTGGCCTGGTCTACGTCATTCTCAAAGAAATATGCATCGATGAAGCTGCCAGACCAAAATCCACACCAAACAGTGACATTTTTGGGATGTTTTAAAAGCTTTTCGATCTCATGTGGATTGAAATCGTCCTAAATTCGAAAATTCTTTTTTGTTCACTTCTGATTATTCGTTTCCCATTCTTCCAGAAATGGGCCTCATGGCTGGAAACTATTTTTTTTTAAATGAAAATTAGGGTCTGCTGCCAAATGCCCCAAATCCGCTCAGAAGGAACTCGCTAATATTCAACTCCTGGGTTACTTGCATTTTATATTGTTGTAGGCCCAAAGCACGACACGAAAATCGCTAAAATTTGGTCTTCGAAAAGCCGCGCTCTTGTGAGCGATGCGAAATGTCCTACCTCGGGTCAAATTATCGCATTCGATTTCCAACGAAACTTCAATACAATTTAAATAAAAACTTTATCGATATCGAATATTTCTCTTAATGCGCCATGTACGTTTCTTGGTCCACCGTTTGCTGATCTAGAAGGCTCTAATATATCCAACACATAGCGAATCAACCTCTTGGTGGAGATAATTATAGCGATCGCAAAACAGGCGCAGGGAGCGATACGTTGTCCAAACTGAACACTTCTTTATAAAACAATTTGATTATTAACACGTGCAGTTATTGGGTGCCATATCCGTCCATGGTGAGTTGCCAAAACAGCGTGAATAATTGTAAACCAATTTGACAGATGTTGCTTCAAGAAGATGGCCGTTAATAACTGTCAAAGTTCGGAAGTATCTGGTGGAGGACCCATATGAGCATTTATTTTATTGCAGCTCTGGTTTTATCTCAAAATTGAAATTTCATGTTGCTTTTAAAATTGTGTTTTTTTTTTAATTTCAATTTTAACTTATTTTTTAATACAACATTTATATACAACAAGTAAAAGAAAAAAAATTTCAGAAATACTCACCTTAATGGAAAATGTTTAGGAAAATTTCCACAGTCCGTAAAGTATTCTAGGGTTAATTTTTTAAACTCTTTAATTTTAATAAAATTTCCCAAAATTTTGTTTAAAAAATTCAAAGTGATCAATTGAGGGGTTTTAGCTAGTTCCTATAAGCATTTCACTGGGGCTAATGCAGATCATCAGGGAACTTTAGCCTACATTTCTTAGGATAACTAGAGATATTTATTTCAAACTTCCACTTTACAAAGTGAGAGGCTTGAAAAAAAATATCAAAGTCACAACAAGAACTCACTGATCACTGATCACTTTTCCTTTCTTATTTTCCTACGTTTTATTCTAAACTTAAAGAGTTTAAAAAACTACAATTCCCCAACATATACATATACTAATTCTAGGGTTAATGTTTGGTTTTGGAATCTGCTACATATTATATTATATATTCAAAATACTCCTTTTGATTTGAGAAAACTTATGCTGATTTCTTTTCTAGAAAAAAATGCTACATTTTTTCATACTTTTTAATAGAAAATGGCAACATTCTGCACTTTGAAAATTGAGAATTTATTAAAAATTAATTCAACATGATTTACGAAAAACAATTTCTGTTTTTAAACTCCTCCAAACTGACACTTTTTCGAAAATAAGTGAAATAATGTTACATGTTTTTCAGAAAAGAAAACGCCGTTAGTTGTAATTATTTAAAAAGGAATTTTCGGCCCACCAGCCTTTCCAATCTAATCTAATTTTGAAATGCCATTTTTGTTAAATACTTTAAACAATGCACACACATACACACTCACAAACACACCCATACACTACAATGCCGCATAACAAGTTAACAGGTCACGAAGCAATTGCCTTTAAGCAAAAAACAAACTTACAAAGATATAAATAAATTAAATACACATTTAATTAAATGCATTCATAATCATTCATACTAAAGCAACTACAAAAGCGCTTTTAAAAATAATTTTAACAAAAAAAAAAAAAAAAACTTGCATTTACCATAAACAGGTTAAATGTAATACAAACGTTTAATGGGTCAAAAAAAAATTGTAAAATTGCAATTATTGTTTTAGCCAACTGTTAAAAGCCCTCAAAGGCAAAATGTTTACACACAATAGTGCAGTGCGGCGGCGGTGGTCTCCGTAATGGCTGCAACGGCAGCACAAATGGATTTATTCAACAAATAAAACTCTTATAAAACGAAAATTATTTATGCCACCATAAATGGCATTTATTTTTAAATTTACAACAATTGGTTGTATTTTTGTTGCTGCTGCTGTTGTTGTTGTTGTTGTTGTTGTTGTTGTTGTTGTTGAAAATAACATTATAACGGCGTTGACATTTAAACACAAACTAGAAGAACATTATTTTGAATAATCTCGCAACTCTTTTTAAAATTCTCATTCAAATTGACGTGCCTGGAATAGCAAAACGTTGAATGATTATTAATCACGTTCGCAGGCATTTAATAAATATTCGTTTTTGTGATGGAAAAAAGGAGTTAATAAAAAAAAATATGTTTAAGTGTCTGTCACTGTTTTTATTCTGACAGGTGTTTATTTATGTTAATCATTCTTTTATATGATTTTGGGTTCTGTAAAAGCAAGAAAAGGCGATAAATCATTAGCACGCGCCATATAATCAATTATTATGTACGAATACTGACCTCGGACACTGTCAAATGTTACAAAGTATGTACGAGTATAAGACAAGAATATTTATTCAGGCTGAAAAAGAAATGTATGTTAATTAGGAAAAACAGAGGGCTTAAGCAAATGCGAAAAAACTTTGTGATTGTTCCAGACTTGTACTGGCAGGGCGGAAGCCCTTCTATTTATGATCTTAATAATCCAAAACATATCACAGATACTGGCGCATTCTTGGAATAGTTGAGATAAAGGGTGTTTTTTATAGAGTGATACAAGTTTAAATCATAATAAAACATAGTAATATATATTTGATATCAATGAAACGGTCTCTATTGGATAGAAAATTTTATGACATTAAAGTTTAAATATGATTTCGGCCATGTGGCCGCCACGACTGGCGCATACAAGGCGCAATCTGGAACACCAATTTTCACAAACAGTAACATTCTGACCATCATCGTTTTTGAAGACATCCGGGCCAATGACTCCGCCAGCCTATAAAGCGCACCAAACAGTAATTTTCTGTGGATGAAATGGAGTGGATTCTCCTCCCTCCAAATGAGACAATTCTGTTTACTTACGTACTCATTCAACAAAAAATGGGCTTCATTGGAAAATAAAATTTTAAATAAACGAAGTGCACGATAAGTTTGACGAACAGAACCATTATTTTGATTAAAAATTTCCACAATTTGCACGCGTTGCTCTGGTGTAAGTCGCTCCATAATGAAATGTCAAAGCAAACTAAAGAAAAAACAACTATCAGCTGTTAAATGGGTGATCAAATAAAGCAGTGATGCCAACTCAAAGTTGTATCACTCCATAAAAAACACCCTATATATGCAGAGATTGTTTGTTAGATGTTTAAGCGAGTGTTCTTCTTTGAATCATTGCGGAAGGTGACTATCACAGGATATGCTGGGCCTTCGAAACTACGACCGATCTCGCAGTGCAGAGAAGCTATTGAAAGTAGAAGTGCATGAGACCTTTTTTAAATGCGCGCGACCCAAAAAATCTGGAATATCCAGTGAAGCCACAGTGAAGCAAACAGACTCTGTGTTATTAGCGTGGAAAATAAACTCTGTGTTTCTGGGGAAAAGCTTCATACGAACCTCGCGTAGTCTTGCGTCTTACTACTTCACCCAACAGCACCCTCAAAATCTGTATTTTTTCGGAATTCATTGGCGGCTCCTGGGTCTCATATAGATTGGAATCGTGCCAAGTTCAACATTTTTTTTTTACCTTCCCATTCATCCCCAAATGGGCCGGGCCAATCGCATAAGATATGTGTTGTTATAATGCGATCTGTAGCTTTTTTTTTTACTTCAGTTCTGACGAAACGCTGGACTTGCCCACTGCTCTTTGAAATGCACCCAATACTTTTGGATGCAGTGACTTAATAACAAAAGCCAAATCAAGATAACCACCAGCACCACGCAACCAAACGAATTAGTTCTTTCGTGCAGTGACATTTACAACAAAAACAAATTTTAAAATTTTGGAACTTCAGGACAGAATGTATTCTTTCAACACGTGGAGCAGCCAGAACTATTGTTTATATATATTTTTCAGCATTTCCGTTTCACTACTCGAATTTTTCATTTCTTTCCTCATTGTTTCTGTGTAAATCCTTGAGCGAATGAAGGCTACGGCCAACAATCGCTTAATGCAGCATTTATTTATCACTCACAATCTATTGATTTTTATTTAATCTCTTTGTTTTATGTTAATTAAACTTCCTGGTAGCAATTTCAAATGCCACACAACACATTCCATTATCTTGACATTTCTAAATGCCATCTCTTTTTGCTGCTCCCTCTCCCATTGATTTAAAGTAGGAAATAAAAAAAAAAAAAAGAGAAGAAAATAATTAAAACTGTTGGGCACTTTTCTTGTTAATTACACGTTAAAAATATGTATAACGAAAGCAGGAGGAAAAAATTATAAAATTAAAAAATAATAGCAATTAAGCAATCGTTAACATGGCGGGGTTACACGATCAAGTTGTGCCTTTTAATGTTTTAATACACTCACACATATTTTACTAATACATGCGTACTTTTTTGATACGAAGTTGCTTACAAATTTACTTTCCCACTGAGTGTTTAAATTTTCAGGCCAGAAAACCTCTGAAAGAAATTTTAAAGCGCACATTCTTTGTTTTTATGCTCAAATATTCTGCCGATATGCTTTTTGCATTATTTTGCTGGATATCATATATTAGAAATATTTTGTTATAAATCCAGAAATTACTAATACTCCAAAAACTTGTAATTTAAATATGTTGGCTTATAAAAATAATGAGTGGAAAATGTGCCGGATTACGGCTGGCGATTTTCGCTCTCAAATTCGACAATTTTTAAAAGATTAAAGAAAAATTCAGCTTTTTGTGTTTATTCTATTACACACTGTCGAATTTCTAGGCGAAAAACGCCAACCGTAATCAGACTGAATATGTTGAGGCACCTTGAAAATAAATTTGCTTTAATATTGGCTGCATCCTGCGTCACAGTTTTCAATTTAAGTCACTTGTGACAAGCAGTCGGTGTGAAAAAGTTGAAAGCAAATATTGATCGTGTAACTACAGCGCAAGCGAGGGCAGTTGAAAAATTATTTGTACAATCCAGATAATACTCAATAGAAATGGTTTAAAAACTTAAATTTTTGCAAGCTAAAAGGATTTATTTTAAATTATCGGATAATAAATGCGACATAAAAGTTTTCCCGAAAATTCTGGGAGTCGAAAAATACTGCAGTTGACATACTGTTCAGCATCAGCGAATTCCCATTCTATGGATGTCACAAACGATTGATGTTTATAAATAAAAATATCTGCTCAATTGTAATGACAGAATAACATGCGCATAAAATAGCTAATGGATTGGCTGACCGATCGGACAGCCATATTCGTCCATTAAAAACAATCAAGCATGTCAATTAATAACTCTAACAATTTCAATCAATCAAAATTTAATGTATTTAATCAAAGATGTACAGGGTTTGGCAATAATACTGGGCTGATGTTGAAATAAATGAAGACTATAAATGCTGATGTTGTAGACAAATTTCTCTATAAGAGTAAAATACTGGGTCTATTCTTTTTGTTGATACCAGACTTGATTCCAGCCGATGTAATTTCAATTCACTTGATTCTAGGTTTTTGTCTAAAACGAGCCAACAAACCAGTTCCAAGATAACAGTGGCCCCGTTCGTAATTGTGGATCACAAGAGAAAACTTTATTTTACTGCGCTAGTAGAAATTTTACGTTGATATTTTGTAAAAGAAATTATTTTTGCTTAGACGTCATCTGCTTCAGTGATGCATTCGAGGACATTTATATTGTCATTTGCAGCCCAGCGTTGCATTTATGAACATGCCCAAACATAATATATTATTTTTGTGAATTAAACCCAATTAATTATTTGTGCCATTCAAGTTGAGAGCAACCTGTGTTCGAAAGTATAAATATATTTTGTAGTAGTGATAACCCTACAGTGGCTCAAATTATAGTAATTGCCTGATTCTTGCAGGAAATAGAACCATCAAGTGCTCTAGAACAGCGGTTTAACGGACAGACATTAACTGAAAAATTAGAAAAATTATTGTAAATTTCTCGATGTAACAACTTTTAATTAATTTTTCTTTTTGTAAATCCAGGGGGGTTACTCTGTAACACGATAAGAAAGAAAAGCTTTTCGCATTTGTGTGTTATTTACACTGAAATGCGAAAGTAATATCTTTCGCATCGTTAATTCCCTGGTATTTTCTCAGTTCGTTTGTGAGCTTCGTAAATGTAAGAAGTGTTTTTTAAATTCAGCGATTTCCTAGACGTACTCACATCGAACGGCCTGCTCCAATTTGAAAACTCTGTACAATGAAATGATAATTAAAATCAAGAAAACAATCTAAATGATGATTATGATGTTCAGAATTGATAACTAAACTTGAAAAGTTATTTTGAAAGAAAAAATATATATATATAAACGGCAACATATTAAATGTATTCGACTGTTTGTATCGGCCAATTGAAAAATATTAAATTGGTATCGTTTTAAAATTCAAGATCTCTATATAAGTTTTTTTGTTCCGTCTTTCTTTCTTTCTTTTTTTTTCTTTTTTTGCTACTCATGAAATTGGTAATGAAAGGCAGATATATTTCGCAGTCGTGTTCATTTACTTTTCATTTCTTAAATTATTTTTTTTTTCTCACATGTACTGGCGGTTTTATTTTCTCATTTTACTATCACTTAAAGATTTTATTTCAAGGTTAAATTATTAATTGAGATGCCGAAGCACTTAAATTGTTTTATTTTGGTTTGCAACTGCTAAAAAAATTTTTTTATGTATTCTAATATTGTTAACACTTATAAAAGAATACTTCTTGTGGACTATGAAAAATATAAGAAATCATCATATAATATTATCCGGTATTTTTTTACAAATTATGACTTATTTTGTTCAACCCTACCGCTAACAATAATTCCCATTGAAATATTCACAATAGTAACGTTTTTCATTTGCTATGGTGAATATATCCCTTGACAAAGTTTTTGGGTATAAAATCACAAACGTCGCAAATATGGCAACACCAGTGTTTATTACCCCGTGCTTTTTTACAAAATAAATTCGCAATAAGTGTTAATGAGAACGGGAGGGGAACATGTTATTTATGATGTTTATTTAAGCTCGATTTAAAGGTAGGAAAACCTCAAAAGAAAGATTTTATTTGGATTACTCGTATATGAAAATAATAAAATAAACCGAAAATTATAACCCCATCAATATATGACATTATATATCTCTTACAACCTCACACCATTTTATATATTGGGCGGGAAGTTTTATATCCCACGGGAAGTTTATATCCCACGGGAAGTTCTAAATTCATATAAGTTGTCATAAATAGCACATATATTTATTTGTTAATTTTTTCAATATCCCCATGGACTGTTTCAAGGATTCTTGCCTGCTGTTCATTTCTTTAAAATTTGTGGTCTTTTATTTTTACATAAAATTTTTATACTTATAAAAAAATACACACAGCAAGATACATATTAAATGTACTCGACTGTTTGTATCGGCCAATTGAAAAATATTAAATTGGTATCTAAATTCTTTAAATTATATAAATTCTGTAGGTGTTAATACAAGTTATTGACAACAGAAACTATTTCTGTCGTGCAATTCACAATAGACCTTGTACTCCTAAAATCTTTACAATACCGCTTTGCTGGGAGTGAGAATATAAATTTGCTTAAAAAAAAAAACTCGTTTCATTGGCGGGGTGATTTACTTTGCATTTTATTAAACAATTAATTTCTATTTTCATATATTTCCAAATTAGAAATCGGTACAGAAAGTTGAAGGCATTATTTTCATTTTATGCAAAATTTCATTAATTAATTTTAAGATTTTTTAAATACTTAAATACTCCCAAAAGTGTGCTGAACTTATTGCATTCTTTTATGCACACAAAAAGTATGCAATAAAATTATATTGCAAATGCATAGTGTTGCATACTTTGACAGCTCCATTTATTTAATTTTTTTCAAGCACACAAATTAATATTCAGATTACTCGTGTGCGCTTGAATTGTTTTTATATTCTTCGTTATTATCATTATTTGTGTTTTATATGATTTTTTATTACTCAATCCTAATTTATATTTAACACTTGTTTATGCCACTTTAATGCAAAAATATATGTGCTCATAACTGATCGTAAAAAAGATTCTTTATTATAATTGTTACTCTTTGCTTTCTGTCTTTCTCTAAATCTCGTATCGTTAAAGCGTGATGAATTGTCAATGTGAGCTTGTAAGTGCGAAAAAAGAATAGCAGTTGTTATGTATGAATGCAAATGTTGTAAGTTGTTTGCCAGTTGCTGCAACCATGGCTTGTCATGCAACATTTCCAATTTATTAAGATTCACCGACTTTATACTGTTTTTTTTTATAGTTTCTTTTTCGCTTTTATTTTTTCTTATTTTTATGATATTTGTTTTTTTTCTTCTTCTTTCTCTACCGCTGAAATTGGTGTCAGTCTATCATGATTCATTGCGCAATTGGGCACAGCAGCAACATCAGAGCAACACAACAGTTTCTTTCATTCAGCTGCAACATCAGTGGCAGTTGCATATTTACATATCATTGTTAAAATAATGTGACAACCATCATTATTATTATCATCATGATTTTAAAATAAATATTTTTATTATATTCCGTTTTGTTGCTCATTTTAGTTTTTATTTTCATAAGCCGCTGACATGTCAATAAAAAATTAATCAATAAGACAAGTTGTCGGCCGTCCGTTGCTACCTAAATTAATTAATGAATAATTGTTTAATTATTGGAATGTAATTCTTTTACTAAAAATAAAAGAAAATGTTTCTCTTCAAGTTCTCAATTATTAACGAGAAGTTTTCCTGCAAAAAAATAAATGCAATAACTTATAATTTTCAAAAAACGTTTTTTTTTATAATCTTTTTTAGATATTCATTAAGGACGCATGCAATGTTGTTGTTGTTAGCATGTTTTCTTTTCTAGAAAACATGCAACATTTTTTCATTTCTTAAAAAAGGTGCAGTTTGGCGAAGTTTTAAAACAGAACTTATTTTTCCTCAGGAATGCTGGACTTTTTTTTAAATAAATTCAAAATTTTCAAATGACAAAACGTTGTCATTTTCCATTGAAAAGTGTAAAAAATTTTGCATTCTTT
Organism: Linnaemya vulpina; assembly: GCA_963675445.1. NCBI lineage: Eukaryota > Metazoa > Arthropoda > Insecta > Diptera > Tachinidae > Linnaemya > Linnaemya vulpina. The sequence goes on along the minus strand of OY776279.1, from coordinate 23,465,584 downwards.
TCTAGAAAATAAATCAGCATTATGATCTTGTAAAATAATGCCAGCAAGCACTCTGATCGTATATTGTGTGCATTACAGGGATACACATAATTAATATTTTAATTAAATTGTAACTGTTGCGCTTATTGAAGACTAGCTTCACTAACGTATACCCGCTACTTCGCTACCGTATGTTACTGGACATGCCTAATCCAAAGCGGAAAAAGTACTTTTTGTGCGACTTTAAATTGCAGCGTACTTTTCCAAATGTACCTTTTTAAAAGAATTCTTTCGAAAGTATCTTTTCTTAAAAGTACATTTTTGAAAAAGTAGGATTGATTTAAAAAGCTTTCTGCTGTGTGTCATAGTTTAAAAGATGTATGGAGCGCAAGAAAAAGGTACCAATCAAATATAATTTTTACCCTTTAAAAAGTACAGAAATCAAAATAGTGCCACACATGTGTCGGAATTGTTTTTGCTTTTGAAATTTTGTGTCTTCATCGCAGTATCCGAGATATAAAGCTAAAAATTTTACCCTATTTTGCCCTGTTTTGTACCATCGCAATCGAATTTCGCTCTCAGCGCTAATGAATAACAACTAATAGTTAAAATTACTTCTAGATGTATGAAGACATGTACTCGTATTTTGTTATTAAAAAAGTGCCGAAAGGAGTACTATTTACTTCCCCTTATAACTAAAAATGTTTCAAAAAGTATCAAAAGATATCGAGTTTTCTTTCAAAAGAATAAAACGAGCCAAAAGGCTTTCGGCAATGTTGCAGAAGATGGGTGGAGGGCAAAAAAGTACCAAACTTAATTTTACCCTCTAAAATTACACACACGTAAATAAAAACCTGTGAAATTTTGATTCTACCGTTTTTATTTGTTATATATTAATACATATTCTCGTAATTCTCATTTAGTAGTTGCTTTTTTGTGATCATATGAATGTTTTATCAATGTCCTTAAACCAATATTTTGAAATAGATTAGATCAGGTTGACGAGAAAAGCCTTCCGGTTATACCTTAGGCATACATATAAGCCAGTAAACACCAGTTGGGTATCCCATGGAAATTTAACGCACGTAGCTCCCCAATCTTGTCTGAAATGCAAAAAAAAAAAAATAGTTTCCCTATTGTGTTATTTAGTAACTTTAAAGAGATATTCAGTAAAAAGATCTGACTGTTTTTGATCACATTTTAAAATCTCTTTTGGTTTGTTTCTTTCTTTACAGAATACCTCACCATTATGGGAAGATTTCGTTGCAAAGGCCAGTAAATTACATGCCTGTTTGCGGTAAGTATTTTTAATATGAATACTCAAAGAAATAAAAATAAAATAAAATTATCCGCGATCTTAAAAACATGAATGATTAAATAAATAAATCGAAACTGATTTCTCAGGACAATATATTTCTTTCGATACAATTGATTGCGTTTTGTCTTAAAAGGCAAAACGTTTTATATAACAATTCTTATAATAAATACTTAACATATTTTTTGTGGTACAATTTTAAGTATTTTATTGACCTGGAATATTCATAAAACGTAATTGCTTTAACAGGTATTTTTGTCTAGATGAGCGCAATATAAATAGTCTATGCATAAAATGTTAACACAAAGTCCCAAATTTTACTTAAAAGCAATATCAAAATTATTTCGAGTATTTCAAACACACAAGTAATGGAATAGTGTTATAGGAAGATTCTAAATAACAAGATAGGGAATCGTTAGAGCCTCTACTGTCGTGTTTTGAAGAAAAAATGCTTGAGCCAAAAGATAATGACATGGGAATGGCTTCTCATAGGGGAAAAAAGACAAAATCCACAAAAAGAAATGGTGTATTGGTTCAATAGTGTTACAAGGAGATACTGGGTAACAAGATTGGGAATCACTCAAAGCCCTAATGCAGTGATTTGTGAAGGAAAGAATCAATAAATAAAAAAATTAAAAAAATAGGGTTTTAGGATGATGGGGTTATATGGCCCCTAATCGGATTAAAAAATAGAGGAAAATAAGATAAAATCAACAAAAATCTGCACAACTATCCCCGAGTCGCTCCTAAAACGATAAAATGTAACAGGATAAAATGTAAGGGATAAATATCTCCACCACACACGGGGGCGACTCTAGCAAATATAAGTTTGCGATAACTATCCCCAGAGTATCCATAAACGAGTTACATGTACGACCGATGCCCAATTGATTTGCTACTCCAACATTTTTTCACAATATGTTTGGTTATATAAAGTAATTTGGGAAAATATCCCCTGGGGAGTGATAAGCTCCACAGAAATGTTTCAATCACCCCCCAGGAGCATAAAATATTGAAGTGCTTTTAATAATGGCAAACCTACGGGAGGGAATAATCGTGGCTTCGCGATACTTCTTTAGAAAAACGCTTGGTACAACATTTTTCAAAACCTACCTAACCCCGCCATTCTATCATTAGGGGGTTGCCCACAAAACAATATTTAATATTAAAATATATTTTTTATATACCTAAATAAAAAATATAATAAATATTTTCATAAATAACTTCCTGTCTCACGTTGTCACTAGATATCGTTCTGACGCACAATTATTTATTAAACAAAAACAAATTCTGAAATTACGCTGTTGTGTCCTATATAGTTATTGGACAGATATTGCGTGACCTCGTGGGAGTTGCAGTTAATAGTGGCACAATAATTTCTGTAATATTTGTGTTTCAAGACAATTTCTGATTTTTAATAAAAAATTTTATCTCCAGTATATTTATGCGTTCATACAAAGAATTATTTTGACTCTAAATTGTTACATCAAGATTATCTCTATTGAAGAAAGTCAAATTTTGTTTGTGATTATAATAAAAAATCGTTTTAGATACTTTGATATTTGGCGTGCTGTTTTCGTCTCCTTTAAAACTATTCAAATATTAGATAAGGCATTCTGCGTTTCAGTTAACGGCAAGTAGATCTTCATTAAAAAAAGTTTGAGAGAAAACTTACCTCAGTGTAAATTTATTCGTCATGTATTGATTCAAACTCATTCCAATAACTTCAATTAAATCTCTTTATTAATTCAGCGTTTTGCTTAATTAAATTTAAAAATATTTCAGCTGCTGAAAAAACTAAAATTTTCTTATTCACAATAAATCTCTTGGCTTTGACTTTACAAAAACGTTAAAAAAGATTCCATTTAACAAACGGTGTGGGTGGTAATAACTCAAAAAATTTTGTAAAAAACTTACCTGCCATAAAAGAAATTGGCATCAACGAAATTTAAATTCCCCTGAAACTTTATAATAGAGCGGCACTGACTGCAATTTTGTTTTAGTTTAAGACCACAAGAAAAACATGGAAAAATATTTATAAAAAGCGAAGTTCAACATGGTTTCTTTAACTTCATGAAAAACAGTTTGTCAAAATATTTAACACAGATTTCTTTAGGATGCCTCAAACTTTTCATATTCTCATTTTATTCTATTTTTTCCTTTTTTGAATTTCTTTATAGTGCGGCCATACAAGCTATAGCAGCATATTTGGATGCTTTCCAAAAAATCGCAGACGCAGCAACAAATTCAAGAGGTAAGTTCAAAACGTAACATAAACAATAAGAACACAAAGAAAATCTCGTGGATAGTTCCAAACTCTGTATGACTGCAAATAAGAACGAACATTTTTATTCGTCTGTTTTTTTGAAATTGTAAAATTTAAAAGTTTATCTAATACTTATTGTTGAATTATTTTAAATAGCTTTTTAGTATGTTCTGGTGAGTGCGAGGGCAGTTTGATAATTTTTAAACTCACACACACGTTTAAAAGAAGTTATATAAAGGTCAAATTCGAATAAGCTCACGCTTTCAAGTTGGAAAAAATGGCTTCATTAATATGAAATATTCTTATATATTTTTTTATGAATAGGACCAGTACTCAGGGAACGGCTCCTACAAATGCAATGATTTGTGCTGGAACTAGAACGATAGGTTTTTAGAAGAGGAAATGGGAGTAGTGTGTGTGGACCTGTTGGATTTAAATCTTCCCAAATTGAACGCGACTGGGAAGACTGCTGCAGGTAGTTTGTTCCACATATAAACTGTTCAGCGATTCTCTCTGTACGGCTCGCTGGAATATCGACCACAAATATAGGGTGTTTTTTATAGAGTGATAAAAGTTTAAATCATAATAAAACATAGTAATATATTTTTGATATCAATGAAACGGTCTTTATTGGATCGAAAATTTTATGACATTAATGCTTGAATATGATTGCGGCCATGTAGCCGCCACGGCTGGCGCGTTTAAGGCGCAATCTGGAACACCAATTTTCACAAACAGTAACATATGACCATCATCGTTTTTGAAGACATCCGGGCCAATGACTCCGCCAGCCTATAAAGCGCACCAAACAGTAATTTTCTGTGGATGAAATGGAGTGGATTCTCCTCCCTCCAAATGAGACAATTCTGTTTACTTACGTACTCATTCAACAAAAAATGGGCTTCATTGGAAAATAAAATTTTAAATGAACGAAGTGCACGACAAGTTTGACGAACAGAACTATTATTTTGATTAAAAATTCCCACAATTTGCACGCGTTGCTCTGGTGTAAGTCGTTCCATAATGGAATGTCAAAGCAAACTAAACAAAAAGCAAATATCAGCTGTTAAATGGGTTTTCAAATTGAACAGTGATGCCGACTCAAAGTTGTATCACTAAAAAAACACCCTATACCTGAGCGCTTGCTGGAAAATACGTCGGGCGTATAAAGAAATGGGGCTCGGCAACAAATTACCAGATTTAATTAGAGCACATTCCAGTATAGTAACGATATAAGTTGGTCACCCTACTTTCCACGATAAACTTCTTCACCTTCTCCTGCACTCAGTCCAGTAACTTTAAAATAGAATTTTCAGAACTTTAGCGAATTTAACTTTAAACTGAAGAATTATTTCCGGTGTATATTTCAGGACCCCACTGTACTCCACGTATAGTTCCTTCTGTGGATCTGCCTAATTGTAAAGCCTGTATAATTTTCGAAAATAATAATATTGAAATGTGTTCCTTATGACCAAAATATCGACTTCTAAAACTGTACTCGCATCTTTTCATCTACACTTTGAAAAAAAATGTATGTGTAATAAGTAGTTGTTATTGTTGTGATTTCTTCCTCTTTATTTACATAAGTCATTTGCGGTCAGTGATCTGATTTGGTTCAACATTTTCTCTTTATTCGTCTTTAACGGCTGCTCCTATTTTTTTTCTCAATTGCAATATTTGTTTAAATTCTTGGTTTATTTTTTTTATACGATTATTTAGTTTTCCGTAATTCTATGCAACATGTTTTCTTTTTCATTTTTTCTGAAAAAAATTTAAAATACAAAAAAAAGAAAAACAAAGAAAAGATAGATTTTCACAATCTGTTATTTTCGCATTTGTTTGTTTATTTTAATTCGGGGTTTTTTTTGTTCAATTAAAAAGAAGAAAACTCTTTTATGATATTTTTTTGTTTAAATGTTTTGTAGGGTGTTTGTTTGTTGATCGGAATAAATATTATGCAACACTTTATTAGATACGAGTTATTCTGATAAAGTTAGTTTTAAAAAGTGATTGGATTCTTGTGTTTCCATAAGTTTTGTTATTGTTTTTGATAATATTTTTTCGTTTGTTTTTATTTTTATATATTTTCTGATAGATTTTAAAAACAAAAATGATTGATTACCTTCACCGTTTTGCAGAATTTGCTTAATTATTTTAAAAATTCATATGATCTGAAAATTAAAGGATATGAAATTCAGCTGAATACTTGCTGTTTCTAAACAACTCCACAATATTTGAATTAAATGAAATAACGTGATACCATTAGCCATATCTGTTGTTGCGATCGTATTAGTTTCAACTCCGTCACCGAGTCTTTTCGTATTGTGTTTCGTTTTTGATTGTCAAAGATTAAGTACTCCAAAGCGGCTCCTTAAACTTTTATTAACAACCAAAGCTTGTGTCAGGCTTTTGTTTAACTGGTTGTATCCTGATGCCACAAATTTATATTGACTTGATTCCAAAAATTTTAGTTTTCTTTAGAAGAAGCTAAAAAAATGCCGATAGAATTTTGTGATCCTGTTCAACTCAAGAATTGAATTAAAATTTTGAGTTTCACATTAATTTATTCCATTTGGAAATACTCGAGTGTACACGCATAAATAATTTTTTGTAGAAAATAATTATTATCACTGTTGTTTAACCCCGTACAGCTGCAGGTAGGGTTGGTGAAAGAAAAGCCATCATATATCGAATGATAAAGTTAGCAAATAAAAAGACCAGTGATCTTAGCGTTTGTCAAGGCTTTGATATTTTTGATAAAAGTTTTAAGTATATCTAGCATTTCTATGAGGATTTGTCGAAAAGCTGCATCTCTATATAAAAATAGCTTTCAGATCATGTTTGCTTCGCCAAAAGTGGTGGACCGACCGTAAGGTACCGAAAAGTGTACCACAAAGTGCCGAATACGAGTGTCTAAAAACGGCGATTTCAATACGAATATTCGCGCACTATTTGTATGCATTTCAAAAAAAGTACAGAACACCACAAGAGTAAGTGACCTTATCATATTCACGCGCCTCGTAAGTTTATTTGTATCTGTAAGTTTTCTTTTAGTGAAGACAACAAACATATAATTTTCGGTTGTTGTCTGCTTTATTTATGTTATAAATAAAAATTATACCAAATTTTTGTTTTTATGTGCGTTTTTTTTTTGTTTTTCTTAAGTCAGCAACATGTTGTTGCTAAATTCTTTAACACTAATGCCACAGTAATTGTTGCTGTTAATGGGTTTTAGCTTTTTTTATTTCTAAATTATTTGAGTGTTTTTTCTGGTTTTTATTTTTGTTTGTTTTTAGTGAATTTAAAAATATTTCGCATTTTGAACTGATAAGAAAGCAACACTAGATAAATAATAAACTTTACATTGTGTAATCGTATGAAAAATTTAAGAAACTTGTAAGTAGTTTTGTAAAACAGACAGACATTTATTTACTTTCAGTTAAAATTGATTTTATATATAATATAATTTTTATTTTTATATGTAATATGATTTTATATACAGATTTAATCTAAATTTCGAAAATAACAACCTCAGACACAAACCAGCTACTTGTTATTTTAATTTTCAAACCAACCGATTTCCGCGTGATAACTGGTGATTGATGTAGTTTTCGGTTACTATAAAAGAATCGAGAACATTAACTAATCAGATATAACTTTGGAGTTAAAAAAACACTTTTTGATTTTTTTTATGAAACCGACGTGGTTTCATAATCTTGAGAGCTCAATAGTTTCTCGAATGGTAACCCGTTTAAAAGTTATTATAAAAAATGCTTTAAAAATGTTTTATTTTTATGAAAATATCTTGAAATGTACTTTTTAGATCGTCATCAGTTTAGTTGAAATCGGTCATGCCGTTCTAAAGTTATAAGCGGGTCACATACACACACACATGTATATATATATATATATATATATATATATATATATATATATATACATATATACATATATATACTTACCAGTATAGACATAGTGACGGGTTCTCAGAATTAGTCAGGGACCTCAAAACGTTGAGATCTGATGAGAACTCGATTGGTGTTTTTTTTTAATCTGGCTGAAATCGGCAGTTTTCTTTAATATATATTTTCTCATGTGTTATGAGAAAAGCCGCGTTGAAAAGAGTTTATAAACTTTTTAAATTGCTTTGTAGCTCTTCAAAGTGGGATAAGAAAATATTCTGTGAAAAATCTGCGCCATATTTTTTAAATATTTGAAGCATATTTTGCATAAAGCCAAATTCTTTTGTTGCGTTGTTGTGCAAAAACAATTTCTAACGAAGAATAAAAGACCTCAAAACGAAAATAAACAACGTTTAAGCTAATGACGGAACTTGTTTCCAAACAAGAAAAACAGACCCATTACTCTCATTTTATAAGCCATATATGGTAGACTGGTTCTTGACCCAGTCCCAAGAGCGTGTGCATATTAAATTGATGACTACACATTTTTTTCTACCTGTTTTTCTTTTCCTACTTTCACACGATTTGTTTCAGGAGTACAGAAAAAAAATCACTCATGTATGCAGATGAGGCAGACGTATAGAAAACTATTAATAATTTGCATACACACACACACACAAACACACATTTATTATCTCTTAACAAACTGACTAGTAAAATGTGCAATTAAAAATTTTCGTTTTCTATTTTAATTACAGGAGCCTCAAAAGAGATTGGTACAGCTTTAACTAGAGTCTGTTTGCGACACAAGGCGGTTGAAACACGTCTCAAGACATTTACAGCTGCTATAATGGACTGTCTAGTGCAACCATTACAAGTGAGTTGAAAACGCAACAAAAACAAACGAAAAATACTTTCTTTTAATGACGTGTATTTTTAAATTTTAAGGATAAACTAGAAGACTGGAAACGTTCTGTAGCTACTATTGATAAGGAACATGCCAAAGAATACAAACGTTGTCGTACCGAACTGAAAAAACGTTCTACAGATACGTTACGTTTACAAAAGAAAGCCCGTAAAGGTCAATCGGATACGCTGCAATCTTTAATGGACTCACATATGCAGGATGTGACTTTAAGGCGTGCTGAATTGGAGGAAGTCGAAAAAAAGTCTTTAAGATCAGCTATGATCGAGGAGCGCATGCGCTATTGCAGTTTTGTATACATGCTGCAGCCAGTAGTCAAAGAAGAATGTGAGGTTATGTCTGAACTGGGTCATTTACAAGTGAGTTAGATTTTTTTTTTCATATAAAAGTGTTAAATGCTCTTCACTCATTATCCAGCCTTAATAACCGGTTCATACACTTCAACTTTTGCTGTCTAAGTACAAGCAAGTCTTCACCGGAACTCTGTGTCGAAATGAAATAGAAATATATGACTATCTCCTTTTTTCTTGAAAAAACAACAAAAGTTGAAGCGTTCATATATTTGTTTGGACTTTTTGGAACCGTTTATTATGCCACAATTAGACTACCTCTGCGTTTGCAATAAAATATATATTTTTTGTTTTGCAGGAAGCCATGGAGTCTATTGCCCTTGTTACTAAAGAGCCCCAAGTTTTGCCAGCTGCCAGCGAGGAATTGATACACGATGCTAAGGCTACTATAACTTTATATCCCGAATCACCAAGTGCCAGTGTTGGCGGCGGTGGGGGGTCTTTGTCTCAGGGCGGTTGTTCAAACTCTTTAGGTTCTCGGAAATCATCGGTGTGTTCTATTAGTTCCATGAATAGTAGCGGTTCTAGCAATTCTCCAGGACATCCACATTATCCTAGATCTTTGTCACAGGTAATTGGATGCATATATAAAATAATTTTAATTTCTCACGCTTTTGTTGTTGTTTATTTTGTGTTATTTGTCTTCTTATGTTTCGTTGTTGTGTCTTTCTTTGTTTTTTTTTTTCTTTTTATTTTTAGTTAATTTCACCTTCCATACGCTTAAAGCCCGGCGAATCCAGTGATAGTGGCTTTTGCTCATCGCCAGCTTTAACAACGCAGGTTGTTTATTTTTTAAAGTTTTATTTATTATATTTTCCGTTTCAAAAATATTTAGTTGTTGTGTTCAGCGTTAATTCGATTACGTAAATATTTTTGAAACAGTAATAAAATATCTTGCATAATTTTAATACGATACTTATAATTTCAAAAATTTTCTAAAAATGCTTGTTGTAGCCTTTTTTTATTTCTATCGATCTTATTAGCGCCTCTTTCTCTTCCGGCCAAAACTCTTTAATAATTTTATTCTTCTTTAAGGCTTCTTCTATCAATAATCCTTCGCACGCTGTTACCACTTGGCCAGCACATTCCCAAGACACGGTTGATTTACCATCTAATGCCTCTGAGCGTCCACACACTATTTCTTCAGCTTATGAAAAAGGCCACCAAAGGCCTCCTTTAACTGTTTACACCTTTCAAAATCCCGAAACTATACACGAAGGTGGTGTTAACACCGTTGCTTCAATTAATGGTGGTGGCAGCTCATCGGGTCAAAATACTCCTTCGACCCAAAAATCACCAGCTGGTGCTTTAAATAGACCACCATTACCAGTGGTAAGTATGAAAATAGTGTATTCAACTTTCTTCAATGTTTTCTGAAAGAATTGTTTTTCTGTTACTACTTGCTTTTTGACTTGTATTAATTTTTTGGTAAATTTAATTTAAAAAATAACAAAGAAACCAGCACATGTGGTAAGTTTCTCGTTCCCTAGTACCCCTGGTTTCTCTACTAGCCTTTTAGTAATCCTTTTCAAAATTGATTCATTAAAAAATATCCTTCATTATGTACATATCACGTACTTATCCAAATATGGTACCGTAACGGTTATTAGTTTTGTTCTAAAAATCACAATTTAATTATTATTTCCTGACCTATTTTTTGCCTAGAAAATAAAATATAAATAAAAATCAGAAAGTTATATGTTGAGTTATTAAATAAAATTCAATGAAATAAAAGTTAGTGGTTGTAAAGGTAGTCCTTGTAAAAGTATTACTTTGGTGTAATACTTTTTACTTTAATCGTTATATGCAGCTTCTAGTGTAAACCGGTTCATTTATAAACTAAAATTGACGTTGGGATGACTAAAAATGATTTCTAAACAGAATAAACATCGTCTGAGGAAATATAAAAAATTGCTTACTTAATTTATATACCATAGATAGAAAAAAATTACCAATTGTTCTGTTCGATTTCGATTAATTTCTTTTCAGATATAAACTAAAGTTTAATGATTGTATGTATATATAGTCTGCTATAATATAGAATTGTCCATACTCATTCATATTGCGATGGATGATTATTTAATACGTTATTCATAAAAAAACAAAAAATCAAATAAAAATCGTTTAAGATTACGACTTTGGGGCTTTCAATGTTTTTAAATTTTTTTCTTTTTCTGTAAAGATAGAAAACGCACGTAGTTAGGGCCTTTCTATATTACCACCGCGATATGTTTATATAAATATTGTAAATACATATGCAAAATCAATATATCTACACCATCTATATCTCTTTCATTATCAGTTGATGTCAGTAATTATTTCCCAATCGTTGATACTTGCAAATATAATTTGAAATTGTTTCATCAAATCCGATATTTGTTTATATTTTAGCGGTGTTCTTCATTAGAACGCCCCCTGTCGGCCAATAATAGTCGTGGTAACGGTACAAATTTAATGCAACGGCAGTGTCCATCGCCAATTCCAGCTCATGTCACAAAAGGTACATTCAATTTAAACCCATTCGCTACTAATAAAAAAAAAATAATCTCACAGGCTTCAAAAAATGTTCTTAATATAAACATCCTTTTCTTATAAATATGTTTAATACAACTCTACAAATCCTGACAATTAATTAAAGCAATTTATTTTTATGTGCTTCTTTTTCCTTTTACACCTCTTGCTGCTGCTAAATACATATATAAATGAAATTATTTTCTTTTATTTAATTAAAAATATAAATTACTTGTGTAAATAAAATGCATGCTTGTGTCACCCTTCATATTTAAAAATATACATAAAATTAAAATCAAATGCAAGCAGAGCTATCAGCACATCTTGCTCAACAACAGCATCAACAACAACAGCAACTGCTACAGCAGCAGCAGCAAAATCAACAACAACAGCAACCGCAACCAATATCCCCGCCTACATATGTAAATATGTCCGAATTAGCCAATATGGCGGCTATGAAAATTACTAATCAACAACAACAGCAACATCTACAACAACAACAACAGTCACCAACAATACATCAGCACCAACAAATGTTGCAACAGCAACATTCAATAGATTCCATATCATCCATACACTCTAATGATTCAAGTGCTTCAATGCCACACAGTCAGTCGCCACAGCAACTCATTCAAACCACACCACCATCACATCAGCAGCAACAACAACAACAGCCTACACGCCCTCATTCCTCAAACTCAAATACACCATCGTTACACTCACATCCATCCATTGATTCAACTGTGGCCACACCACCAATCGGTCAGACTCCATCGGCTTCTAGCGGCAGTTCCACTCCCCAGAATCATTATTCACCTCTATTGACCAATTCACCGTCATCAACTGCTGCCGGTACACCCAGCGGTGCTAGTATAACCAGTGGAGGTCTACCAACAAGTGGAACAGCTGGCGGCACTAATTCTGGTAATAATTTCATATACAACATCTGTTCACCTACACCTCCCCAAAGCGCCAATTCCTCACTAGCTAGTGATATATTAAAAATAACCGAACCGGAAGGTAACGCTACAAACACACCGTCATCATCCTTACCTCCTCAAACCCATGAAACAAATGCTTGTTCGTCATCCTCTGCCAATAACCAAGAAATTTCTAATTCAAATACCGATGCAGATTCTTCCGGTAATGTGATTGAGAATGATGAACGTTCACGAGCTTCGGTTTTGCAAAAAGCGTCCATGTTTGAAAAACAAGCTGCTGCCGTCAAAAGTTCACCAAACCCACCGGCTATTGCTTGCACTGGCATGACGCGTAATAGTGTAGCGGCTGCAGTTGCAGCTTCCGTTACAGCTACTGTTGATAACAGCTGTAATGCAGGCATTTACGGTACACGCACTAATAACCTACACCACCAGCAACAACAAAAATCACAGTCTATAGACCCTCAGGAAGTCGGTAAGTACAAATGCACTTTTCTCATTATCACTTCAAATAAATAATTTATGCATATTTTTGTTATTGCAACTTATCAAGTCTCAACGATCCACTGCTATATCCTCAATAATAAACTTGCATAAATATTATTATAAATATGTATGTATTTGTTATGAAAAAGCATCCTCTTCTCATTTTGTAAAAATTTCATTATTTTTAAAAAGGGAATTTGATGTCATTTAAATTATATTTATTTGTTTAGTTTCCTTAATCAGCCATCAACGATCAGCACAATTTGACACTGACATGCTGATTTTGTTTTTCATCGATCTCGAATTATTTCCATACTTGGCTAATTAATTTATGAACGATCGACAAACGATCATCTTTTTGCACTTATCCTAATAAAGGAAGCAGTAACCCACTGCAAAGAGATTTAATTAGATATCGCAATATAAGTTGGGCTAAACAGGTTTTTTTTCTTTATTAGGATCAGCGCTCAGGGCATGACCGCATTGTACCGGAACTAGAGAAGGCGTGTATTATAGAAGGCATATATTACTTCCGAATTCTGTGTTGTAAAGTGGTTGAAAGGACAATACTGCTTCTATCGATATGCATCTATGAGTTGACTTCTCTCAAAATAAGATCAAAATAAGTCATATTTTCTATTCAGCAGATTACCGTGTGATATGAGGAGAAAATCGAAAAAATACTTGGCCGACGAATTTTTGCTTCAATATCAGCTAAAAAAGGCGCTTTAAAGCTCTCTCATTGACAGGCCTCAGTCCTATAAACAAGTCTATAATAACTGATACACCCATGCAGATAACAAATATTCGATCCCATGTTCATGATTGAGTTTTTTTTTTAGTAGAACCAGCGCTCAAAGAAGCGGATAGTGTTAAGTGGACAGAAGAAGACAGATTAAAAGAAAAAGAAATTCGTTACAGACATTTTTACTTCACTAGTAAATATTTTTGCTACAGGTACCGGCGAAGGAGGGTGCTGTATTCTGATTTTTAGTACACAACGGTGTTAATCGCTGTCGGGAATGTTCAGCGATCAGTGCTATGCATTCCTCATTGAGACAAGTCGACAACAATTAACACAATCTCGCACTAATGCAGATCATAAAAATTCGACACCGTATTCATGAGTGGGTGCGGAGTCGAACTCGGGATCTTAGGCATCGTAGTCCAACAGCACCCTCATCGGGATCAATTACAACCAACCGACCACAAATTCATGTTCAGATGAACACCCGTGAATTGGTTTCCTATATTTAAGCCGATTTTAATGGCCTGCACAAATCTTGATTATTCGAAGGAGTGCTATTCAAAGCATTCAGCATATTTTCTACTAATTTTAGGTTGTTACCGACTTCCTAATAAATTTATTAATCGGCCTTGAGATGATTTTAACTCAAGCACTTGCATCGATGTATTTGCTGTACATCACCCCGGGGGTATAGTATGCAACCTGGTAACTAACCACACCTTGTTGTTCTGCTTGCCGGGGAAAAGGGTAACTAGGATTTGCCTTTTTCTGGTTATCTTAATATCTTAAATAACAGGGAATCTCTTAAATAACAGAGAATCTCTTAAATAACAGAGTCGTTTGTGTATCAATTAAAAGAAGTTTGAAGATACCTAAATTCTCTTTCAAGACTAAAGCCGATAGAAAATTTAAACTTTACGGGTGGCCTTTAGAGAATTGACCGCTCAATGGTACCATGGATTCCATTATAAACCACGAATAACAAAGAGAGAAAGTGATGATGTTCTTCATTAAGTACGACGTTGTAGTTCTGGCAACACCACGTGCGTTTCTCTGCATATGCGTTCTAATAGTGTCGTATGGTGGATACTGTTATTTCCTAATATGGTGACTGGATGACGTCTCTTTCGGGAGTCTATATGGTGGCTGTGGTTGCCAATATCACCAAGTATTTCTGAACACAACTTCACGCAGTGTTGGTAGAAACGTAGCTAAAGGCATAGCGGCAATTAGCCACGATAATTTCAAACGTATCTGTATCTATAAATTAAAAACTAAGTAATAGATTTCTATTCGTTCCCTTCTTAAAAAAAAAACAAATATTTTAAGACGATGATTTTTAAAATGTATCAGCATCAAACAAACCGTTGAAAAATTATTTTCAATTGTTAATCGAATACAAGAATTTTTTTTCAAATGAATATTCATATTTAAATGACATCTAAGACATATTTTAAATTTATCTGTCACTAGTTGTACGTAAACACATGTTACATACAAATTTATTCTCCTTTGGCTTATTTCCCCCTTTTTTAAATTCAATTTGAATTTATTGTTAAATACTCTAGTCGACAATTTTTGGTTTTACTAAAAATTAATTTCTTATGAACGTTTGAAATGCATACATATCCTGGCTTTTTGGCATCCTCTGAGGAGTTAAATAAGGATATCACATGCTGAAAAAGAATCTCAGAAATATTTTAGTTTTATATTCGTTCTCAACTGCAACAGTTGTTGCACAGTTTGTCAAAGAAATATTATAGTAAATAGAAAAAAAGCTCTGCAGCAAATACAACTATTTCAAAGAGAAACTTATTTGATTTGGTCGAAATTAATCTGTAGCTGTTTGTGGTTCTAACGTTTTTAATACGATTTTAATTGAATGTGCTATTTTTTTTACTTTTGATATTCTCTTATTCGTTAGCGGATAATATTAATGGAAATATGAATTGATGGCTCTCGGTAGTGAGGGGCCAGAATTACTACCCAGAATTTCAAAATAAACATGATACTCGATGTCGTTAAACACATTTAAAACAAAATTTTAGATTTTTCAAATGTAGTTAAAACGATAGAATGATGTCGAGAGACATCGTCGGCTACGTAGTATTATTTCGTTCCCGAGTGTCAGAATTTTAATTCAACACTGTGCCATAGTTCCTTCGTAAGATTCCATACAGTAAAATACGATGCTTCATTTATCTATTTGCTTTATCTTAGAACTACTTTTCGTAACCAGTCGTGTGGATTTCTAACTAAAAATACTTCAACCTTATAAATATTTAAGAATTTGGTTGATGTGGTCTAGTATTATTTTGCATTCTTTTTTCTAGTATTTTTTTTGAAGTCTGTATATATCTTAGGTTTCGTATATTTTGGAAATTTTTGTTTCGACTACTTGAATGCAAAGAAACTACGAGTACAGTTTTTATTTACATCTAATTTAACGAACCAATTTGAGTAAGAGATTTTCATGGAGGCTACCAAAAAATAATTTTAATTTTTTATGTAGACAGATGGTGATATTATTTTTCCCCATAATGTTATTCATTACATTGTCGACTATTGTTGCAAAAATATATGTTCAGTTCAGGACAATATTAAAAAATAAAAGTTGTATATGTCCCTGTTTTGTATTGTCTTTGATTTTAAAACTTGACTATAATTTCATCTTTTATGTTGTTATTTTACTAAAACATTTTTCCGTTTTTTGTTCTTTTATTTTCTTCCCAACCCTGCCCAAAATTTATATTTTCGTTAAATTTTTAAACCCTGAACTACAACAAACGAACAAAATGCTACACTAATAATGCAAAATAACTTCAAATCAATAAATAAAATACATTTATAAAAAAATTTTACAAAAAATTTACAAAAATCCAACAAAATTCAATTTAAATACAAACGAAAATAAAAACCACTTATTCCACATTCACCATGTACATAAAAATGGCACTATATTGAAACAACTACAACAACAAATTATACCCCTTATAATTGCACCACCTACATTTTATTCTTGAAAAAAATCAACATATTCCTTCCCGTATACACAACTTTATTTCCAAAAAAACAAAAAAAAAACAATCTAATTTTCTAGACAAATGTTTCGAAGATTCTTTACAAGAGTTAAATAATTTAATTGGCGAATTAGATTCTTTTCAACGCGAAATCGATGCCTCCAAACAGCAAAAGGAACATCACAAAAATGTTAAGAATTTATATGATGGTATTGATTCCTATATATCCAATGAAACCATGACAATAATAACAGATGATAACACCACTACAATCATATGTGAGACTACACAGCAACAGCAATTGCAGCAGCAGCCACAGCAGGAAAAGGATTTTTGTACAGGCAGCAATCAAACAAACAGTAGCGGTTGTGGTACCGATATATCCGATACAACATCCGATGATTGCAATGCTGACATCCGATCTCTAACCAGTCAAACTGGACTGGTGGTTGGTAGTGGGGTTGGAGTCTGTGCGGGGAACGAACTTGTAGGTGGTTCAATGAAAACCAATCTAAAAGCTTTATCTGGTGGAGCCTTCAACAGTGACTCTGAATTAAGTCGTTGCTATATAAGTGAAACCAGTTCGATGATGGGCGGCTGTGCCGGTGATGGTTATGAAAATCCCACTTTTGCACATTTCGTCGCCTCATCGACGTCTTCTCATTGCTACGATGACAATAGATCTGATACCTTATCTCTCCAAAGACAAGCCATGTATGGCGACAATATAAGTGATAATGGCAGCAATGTGGTTGTCATATACGATCACCAGCCTCCCATAACACCCGATATAGATTATTGTAAACAAAATTCTGAAATTGTTACCTTGCGAACAAAACCTGCTCAGCCTTCTCAGTATACTCAGGAAATGAGAGAGTTACAACAATTACCGGACAATCTTACTGAAACCTCCTCACCAACGTCACCCAATAGTACGACGGCAGATCATTCCATGCATCAGCACATTGCTACAGTGGCACCTGCAAAACAGAGACTCTCATCATTCCGAGCTTCTAGTGAACAATTGCAATTATTGAATTGTTCTACTACGGCGCCAGCAACTGCAGCGGCAGCATCAACAAAAGGTATGCTAATAAATAATTGATAAAAAAAATTGTGTGGTATACAGTGGGATTTAAGCAACAACAAAAAAAGAATTAATAAATAATTAAGCCCTTCACTAGTTTTTGGTAAAATTAATGTTTTGAGAATTCGTTTTCAACACGTTTTAAGTTTTGCCGGATACTAACAATAACTTATAGTTAATCGATTGGCTCTGAAACAGTCTTATTTGCTTGTGTTATATATTTTATTAATTTCGTAGGAATACGTCCACATTTAATTTGTACGCCTTTAAAGTAAAACGTAACAGCATGCAGTTTCTCCGCCGCACCTTTTTTTCAGTAACGCTTATAAGTTAATTTTTATACATATTTAGGTGGATTTCAGAATGCTTCTATTTAAGTTTTTATTCACTTTTTTAACGATATTAAAATATACTTGCACATCTTTTTGCCGGGATTATCTGATTGGAAGGGAGCTAAATATTTCCAAAAGCGTTCAAAATTGAAATTTCGATATTGAATTTACTGAAAATATTTTTGCAATTTCATTATATTGCCATATAATAGTTTGAAACTGCATATAATGCTAACTTTTAAAATGATTAAACAATCAAAATTGTTCTAACTTGATGTTACAAAATTTATTTTTAACTTCAAGTCGGTAAAATTAAAATTGAGGGCTGCACTTTTTGATCTTATGGCAATTCGCAATATTTTATTATATAGAAGTAGTGAATACATTAGAAATAATTGCAACTTATTTTTGTTTTAAAAGGCAGACTAATTGCTAATATAAATAAAAATGCAAACAATTTCATCATGGTTTCTTCTTTTTAGAAAAGAACACGCCATATATCGTCATAGATATTAAATATATTCGCACCTAGTATATATCAGATATTAACTCTTATATTAAACTTTATATAAAATTGCGAATTTATTGTTAAACACTAAATATTCATTGAATGGCGCAGTTTTTTCTAATTTAATTAAATTAAAGTGAATGCTCTAGTGGCTCTTTTATTTTTGTTAGTAGTTTGGTTTTTAAACCCTATTTTAAGAACCAGCACTTGCATAAAGGTTTAGATATAAAAAAAACCGTTTAGATTCGATGACACAAGGGCAAAAAAAGAGTTAATGATGTTGCTCCTATCGAAAATAAAAGAAGGGAAATCTGCCATTCATGGAATAAAGAAATCGTAGGGAATAAGAATGCCGCGTGTAATTCGCTACAAGGACGTATAAATTCCTCTTCTTGCGATTTAAATTTTTGTTGATTAAGTCCCACTGTTTGTAATCAATTGATATACAAAAAAAGATAAACAATTGAAATAAATATTGGTGATAATGTTATAATGTTGCAGCAGCAACAGTAGCGACAACATCATCGGCCTCGAGTACACCTTCTGTTAATAATTGTAGTAGTACTGAGACCATAATACGTAAAAAGTTACCACCGAAACCACCAAGTTTAACGGTGTTTCAGGGCATTACTGCACACCAAATGGAAGTCAACAACAATAACAACAATAGCAGTACAAATAGTGTGAAATTACTGCAGGCAGCGGCAAAATTAGATTTCAAAAGTGATTTAGAAGCAAAAATATTAAAACAAAAGGAAAAGCTTAAAAAGCAACAAGACATAGAAAAACAATTACAACAAAAGCAATTGTCCTCCACTGCTGTTCTTGAACAACAACAAAACCAGCAACAATATAACAACATACACAACAGTATTAATTGTAATTCTTCCTCTAAAAACAATAAATCGAAATCATTGGAAACATCATTAGCATCATCAACATCTTCATCATCGTCATTCTCATCACTGGCTAGCCATAATAATAACGATAATAATAGTAACAGTAACAATATTCATATACCATCTTCCTCTTCATCATTATCATCATCTTCATCATCACCGTCATTTAAAGCAACTCCCAACAATCACGATGCATTAAAACATTTATTAAATAGCCAACAAGTCAGTTGTCACGATAATTCCAAAACACCTTTGACAGCTCATGAGTATAAAGCATCATCATCATCATCATCACCACCCGCATTCAATGTAAACTCGTCATCAGCTTCATTTAATGTTGTTACGCCACCTTTACCGCCTCCATTACCGCCTGTCAATACCAACAATCAAATTAATTGTGTTAGTGTTGGTTCTATGTTGTGTAATACGTCCCCTGCTCCTTTGTTAGCTAATGTTGCCAAGCCGAGCATTACACCACGACCAGCTTCATTGTCGGGTTTGTGTTATTATTTATTTCAAATTGTATGTTTTTGTTTATAATTTATGTTTTCATGATTCTCATTTGGTTAAGGTTTTCTTATTTTGTGAAATTCGAAAGCTAACAAATCGATTTTTCTGAATTGTTATACTAAAAAAACGTAGGAGTTTTATTTAAAATCAATAACTTTAAAACAAATAAAAATGTTATTAAAAACGAATTTGTTTTGTATTGGCAACTATTCATTTTTCTATTATTATAAAACTCTTCTTCAATTGGCAAGAATATCTGACATTTTTGCAACTGCTTTTATACGAAATTTTGAGGTGTCTTGTGCTCGTCTTAACGCTTAACAACTCTCCTCCTATACCCTTCATTTTGTGGAATTAGTAACACCCTTCTCCCTTAAATCTATTCATTAAGTTATTTTGATTTACATCATTTTATTGTATAAAAACATTAAATCTAAATATTCATAACCATCAACATATTCCCGCTACACCCTACAGCTACCAACGTTAACAATTATAATAACAAATGACAAAACAAAACTATAAATATTAATTAGTAACATTTAGAAACAATTCAAATTAATCAACACACATAACACGTTTGTACATATAATAAACAAATAACAACAACATTAAATGTTTTGTTGTATTATATGTGATGTATGCAAATAGTTGCAATTGCTGCATAATAAATTTATTTAATAACGATAAATATAATCATCTTGATCCAATGAAACTTAATATTCTAATATGTAAAAATAAAATTAACATGTCTATTAATGATCATTAGATAAATAATGTAATTTTAGATAATTTAAGACTGAATGATTGAAGAAATATTTTTTTCTACGTTTGCAGACGTTATTAAAGCCTGATTTTATTTTACAAATGAGAAAAACTTTTGTGATATAGTGAAATTATAAAAATAATCACCATACTTGAGAAAAGAAAAATGTCAAGTTATAATATAGAAAAAGTTAGAAAAAAAACATCGTATAAACTGCGGATATATTCTAAAGCCGAGAACACTCTTTATCATTGCGGGGCATTGGAATCGCAGACTCGTCTGTCTTCTACTTCTGAAAAGTGCAGTTAAGCATTTTTAGTTCAACACATTTTCGTGTGAATAACAGTTTTTGTTTTGTTTCGTTTCCAAAATATTCCGATGAAAAAATATTTCTGAATTATTCTTAAATTATTATAATAAACATTATTTTCATTATTTTCATTAAAAAATAAATCTGGAATGATGTATTATGGTGTCTTGTGTAACATGTGCAAAATGTTAACTCCCACAAATGTTATAAAAATATCTAAGAAAAAAATAGAATTTCATTTTATTAAAAATACTTAATAGCACTTTATATACCCGTAGGATCGACACGTATTGCTAGACGGTCTTCAGTAAATACTGCCAAACCTCCACCGCCAGTAAGACGCAGTTCTTCAGTAACGCCTAGTCCAAATACCCCTACAACGGTAAGTTCTTAAAACTATTTACTTAATCAATAAAATATTCCTCCACAGTTGGTTAGTAAAAGCAAAGAAAAAAAAACGGAAATAAAAAAGATTTCCCTTAAGACCTTTTCAATTAATTGGGTGTATGTATGGCTTTGACTTTAAATAAGAACCTGCTCTAAGAAACTACCCTTTGGAAATGGTGTATCTGTTTCATTATACACTTTATTTTTTAATTTTTTACATTCTTTTGTAATGATTTTCTTTTTATTTTTTATTTATTTTTATTTATTTTTTTTGTGTACAACAAATACATCTCACTCTAGCCCACAAATTCAAATGCTACAAATATGTTGCATCAACATGCCCACTCTTTAAATACTTCTACCGAAAATTTGCCTCCACCACCAGCTTTTTTATTGGAAGCAAGACAAACTGTATCCATCACATCACCATCAGCAGTCATTCCTAATTCGACACAGAAAGTTTCGGAAACGGTTAAGGCTTTATCAGGTTTGCGTCATCAACCAGCTTCGCCCCATACTCTGAGACGTCTACAACAACAACAGCAGCAGCAGCAGCAACTACAACAACAACAACAATCCGTTTTACAGGTGAGGCGTCAAAGACCGTGGAAATGAATACTTACGCAAAGTGTCTTTACAAGCTTATGAAATCATGGATATCCCAAAAGCCGTTTTCAACATTGCCGCCATTAAATATTTAACATTAAACTATTTCCCTAAACGTTTCATTATAAAATATCGGGGGTTCTTTTGGCTGCATTGAAATTATGAGAATATCAAACTGTGTTTATATATCTGTTCATTGTCGTTTGACACCACTTTACACTTAACACTTTGACATTGCGGAAATTAGATGCAGCCGGACCACTGAACGTTTACTCTGTTTCGACATATGCACCGAAACTTTGTTAATTTACTGTACAGCGTGTTTTGCAAATTAACAAGCAAAACAAAATACTTTGAAAAAGAAAAATTATAATAAATCTGTTCACAGTGCACTTCGCCTTATTTACGGTCAACATAATCGGCATGATCGTTTCGCTCTAATTTTTATTTTTTTGATTCAAAAGTCAAGGAACTATTTTAATTCATGGGCTTACGCCCACAAACCAGCAACTCTTACTAACAACATTTTAATTCAGACAAGTGTTTATTGGGTTAAACTGTTTCCAAAAATTTTGGAGTCCACGCCACTGACTATTAATTATTATGTAGCAAATTCTTAAGAAATACGTGCCTAAATAAAAAATTTTTGTTTTAATGTTTAGTGGTTACGATTTTTTGGGCAAATGTCACTGTTTATTAACAGTGCTAAAAAATACCCGGTAATTATGAAACAAATACAAACTACAAAAGTTAGATGTTTTAGAACTATAGTTTCGAAGCCATTTAATTTAATTACACAGTGCTACAGTCTCTTGCTAAAGAATGATTGCATGCGTATCGAAAATGCAGTAAAAATCTAAAAATATAGTCTAAGAAGGGGAAAAAAATCTTTCTAGCTTATTTTGAGCTCAAAAAAGAAAAGAAATAAAATTTAATAGATCACACGCATTGTCATGTTCTCAATGCTCTGTATATAAACTCGTGCTTATCACTGTATCGATATCTTTTCGATAAATTTATTAATTGCTTAGATTATTGTTTTTATTACGTTGCTAAATTTTGATTTATAAAACATTTTAATTTGTTTTCTCTTCACCACACCTTTAACCATTCACACCACACACCACATTTCTTCCTCTGTAAACCAATACAGAGCCCTTCTCACTCATATCACCATCAGCATAGTATCTCTTGCCCTATTACCGCAACTCCTATATCTCACATAGATTTACCCATGCACGATCTACCTGAATATGATGCTTATTGTAACACTTATGCGGAAGTACAAGAAACATTTGCTGGCAAAGATAATTTCATAAATTCAGAAATAAATAATGCAAATGTTGCTTTTGTTCTTAATAATGCTCCTAATAAAACAATATCAAAACTTTATCAACAGCCCCCCAAACAGTACCAGCACCAATGCACCAAATCTTCCCCTGTTTTGTTATCACCAACTGCAATCAAACGTAGTCCCATGCCTACAACACCCACTCCCATTTCGTTACAATCCTCTATGCAAACTGATCTTGATGATATACCCCCTCCATTACCACCACAAAATCCCAATCATACTCATCCTAATTATCATCAACATCAATTATGCCTGCCGTTACATTATCAGCAACAGTTGCCTATGTCAACTATGACTGCTTATTGCAATAATAATCATATGCCGCCGCAGCAGTTACGCCAACATCAACACCAGCAGCAAATTCAATCACAATATCAAGAACAGCCTCACGTTGACTATCACAATGGTGAAGCCCTTTATGGCAAAAATTCGCCGACTGTAAGTGAAATAGATTTCAAACATGCGGCATGTCGAAAACTAACCCAACTAACAATATTGTTAGAGTCCATGTGTCATTGCTAAAATAAGAAACAAATAATATTTTAATACGATCATGTACATATAACATGCTTAAATCGAGTTAATGCAAAAAGAAAAAAAAATGTCCCGCTTAAAGCTAAGTTATTTCAGTCTTGTAACTTAGTAATATTTGCCACAAAAAATTTTTTAATATGGAAATCGCTCGATTGGACGAACATGGAATTAAATGTGGGAATATAATTATTACTATGGATCACACAGATCTACATAAACGTTTGTGTAGTCAACTTTGATACGTGATATAATGGAGACTCTTTTAACTACTTTCTATAATTTTAATTACTTTTTATAACTGTAATAGACCTCTGGAAATTTGAAATATAAAGAAGATCATTCATCCTATTTTGCCATAAGCCGATTATAGCGTATTCGATTTTCCCGATGCTAAAATGTCTTTCTGAATTTCACTGGAAATGAAAAGTTATTTTAGCAATAAAGTTACGCATCGCAATCATTGCTAACCTTAAAAGTGATATAATTTAAGATCATTATATACGAAATACAATGCAATTAAAATAACCGCATCTAAATCGGTTGCAACAAAATTTTAATAAAACTTGCTTCAAAAAATCCGAAATAAAAGCTTGTTGTAATTTAATACAAAAAAAATCTTAAATTAGCTCTTGTTTTGAATGCAATTGTGTAACAGAACGATATATTTAACATATTTGAATAGCTTTCTAATTAACATGTCCGTTTTACAGGATTGGATTAAAAATTTTACATGGAAATATCATTCGAAAACTCTTTACAAATTATTTGAATAATCTTTTACTCTCTATTGCCGGAGTGACATATATTTTCAAAATTAATAAATACGAACTTGGTGTGGAAGAAATAAAACCATCATTTACAATATAAAAATTACATACATATGTCTCCATTAATTTCTTAACAAAGCATCATACTTCTCATGTGCCCGCTATTTATAATTTCGAATTAATTTTGCACCATTTACAAGCTTTCATCACAATATCATATATGTAATTAATTTTATTTTCTTATCATTTGATTTTTTCAGTCATTTCGCACTTCATCACCAGGCGGTGGCATATATGCACAACCGAAAATAATAAATAACATGTCTAGTTTTCGCACCAGCAGTCCTGGACCCAATGCTCATCAAACATCAACACAATCACATGTGCCAGCTCAACCAAAAACCAATCCCAATTTAATAGCTCAATTAAATGCACGCTTAAATAGCAAACAACAAAACTCGAATGAAGCAATCTATGGTGTATCACCGGTTAATCATCAGCAACAGAGGGAGGAAATATATATACGTAACTATCAACAACAGCATCATCATCAACATCACCAACAGCCAGTGTCACCCCATGTCTCACAGCCATCACCATTAAAACAATCGCAGCAGCAAACCTACGACGGTAAATTTTTTGAAAATATTAAATCTAAAATATATGGTAGTTTTAGCACTTCATCATCATCATCATCACCATCATTGCAAACTCCATCACAATCATCTTCATTAACTTCCACAACAAATACAACATCATACCAAACAGCTACGAAATCCACTTCATCAGCAGTCAATCATACAGCAAATACACAGCTTACAGCTACAGCTAGTTTCAATGCATTACCACATTTTCCACTATCATCTTCGACTTCGTCACTACTTTCGAAAGTAACTTCATTTGCAAAAGAATCGCCTACTGTTAACCATAAGACATCGACGGGCTCAAACAAAACCTCGCATAATTATACATCCCACACAACCACTTCTTCTACTTCTACTTCCAATTCTGCTCATAACTCTGTAAATACTACCAATGCTACAACCTCTTCTTCTTCTGCTTCTGCTTCTCACTGTCATCCTTCCTTAAATAATGCGCAAAATGCAGCCGCTGAAACAAATGCTAATGCCACTTTCAATAAGAATCAAAATCAATATTCTTCTCAATATTATGCGCCTAAACATTCGACAGCTGCCCATCAGCAACCGCAACATGTGCAGAAAGCGGCAAATATCACAAACAACCATCAAATACGGCAAACGCATCAAATAATACCCATATCTCAGTCCCCCATGCCGCCTTCTGAACAGGCTTCTGCTCAACAATCTCACTATCAAACGGGTCATAATCATCAACAGCCACAACGCGAGCCAATACATCATACTGCTCAACATTATACGTGTCCGCCGCCGCTTGAAGATCCTCCACCACCGCCCATATATACCAATAACAATACGGCAACAATGCCTAAACGCAGCTCTGGTAGCCATCATCACAATCATAATCATCACCAGCAGCCACATCCACAGCAACAGCAACCAACCAACTTGGTCACTTACGCAGCCGCTAACTCTGCCTCTACTTTACCAAGAAATATTATGCAACAACAACGCTTGCAGCAACAGAATCAGCAGCAGGGCATATATGGTACACATAATAAAATTGCACAGCAGCAATATCACGCCCCTGCCGCTATAACAGGCGGGCATCAACAGTCTCAACCATATCAGAATCCTCCTCATATAAGTCAGCGTCCGCCCATGCCACTGCCTCATAATCAGCAACAGCAACAACAATCGTCCGCGACAGCCAACAGGCATAAAGTTGCCACAGTTAATGTTAAACAGCCACCTGTACCCTCACGTCATTCCAGTGTACAACAGAAAATATTTGTAGCTACAAATCCATTCATACAAACCACTACTATACATTGCCATTCGCCAAGTACTTCATCCGTCCATTCTCAGCCAGCCTCACCCATTTGTAGTTCACCCACTCCCTCATCAGTTCCTAGCATTTATGGTACCACCAGCCGTCGCAGTAGTGGCAACAGTGGCTCAGTCGGCTTGGCTCATTATGATGTGGGCGGTGGCGGTAATTCTGGCTCCATGTATTACAATCATCAATTAAATTCTGCCTCAAATACAAGTGAGAACGCGATTTCCTTCCTTATGCCTGTGTTTTATGAGTTTCTTTAAATTATTAACTCTTTTTTTTTTGGAAGAGAACTGTTTTTTTTTTTTTGTTTCTTGGATTTTATTAATATAATTTTTGTTGTTTCTTCAAGAGTTGAAGCATAAAAAAGCTGACTTTATGTGTTTGTTGCATGCTGCTTCCGTTTTGTTCTAAATTTAATTTTTTTCTTTGTATTACCGTGTCATCTTTAATATTGTGGGATAAATTAGGAGCAACATAAATTCAATGCTGCTGCATTTTGATCTTTTCCCGAACTACTTAATTGTGTGGAACAATATCTTAAGGTGGTTCTATAGCCTTAACCCATCCACCCTATTTATCCTCTTATCCCAAGCCCTAACTCTTTCATCAATTTTTCTCTGTGTTAAAATCATCTTGAACATTATTGTTGCATCTTAAATTAATTAGTTGTAACATTTGTTTTCATATTTTCCTCAATGTGTTATATAAAATGTTTTTTATAAGTAAATCTTTTCAAACTGAATTTACTAAAAAATATCATTTGCTTAATTAATTGTTAATTTTGTTTATTTATTTTAATTTTTTGCTGATATTATTGAAACATGTTTTCGTTTGATATGAAAGTTATAATTTAAGCGCTTTATTTATTTACTACTTATCAAGATACATATAATTATAAATATCGTGCATTAAACGCAAGAAAGTGGTAACAGTGGAAAAAGTAAATTTTTCCAGCCGAGATATTCTGAATTATATTTACTTTTTCTCAGTCTGCTATACTTCTATAAGAAAAGTGTAAGTTTTTTCTCTCATTCGGTTTATATTATTTTCATTAATAATCATGAATCACTCCTATCGTGGTTAACAGGCGGAATTTTTGTTCCCATGAAACTTTTATTCCCTTCGTGAATTTGTAATATTGCCGAATTTTAGTTTTTATCTCTTGAATACCTAGAATTTTTTGAGTTAATACAGTTTTGTTGAACTAGTGAGATATTTCTCTAAATATTTTTGGTATACAAAAAATTTTTTATGTCTAATATTAGTTTAGAATATTAATATTTCTACCTGTTTGTGTAAAAATATGATTTATTTAAGAGTTAAGTTATTCAATTAGTTTAGATTTAATGTCCGTCTGTCTGGGAGTTATTATATTTTTTAACAATGAGAATTTACCAAATGAATAATTTCGTTCTGCCAGAACATGCTTTCAAAACACAGTATTAACAACCGAAATCTGTAATTAGATTTTGTTTTTCAAAATCCAAATACTGATTAATAACTTCTGAAATAAATTTGTGTCCTGGCAAAGCTCAAACTCTCTGCAGAAAATAAATAATATTCGCCCAATTCAAAAAAAAAACATGATTTATTGTTAAAAAAATTTATATAAATACAGAATTTCAAAGAAAGTTTCTCTAAACAAAAGTAGGTTGTTTGTAAAATATTTTGGTTCTAAGAGATTTTGTTTGAAATTTTCTTTTTAAATACTAATTCAAATAAAACAACCTCATACCAATTTATTGCATTCGGTATCCATGGAAAGTTCAATAGAATTAGAATAGTGATCGATATCGAATGCCTTGATTTGTAACCCTGCAATTGTGTCGTAAATAGATTATTGTGTAAAATATCACGATATAACTTTATACGGATGTAGTAGAAAATAGTTAAAACATTTTTGTAATATTTGCTGTTTCTAATTTTTTATTTTTCTTTCTGTTAAGATTTTGTTATATAATTAAATATTTTTTATATTGCAGATGCTTTAAAACACGCTTAATTTTAATGTCTTTATCACCATCAAAAAATTGTCATAATTTATTTTTCTCTTCACGTTTGTTTTGTTCTTTTTCAAAAACCAATCATTTTAGACTATACCAGCACAAATGTCGATAAAACTGCTAATGTACGATCAAAAGCAAAAGCCGAATTTTTAGAAAATCTCAATGCAAAATTGGCTAAACAAAGTTTATCAGGCCGAGCCTTTGCTGTACGTAATTTAATTAATAGCAAGGCATTGGTAAGTAATTTGTTCATAAAATTTCTAAAATATTGAGTAGCATACTATAGTACAATATAGTTGTATACATACTATGGTACCATACGTTAGTAGCATACGATAATAGTACAAAAATAAAAGAAATGCACTTTAATTTTTCAAATAAACTTTCAAATGTATACGTTTTCTGCTGTATTCAAAAATGCTATTTTATGAATTTAATAAAATTTTGTTAAGCATAATATATTTTTTATAAAAGAACTTATTTGTGTACTACAATCTTTATATAATTTTAATTATTATTATAATATTTTTTTTGTTTTGTTTTAATTTGTTTTTTTGTGGTATTTTGTACACTCCTATTAATTTGTGTTGTTGGTATGAACAAGCAAAATATAAAAATGAAATATTAATATAAATTTTATGTGGTTTGTTAAATTGTTCAATGTAGATGTATCAAAATTTACAAAACCTTAAACGTCCTAGTGCACAATATCGTAATCTTCCATTGTTTGACACCAATTCTACTTCTACCACTTTTCCCGACGAAGCATTATAAGCGTAAAAAGAATAAAGAATAAAAGCAAAGGTATTTTAGTTGTACTGTTGATTATGGTTGCATTGCATTTAATCATGGCAATTAAATATTAATTATTAACAAAAAGGCTTTTAAATGTTTTATTATAACATAAATTTCATACAACATAATGTACTTATTAAAAAAAAACAATGCTAATTGGAAACAAAATAATTACACAAAAATTCCCTTTAATATAGATTCTCTTAATATAACAGCACACCGTGAACCACATTCTACAGTCGTCTATTAGTCCAGTAGTGTAGTCGTCCAGTTATAGGAATGTATAGCAATTTTTCATTAGTTGTTTTTTAAAATTTGTCTTATTGTCGTATAATAAATGGATAGACATTTTTGTTATTTTCAGAATTTAATAATAATGCGGGATAATATATATATTCTAAATATTAATAAAACAACATATTTTTCCGGAGCAGGAACTGCCAGTAGTATTAATTTTCAGTTGTCTTTTTACACAGGATATTTGCATATTTTTCTACACATTATCCACAATTTGAAGTCATTTTTCATAAACTAAAATAGCTGTTTCTGTATTCCCAAAATCCCCAAAGTTTATTTGATATAAAATCATATTGTATCGTAGCAAAATTTATAAGCGAATATATTAACATTTGTTCTATTTGTACTTTGAGTAATTCTGCCTTTAAATTATATTATAAGGGGGTCATTGTGCCAATCAATTAACGAAACTGAGACTTGTATACCCTTTAAAAAGAGATTCGGTCATTTGACCGGTCATATGACCGCCACTTGTGATAAAGATTCTATCAGCACGCAGAACAAAATTTCTACCACTTTATTAAGACCGAAATGAAAAATGTTGTGGAAACTTTTGTGTGCACTTGCAATTTCGCAACCCTCTCTGACTTGTGAACATATTATCATCCACAAAATATATGTATATTCGAACCGTTCACTTGTAATGTTCCTGCTCTATATAAATTTACGTCACTGCTAAACCATTCATTCTTAATAAGTATGCTAATAAACCCAAACTAACCAAAATTGATGAAATAACGCATGTTCGATTTCAAGTTAACTATTTTATGAATCTAAAATTTAAAATAATTATGTCCATATATCATCTGTTCGCATATTAACATATACAAAACTAAATCGTACCTGTACATGATTCTCAGTTACACTTCCCCTTTTTACTATTTCTTTATCACTGTTTTGATGTGGCCTGGGCAAAATTACCACATTCAATATCGATCAATCTAATTTAAAAGGAAATCTCGATCGAAACGAATGTCGTAATATGCTCCCTGGTAAATAATAAATATTTTAATACAAAATGGAATCAATAATCCAGCTTTTAGATACTTACAATTGCGTGCACATTGTTCTTAAGATTCTTCCCGGCTTCTTCTCTCAACGTTCCCTATTTGACTTAGACTTTTGATCACTTTTGGCACTTTTAAAACACAAAATTTTTGCCAATTCTTTTTACCGAACAAACGCATAGAAAGTCGTGCATTCATTACTTTCGCATATCGAAATGTTTAACTTGTTAAATACAGATTCTACCTTGTTGATATGATTTATTAACTGCTAAAAATGCTTTCTGTTATTTTCCTTTTACAAAATGTTTTACTTTTAGCATTGGAAAATATTTTAACTATTAATCAAATCATGGTTTTCATGTATCATATTGTAACTAAACAAATAAATTGTAATAAATAAGAATATGTTCTGTGTCTTACTTCCATAAGTATTCGTAAATAAATCATTGTGTTTTATATTCATATGCCAATTTCGTTTACATTCAAATAACAATTTTTATAAAAGTTTTCATTTTAATTCAATTTAACATCATTTCATGTGCAATTAAAAATACTGACCTGACAAACATGGTTATTTTTTTTATAAGAAAAAAAATTGTTTATTATAAAAAATTAAAGATATTGTTGGTCATACTCATAATCAAAATAAATCCTTGAAAAAATATGTTTAAGAAATTACTTATATTACAAATTTAAAACCTTCTTATTTGACAAACATCTAGTCAAATAAAGTTTTAAGTATAAAATATTATAAATGAATGAGGCCTGAAATCTTAAATAAGTTTGAAATGTATTTTATTCAGAATTTTTCACACAAAACTTTTAAATAAATATAGATTTTCTGAAATAAACTTATGGGTGAGATCTTAAAACCAGGAGGCAAATTGCGGCACTCAATATCGCTCGAAATTTGGAATTGAATTGTAATAAAATTTTGATCGATATCGACTGCTGTGATTTGGCTTCTGTGTTTTATTTCGAACCCCAGTTAAGAAGTATTTCGTTCATGACAATGAGTATGACCATTTATGATTTAAAATTGTATGGATTTTTTAGTAAAAATTATAGTTACTCTTATCTCTTAGGTTTTAAGCAGAAATAAAAGTTATTTTAATTGTTATTTATTTCAAACATAAGCTCAAAAATCTACTCAAACGTATCTGTAGTGCTTTCCATTCACGCTGACAAAAACATGAATGCAAAATACCCGGTGTTCTTACATTCTTCACTTTGTAAATTTATAAACCTCTAACCCGGGATAAATTACCGCATTCTATATTGATTGACATTTCAATACAATTTAAATGGAAATTTCCATAAATACCGATCAAATGCCTTAATTCGCCTCCTGCGTTTTATTTGTTTTTCACAATTGTAAATATGTTCATTATCAGCAAAATGTTTTTGATTGAATTTTAAATTATTTAACTTAAAAATAACTTTTATTTCTCCTAGAAGCCCCCTTTTTTTATTAGTAAGGAATTCAATCGATAAATAAAAATAAGTAATTTTTTTTATATGTAAAAATAAAAGATAACCATCCTTGGCCAGTGTTAAAATTTGTTCATATATGTACTTTTAATGTAGACATGTACTGTATACATATTTCCAAAATACAAATTACTCATAACAGTTTTATATTATTTTTCCAGCCGGATCCTCGTGTCTGTCATGAATCTTTAATGGATCAAATAAAACGTGGGGCTACGCTAAAACGCAACCAAAAGATTAATGACCGCAGTGCTCCAAAAATTTATTAAACAACAATAACTAATAATAATCGTGTATATCTATTTATTAAATAACAACAACAAAAATATATATATATATATATATATATATCATTATTGAAACATAATCATTTTTAGTGTCTGTAAACAAGCAAACAAACAAAAAGTCCTCGATTTCGAATGAAAACAATATGCACCGCCATGCGGTTTTTTAGATTTAAAGATTTTACAATAACCGTTTTTTCGTGTATCTTGAACTTATATATTAATATTTGCTGGGAGTTAACAGAAGTTTAAAACTATTTTACAATTAAACTCTAATCAATTAAATATTAAAGCAAAAGAAAAAATGAATTAAAATTTTTTATATATTTAAATTATTTAACTATAAAAAAATCAGCAAATATTTTGTATTAACCTCTTACATTTAGAAAAGTATGAGTAAAAAACTTTTTTTAGTTGTCTATACTTTAAAATACATACATATACATGTAAACAAAAACATTATCTTTAATATTAGAAAAAAAAGAGACGTGAAATTATTTAAACTTAGTCCCGCTTTGTTTTATTAATAATTTTATTTATGTATGTTATTTACCAAAATGTTAAATGTGATGAAATATGAGTTTCTTCTTCAGTTAAATAATTTTTCTTCAACTCGAATTTAATGTCGCTGCTGTTAAGCAAAAGGGCATTACCTCAAAATTTTCAAATAATTTCAACATTTCATTTGACTGAATTAATTTCATTAGCGAATAAATTAATTTTATTAATTTTTAGGTGAATGGGCTCACAACCGCTTTTAACAAAAGAGAGAAGATTGTGTGCTGATGTTTCCCAACAATTTCGTATATGGAAAATTTTAGTTGAGTCCCTTTTGTTGAACGACTGCACTTTATATTAATGCATATATTTTATCCATACTTTAAGCTATTTTTTATTCCTAAGTTTTGTTTCTAATGTTTTTCCTTCTATTTCAAATATAATATAATTTGATATCTCTTTGTTATTGTTTTTTATTTATTTATTTTTTTATATAGTACATAAAAACACACTTTGTATATAATAATTTATTGAATTAATTATTATTTTTATTAATTTCTTATTTAAACAAAAACTATACTTAAAAAAGAACCTCTTTATCTACCATAAACAATAAATATGCTTGAATTAATCAATAAAAAATAAATATGTACTAACTAAATATGAATTATAAGAAAAAGTTTTTCATTTTCATTCCGTCCTCAAGAGAAATGAAAAACAGATGCTGTTACTCACAATAACATATGCCACAGGAAAGAGTTTGTTATTGAGAAATACTGCTGGTTTTCCCAGCAGTAATTAATTAATAATAAAAATGCATATCTTAAATATAGTATTAGCCAGCGCACAGTCTTTTGGTCAAACTTAATTTGGCTACATCGTGTACAGCAAGTCCTCGTTGTGTTTGTGAATGTGAGCGTTGGAATCGGTCATGAGTACAGCACTTCATTCTTTCATACCGCTAGATCTTTAATGTGGCCCCTGAATTTACACGTATCGATATCACCTTATAAATAATTCTACTATGCTAGTAGCTACAGTATCAACACATATACATATTCTCTGTGTAAAATTTTTACCGTTATGTTAAAAACAGCTGAGCGCAGCACCAAAAAAACGTCTTCGTGGTGTTGATGTACTGATATTACTGCAATATCGTAAACAAACATATTTGAAGGTAAGTCAAATATCCAACGACGGTCAGACCATTTTGACAGCACAGAAATTTTTAACTTTTCAATATATAATATAAATAGTGTATATGAACTATTTATTCGGCCATATGAGCAATACTTTACTTATGCACGAAACTCTGCTATATGAGTCGCCCTGTTTCACAGCTACTACCGAATTAGTGCAACCAAGCATCTTTGTATTGTTATCAGTCAGCTGAAGTGCTTTGCACGTTGTTTAATTTGTTTATGGGTTTTTCTGTGGCTTACGGTTTAATCATAACATTACGGGTAAATTTGTGATAAAATAAAAGCAAGAAATAATGAAACAAATAAAGAAAAATAAAAAGTTTAATCCTCATAAAAAACAATACAAAAAACCAGCTATCAATAAAAAACATTTAAATAGTAAATTTAAGCATCGTGGAAGTGCAACCGTAGAGTTATTAAGGAATCAAATTAATTTGGAAAAGAGTCTAAAAGAAAAACAATCATTGCAACCGGAATTTCTAGAAGAGGATGACGAAGAAGAAACAGTTAATCATTTTCAAAATTTGGTGGAAGATTTACATTTAACTGGTAAATTGTAACAAATAAACAATTACATATTAATAATTCGCTTTAATTTGTAGCAAAGAAAAAACCAACATTTAAGGAAAAACCGTTGGTGTTATTGTGCTCTAAGAAACCAAAACCAGATGCCACTTGTGAAACAAAGAGAAAGAAAGCAAATATTAAATATAAGCTGCCCATATATAGTCATTTTAAAGACCACTTACAAAATGAAATTAGTTCCGACGATGTTGAGAAACTTATTAATTGCTCTAGCGAAAAACTCAGAATCACATATGAATGGCCGGAAGTTGGTAATTTCTATATTACCACTCCAGACATAGCAGTCAATGCAAATAAAAGTTTTATACAAGCTGATCCACCGCCAGCTTTTGAATCGGCAAGTCATTTAGAATCTATAGGACTGCAACCTTTTTTAGCTAAGAGAATAACGTTGCCTCTAAACCAACTACAAAGCGAACTTTTATCTATATTCAATACGTATAAAGATGTGTATTATCCTTATCGAAATTTTGAAAATGCTGAACAACTGCGTCAAGTTTATACAATTCATGCTTTAAATTACATTTTTAAAACGAGAGCTTTGGTAATGCTGAATTCTAAAAAAATAGAAGAGGCAGAAAGTAAAGACAGGGGCATTGTTTTTGATGACGTGTACCGAGACCAAGGATTGGCAAGGCCAAAGGTATTAATTGTAGTACCTTTCCGCGACTCCGCTTATAAAATCATTAACATTATGGCTGAAATCATAAAGAAAAGGGATAAAGGTAAGTGTATCAATGCAGCCGTGTAACTCTCCGAATTCTAGCATGCTTACACTGCTAAACAATAAATTGTCTTTCCATTCTTTTATATCTCACATAATTCAAATAGAAGTCTTGCTACACACTCAAAGCACATTAACAGCAGCCAATATTTAAATATCAATTCAAAATTTTTTTCTAGATAACGATCAGAAGTCTATAATGAATTTTGATAGATTTCAAAACGAATTTTCCGGCGATACTATTTATTTTCCAAAGACGAAGCCAAAACCTGAGGATTATGAGCGTACTTTCAGTGGTAATACCGACGACAACTTCCGTATTGGAATATCTTTGACTAAGAAAACTCTAAAATTATTTACTGATTTTTACTCATCCGATATATTAATTGCATCCCCATTGGGCCTTCGAGTAACCATGGGTGGTAGTAGTAATAATGACGTAGAATGCGATTTTCTGTCATCAATAGAACTGTTGATAATAGATCAAGCGGAATTATTATTGGCACAAAATTGGGAAAATCTTTTGCATGTGTTGGATCATTTACATTTGCAGCCTAAAACTCTAAGAACAACCGATATTAATCGCGTACGATCATGGTGTTTGAATGGCTTATCAAAATTTTATCGGCAAACAATTATATTTGCTTCGCACGAATTGCCCGAGTTTCGAGGGGTTTTTAATAATAAATGTTTCAATTACGAAGGTAGTGTACGCATTTCAAACCCTATTACTAATGGGGATATACGTAACGTTATTGTGCCATTGTCACAACTATTCCATCGTATAGAATGTTCCGATATTGATCAAGTGTTTCAAACACGTTTTAATTATTTTGTTAACAAAATATTGCCACAATTTAAAAGCACAATATTTGCTCATACAATGATTTATATTCCCAACTATTTTGATTACGTCCAAATACGTAATTATTTTAAAGCTGAAAATATTAATTTTGTACAAATTTGTGAATATACTAAAAAAGAGAAGATGGCTCGAGCAAGAGATATGTTCTTCCATAGTGGCGCTCATTTTATGCTGTACTCGGAGAGATCACATTTTTTCAAACGCACTCGTATTAAGGGTATACGTCACATCATTATGTATCAACCACCACAATGGCCACATTTTTATTCTGAAATGATAAACTTAATGCATGTATCGAATCAAAATCCTCGAGATGGTTTAGATGATTCAATGAGCATCACGGTTTTATACACAAAATACGATTGTTTACAATTGAACGGTATTTTGGGGACTGAGAATGCAACAAGTCTTTTGGAATCAGATAAACCTGTACATGTTTACGCTGCCCAATTATGAAAACTGTTAAGGTAATGCAATAAATGTGATTTTTCACTTCGTTGATAAAAGTAGTTTTATTATTAATTAGCTTTTTGTAGCGCTTTACTAAAGAATAGTTTACATGTGTTCTCATAATAAATTTCTGCTAGTTTATCACACGGCTCACCCTTAACTCCAGCTATAACTTCTAGAACTTGACTGCAAATAAAAAAATTTTAATTTTTCACAATTAATAAAGACCGATGGGTTTACTTACATTATTTGACAAGGCTCACAGCGTCCATCAATCAAACTCTCAGTAGTCCACTTTTCTTTCTTCTTCACGGTGGGAAACTTTGTCTTAACATACTTATTGCCTGCATGAGATGCACGTATACCACACCAAGGACAATCAGTTTCCAGCAGAATTCGATCATTGGGAATTTTCGAAACTACACTGAGATGTTGTAGAGTTTTCAGGGAGCATCCGTTGAGACCTATATATAATTTGGGATGAAAATCAAGAACTTCTTTGGCCTCTTCTAAAGTTCCTGTAAAGCTATGCACTACGCCGCCACCACATTCATTCAATATGGAACGATTTCTATCAAGAATTTCCATAAAGTCTTCATGTGAATTGCGACAATGTAAAAATAACGGCAGTTTAAATTCTTGTGCGAGTTCTAATTGCTTTTCGAAATACAATTTCTGAATGTTCTTTTCGCAAAAGTGTAGGCGATCATAATCTAAGCCACATTCGCCAACCGCTACGATTTTATCGCGATTAAAGGAAATTTTCGATCTTAGTCCTTCATAATATGCATTGGGATTATTGACGAATTCTCCACATCTAGTAGGATGACAGCCCATAGTAACATATAAACGTTCTGTAACAAGATGGATATTTGTATTATAGCAATTTGATATCTCTTTATAATTGTACATAATAGTCCTGTTCACAAATTCCTATGCAAACATTCTTCCATTGATTTAATCAAAAGTGGTGAATATTCTTAATGTATTTTTTTTGCTGTAGACAACAGGTATTTTGCAAATTAAGTGATGCTAGCCCATTGGCCCTATTTAATGAAGTAGGTTAAATGATCGGTATTGGTATTCGTAATCTTTAGTATATAAAACCCAAAAGTTCTATTCTCTAGTGCACTTCAGGAACACATATCGAGGGATCTCTTCAAAAGATGGCAGTAATATTGACCATACAAATCGACAGATGTAGGTTTTTTACATTTAAAATCATATCTATTTCCTATTACTTGTTCCCTATAAACCCGAACTAAGTTGAAATTTAAAGTTTCTTTTATTAATTGAGTTGGTCCAGTATGTATGGAGCAAAAAATAACGATAATTTTAAAAGCTTTTGTGGTATTCTGACTTTGTGGAACACATATTATAATTATGTATGGATATGTACAAGCACATCATATAAACCATTCTTACCATCTGTGGCTGCCATTGCTAAAGCTTCGTCAGCTTCATTTAAAGTACCGACTGTTACGATGATTTTTCTTAATCCTTGTGACCAGGCCCTTTTTAGAACCTGTTGCAAATCATCTTGATGTTTTTGAGTGCCCCCATATATCCCACGGAACATGGGGTCTGTTATATTCGCACCAATATCTACAAGACCGGTGGTGTTTATTTTATCGTATTAAATAAATTGTAGTTTATGTTACCAATAAAATTCGAAGCCATTCTAACTATATTAACACAGTATTGTATTAAACATTTTCTAGTCACACTCTGCGCTAGTTGCATTAAACTAATAACGTGATAATAATATTATATCATTGGACTTTTTCATTCATTTTTAAAGTACTACCCATAGTGAAACTATATCAAGGCAGATGAATCTGCCTTGAACTATATGTAAGGCAGCATCGCTAAACCAGATGATACGCTGTTTCCATATACGAGCATTGTTTACACGTGAGCAGATATTCGATGTGTTTTGTTGGCGTACTGTTTGACGTGGACTACACAAATCCTATGGTACACAGTACTTTGACATTAATATAGCAAAACAATGGCTGAACAATATATTCTTATATTAATTTCCTTTGGTATTATAATTTATACGTGCTACCCTCTACCGAATACATTTATCGAAACACTTCCAGTATTCCAGAATCTGCGGGCAAAACAAATGATAAAAAAGTACATTCAAACAAGAAAATACGAAAATCAGAATAATTTTCAAAAGTTTTAAAACTATTCATTTAGTTAAAAAGTTTGAAACTCTTACTTTCTTTACTTCACTTATTTTCCATCTAAAGCACGAAATAAGTCAACGAAATGTCAGTACGCCATGACTGGTATCAATCGGATGTCAAGGTGGTCATTAGTGTGATGATAAAAAATGCTAAAGACAAAAACTATAAAGTTGACATTGAAAAACAGCGAGTCCATATGACGGCCGACGGTTATGAATTAGATATTAAGCTATTTGCCCCCATCAATGTTGAACGTTCTTACTACAAAGATTTTCCGTCCAAGGTGGAAATCACATTGATCAAAGAGATTGGGTCACGTTGGGAATATTTAGAAGAGAAATTGGAACCAAAACCTGTCATGGCACCGCCACCACCTCTTCACAAAAAGAACTGGGACAGTTTAGCTAAGGAAGTCGAAAAGTCTGAAGAAGAGGAGGCACAAAGCGAAGAAGCCTTGCAGCGCTTGTTTAAAAAAATATACAGTTCTTCCTCACCTGAAGTACAAAAAGCCATGAATAAATCATTCTCCGAATCTGGTGGAACAGTTTTGAGTACAAATTGGAATGAAGTCGGCAAGGATAAGGTGGATGTAAAGCCACCAGAGGGATGTGAATTTCGCAAATGGGATTAATGGATGTGTAAATCAACCAATGTGGGCTATAAAATAGTACTGAAATGTTAAAACCATGTTTAAATGCACTCTAATAACAACAAGTTATCACTAATAATCAATCATTAAATAAACATTTCTCATAAAAATTGTTTTATAAAATTGTGAACTTAAACATTTTATTTAAAACTAATGGATAACGGAGAGTGGCTATTTGGGTATTTATGGACATAGTGTGATATCTATTACAAAACCATAGAAATGATATGTATCTTCTTATTACAGAACACCGGTTTTTACTCCATGGCTTATTTGAGGAGGTAAATGACCAAACGACAAGCTTATTAAATTGTACTTTTTCAACAACAAATGCACCAACAAAATTCTTCTTGGTATACTCTGCTTATTTGAGATAAAACAACAACATATCTCGTTTGTTTTTGCAAAGAGGTACCCCTTATGAAATTTTAAATTTTCAACCCTCTTTCATAAAATTTCAAATTGACTTTTCTAAGACTGGCTTCGTTTGGCCAAAACGAGGCTATTACCAAAAATTTAGGCATTTCTGAGAAAATTTTTAAAAAGTCGATTTCTTTAGCAAAGAGGTACCCCTTATGCAATTTTCAATTTTCAACCCTCTTCCGAAAAATTTAAAATTGACTTTTCTACGACAGGAAATGATTTATTACGAAATCGTTTGGCCAAAACGAGGTTATTACCAAAAATTTAGCCATTTCTGAGAAAATTTTTAAAAATTCGATTTTTTAGCAAAGAGGTACCCCTTATGAAATTTTCAATTTTCAACTCTCTACCGAAAAATTTAAAATTGACTTTTCTACGACAGGAAATGATTTATTACGAAATCGTTTGGCCAAAACGAGGCTATTACCAAAATTTAGCCATTTCTGAGAAAATTTTTATAAATTCGATTTTTTAGCAAAGAGGTACCCCTTATGAAATTTTAAATTTTCAACCCTCTTCCGAAAAATTTAAAATTGACTTTTCTACGACAGGAAATGATTTATTACGAAATCGTTTGGCCAAAACGAGGCTATTACCAAAAATTTAGCCATTTCTGAGAAAATTTTTAAAAATTCGATTTTCTTAGCAAAGAGGTACCCCTTATGAAATTTTCAATTTTCAACCCTCTTCCGAAAAATTTAAAATTGACTTTTCTACGACCGGAAATGATTTATTACGAAATCGTTTGGCTAAAACGAGGCTATTACCAAAAATTTTGCCATTTCTGAGAAAATTTTTAAAAATTCGATTTTTTAGCAAAGAGGTACCCCTTATGAAATTTTCAATTTTCAACCCTCTTCCGAAAAATTTAAAATTGACTTTTCTACGACCGGAAATGACTTATTATGAAATCGTTTGGCCAAAACGAGGCTATTACCAAAAATTTAGCCATTTCTGAGAAAATTTTTAAAAAGTCGATTTTT
Organism: Linnaemya vulpina; assembly: GCA_963675445.1. Classification (NCBI taxonomy): domain Eukaryota; kingdom Metazoa; phylum Arthropoda; class Insecta; order Diptera; family Tachinidae; genus Linnaemya; species Linnaemya vulpina. The sequence continues at coordinate 23,424,686 of OY776279.1, read as the reverse complement.
TTTAGCAAAGAGGTACCCCTTATGAAATTTTCAATTTTCAACCCTCTTCCGAAAAATTTAAAATTGACTTTTCTACGACCGGAAATGACTTATTATGAAATCGTTTGGCCAAAACGAGGCCATTACCAAAAATTTAGCCATTTCTGAGAAAATTTTTAAAAAGTCGATTTTTTTAGCAAAGAGGTACCCCTTATGAAATTTTCAATTTTCAACCCTCTTCCGAAAAATTTAAAATTGACTTTTCTACGACCGGAAATGACTTATTATGAAATCGTTTGGCCAAAACGAGGCCATTACCAAAAATTTAGCCATTTCTGAGAAAATTTTTAAAAAGTCGATTTTTTTTAGCAAAGAGGTACCCCTTATGAAATTTTCAATTTTCAACCCTCTTCCGAAAAATTTAAAATTGACTTTTCTACGACCGGAAATGACTTATTATGAAATCGTTTGGCCAAAACGAGGCTATTACCAAAAATTTAGCCATTTCTGAGAAAATTTTTAAAAAGTCGATTTTTTTAGCAAAGAGGTACCCCTTATGAAATTTTCAATTTTCAACCCTCTTCCGAAAAATTTAAAATTGACTTTTCTACGACCGGAAATGACTTATTATGAAATCGTTTGGCCAAAACGAGGCTATTACCAAAAATTTAGCCATTTCTGAGAAAATTTTTAAAAAGTCGATTTTTTTAGCAAAGAGGTACCCCTTATGAAATTTTCAATTTTCAACCCTCTTCCGAAAAATTTAAAATTGACTTTTCTACGACCGGAAATGACTTATTATGAAATCGTTTGGCCAAAACGAGGCTATTACCAAAAATTTAGCCATTTCTGAGAAAATTTTTAAAAAGTCGATTTTTTTAGCAAAGAGGTACCCCTTATGAAATTTTCAATTTTCAATCCTCTTCCGAAAAATTTAAAATTGAATTTTCTTCGACCGGAAATGACTTATTATGAAATCGTTTGGCCAAAACGAGGCTATTACCAAAAATTTAGCCATTTCTGAGAAAATTTTTAAAAATTCGATTTTTTAGCAAAGAGGTACCCCTTATGAAATTTTCAATTTTCAACCCTCTTCCGAAAAATTTAAAATTGACTTTTCTACGACCGGAAATGACTTATTATGAAATCGTTTGGCCAAAACGAGGCTATTACCAAAAATTTAGCCATTTCTGAGAAAATTTTTAAAAATTCGATTTTTTAGCAAAGAGGTACCCCTTATGAAATTTTCAATTTTCAACCCTCTTCCGAAAAATTTAAAATTGACTTTTCTACGACCGGAAATGACTTATTATGAAATCGTTTGGCCAAAACGAGGCTATTACCAAAAATTTAGCCATTTCTGAGAAAATTTTTAAAAATTCGATTTTTTAGCAAAGAGGTACCCCTTATGAAATTTTCAATTTTCAACCCTCTTCCGAAAAATTTAAAATTGACTTTTCTACGACAGGAAATGATTTATTACGAAATCGTTTGGCCAAAACGAGGCTATTACCAAAAATTTAGCCATTTCTGAGAAAATTTTTAAAAATTCGATTTTTTTTAGCAAAGTGGTACCCCTTATGAAATTTTCAATTTTCAACCCTCTTCCGAAAAATTTAAAATTGACTTTTCTACGACCGGAAATGACTTATTATGAAATCGTTTGGCCAAAACGAGGCCATTACCAAAAATTTAGCCATTTCTGAGAAAATTTTTAAAAAGTCGATTTTTTTAGCAAAGAGGTACCCCTTATGAAATTTTCAATTTTCAACCCTCTTCCGAAAAATTTAAAATTGAATTTTCTTCGACCGGAAATGACTTATTATGAAATCGTTTGGCCAAAACGAGGCTATTACCAAAAATTTAGCCATTTCTGAGAAAATTTTTAAAAAGTCGATTTTTTTAGCAAAGAGGTACCCCTTATGATATTTTCAATTTTCAACCCTCTTCCGAAAAATTTAAAATTGACTTTTCTACGACCGGAAATGACTTATTATGAAATCGTTTGGCCAAAACGAGGCCATTACCAAAAATTTAGCCATTTCTGAGAAAATTTTTAAAAAGTCGATTTTTTTAGCAAAGAGGTACCCCTTATGAAATTTTCAATTTTCAACCCTCTTCGGAAAAATTTAAAATTGAATTTTCTTCGACCGGAAATGACTTATTATGAAATCGTTTGGCCAAAACGAGGCTATTACCAAAAATTTAGCCATTTCTGAGAAAATTTTTAAAAAGTCGATTTTTTTAGCAAAGAGGTACCCCTTATGAAATTTTCAATTTTCAACCCTCTTCGGAAAAATTTAAAATTGAATTTTCTTCGACCGGAAATGACTTATTATGAAATCGTTTGGCCAAAACGAGGCTATTACCAAAAATTTAGCCATTTCTGAGAAAATTTTTAAAAAGTCGATTTTTTTAGCAAAGAGGTACCCCTTATGAAATTTTCAATTTTCAACCCTCTTCCGAAAAATTTAAAATTGACTTTTCTTCGACCGGAAATGACTTATTATGAAATCGTTTGGCCAAAACGAGGCCAAAACCAAAAATTTAGCCATTTCTGAGAAAATTTTTAAAAAGTCGATTTTTTTAGCAAAGAGGTACCCCTTATGAAATTTTCAATTTTCAACCCTCTTCCGAAAAATTTAAAATTGACTTTTCTACGACCGGAAATGACTTATTATGAAATCGTTTGGCCAAAACGAGGCTATTACCAAAAATTTAGCCATTTCTGAGAAAATTTTTAAAAAGTCGATTTTTTTAGCAAAGAGGTACCCCTTATGAAATTTTCAATTTTCAATCCTCTTCCGAAAAATTTAAAATTGAATTTTCTTCGACCGGAAATGACTTATTATGAAATCGTTTGGCCAAAACGAGGCTATTACCAAAAATTTAGCCATTTCTGAGAAAATTTTTAAAAATTCGATTTTTTAGCAAAGAGGTACCCCTTATGAAATTTTCAATTTTCAACCCTCTTCCGAAAAATTTAAAATTGACTTTTCTACGACCGGAAATGACTTATTATGAAATCGTTTGGCCAAAACGAGGCTATTACCAAAAATTTAGCCATTTCTGAGAAAATTTTTAAAAATTCGATTTTTTAGCAAAGAGGTACCCCTTATGAAATTTTCAATTTTCAACCCTCTTCCGAAAAATTTAAAATTGACTTTTCTACGACCGGAAATGACTTATTATGAAATCGTTTGGCCAAAACGAGGCTATTACCAAAAATTTAGCCATTTCTGAGAAAATTTTTAAAAAGTCGATTTTTTTAGCAAAGAGGTACCCCTTATGAAATTTTCAATTTTCAACCCTCTTCCGAAAAATTTAAAATTGACTTTTCTACGACCGGAAATGACTTATTATGAAATCGTTTGGCCAAAACGAGGCTATTACCAAAAATTTAGCCATTTCTGAGAAAATTTTTAAAAAGTCGATTTTTTTAGCAAAGAGGTACCCCTTATGAAATTTTCAATTTTCAACCCTCTTCCGAAAAATTTAAAATTGACTTTTCTACGACCGGAAATGACTTATTATGAAATCGTTTGGCCAAAACGAGGCTATTACCAAAAATTTAGCCATTTCTGAGAAAATTTTTAAAAAGTCGATTTTTTTAGCAAAGAGGTACCCCTTATGAAATTTTCAATTTTCAATCCTCTTCCGAAAAATTTAAAATTGAATTTTCTTCGACCGGAAATGACTTATTATGAAATCGTTTGGCCAAAACGAGGCTATTACCAAAAATTTAGCCATTTCTGAGAAAATTTTTAAAAATTCGATTTTTTAGCAAAGAGGTACCCCTTATGAAATTTTCAATTTTCAACCCTCTTCCGAAAAATTTAAAATTGACTTTTCTACGACCGGAAATGACTTATTATGAAATCGTTTGGCCAAAACGAGGCTATTACCAAAAATTTAGCCATTTCTGAGAAAATTTTTAAAAATTCGATTTTTTAGCAAAGAGGTACCCCTTATGAAATTTTCAATTTTCAACCCTCTTCCGAAAAATTTAAAATTGACTTTTCTACGACCGGAAATGACTTATTATGAAATCGTTTGGCCAAAACGAGGCTATTACCAAAAATTTAGCCATTTCTGAGAAAATTTTTAAAAATTCGATTTTTTAGCAAAGAGGTACCCCTTATGAAATTTTCAATTTTCAACCCTCTTCCGAAAAATTTAAAATTGACTTTTCTACGACAGGAAATGATTTATTACGAAATCGTTTGGCCAAAACGAGGCTATTACCAAAAATTTAGCCATTTCTGAGAAAATTTTTAAAAATTCGATTTTTTTTAGCAAAGTGGTACCCCTTATGAAATTTTCAATTTTCAACCCTCTTCCGAAAAATTTAAAATTGACTTTTCTACGACCGGAAATGACTTATTATGAAATCGTTTGGCCAAAACGAGGCCATTACCAAAAATTTAGCCATTTCTGAGAAAATTTTTAAAAAGTCGATTTTTTTAGCAAAGAGGTACCCCTTATGAAATTTTCAATTTTCAACCCTCTTCCGAAAAATTTAAAATTGAATTTTCTTCGACCGGAAATGACTTATTATGAAATCGTTTGGCCAAAACGAGGCTATTACCAAAAATTTAGCCATTTCTGAGAAAATTTTTAAAAAGTCGATTTTTTTAGCAAAGAGGTACCCCTTATGATATTTTCAATTTTCAACCCTCTTCCGAAAAATTTAAAATTGACTTTTCTACGACCGGAAATGACTTATTATGAAATCGTTTGGCCAAAACGAGGCCATTACCAAAAATTTAGCCATTTCTGAGAAAATTTTTAAAAAGTCGATTTTTTTAGCAAAGAGGTACCCCTTATGAAATTTTCAATTTTCAACCCTCTTCGGAAAAATTTAAAATTGAATTTTCTTCGACCGGAAATGACTTATTATGAAATCGTTTGGCCAAAACGAGGCTATTACCAAAAATTTAGCCATTTCTGAGAAAATTTTTAAAAAGTCGATTTTTTTAGCAAAGAGGTACCCCTTATGAAATTTTCAATTTTCAACCCTCTTCGGAAAAATTTAAAATTGAATTTTCTTCGACCGGAAATGACTTATTATGAAATCGTTTGGCCAAAACGAGGCTATTACCAAAAATTTAGCCATTTCTGAGAAAATTTTTAAAAAGTCGATTTTTTTAGCAAAGAGGTACCCCTTATGAAATTTTCAATTTTCAACCCTCTTCCGAAAAATTTAAAATTGACTTTTCTTCGACCGGAAATGACTTATTATGAAATCGTTTGGCCAAAACGAGGCCAAAACCAAAAATTTAGCCATTTCTGAGAAAATTTTTAAAAAGTCGATTTTTTTAGCAAAGAGGTACCCCTTATGAAATTTTCAATTTTCAACCCTCTTCCGAAAAATTTAAAATTGACTTTTCTTCGACCGGAAATGACTTATTATGAAATCGTTTGGCCAAAACGAGGCCAAAACCAAAAATTTAGCCATTTCTGAGAAAATTTTTAAAAAGTCGATTTTTTTAGCAAAGAGGTACCCCTTATGAAATTTTCAATTTTCAACCCTCTTCCGAAAAATTTAAAATTGACTTTTCTTCGACCGGAAATGACTTATTATGAAATCGTTTGGCCAAAACGAGGCCAAAACCAAAAATTTAGCCATTTCTGAGAAAATTTTTAAAAAGTCGATTTTTTTAGCAAAGAGGTACCCCTTATGAAATTTTCAATTTTCAACCCTCTTCCGAAAAATTTAAAATTGACTTTTCTTCGACCGGAAATGACTTATTATGAAATCGTTTGGCCAAAACGAGGCTATTACCAAAAATTTAGCCATTTCTGAGAAAATTTTTAAAAAGTCGATTTTTTTAGCAAAGAGGTACCCCTTATGAAATTTTCAATTTTCAACCCTCTTCCGAAAAATTTAAAATTGACTTTTCTACGACCGGAAATGACTTATTATGAAATCGTTTGGCCAAAACGAGGCTATTACCAAAAATTTAGCCATTTCTGAGAAAATTTTTAAAAAGTCGATTTTTTTAGCAAAGAGGTACCCCTTATGAAATTTTCAATTTTCAACCCTCTTCCGAAAAATTTAAAATTGACTTTTCTACGACCGGAAATGACTTATTATGAAATCGTTTGGCCAAAACGAGGCTATTACCAAAAATTTAGCCATTTCTGAGAAAATTTTTAAAAAGTCGATTTTTTTAGCAAAGAGGTACCCCTTATGAAATTTTCAATTTTCAACCCTCTTCCGAAAAATTTAAAATTGACTTTTCTACGACCGGAAATGACTTATTATGAAATCGTTTGGCCAAAACGAGGCCATTACCAAAAATTTAGCCATTTCTGAGAAAATTTTTAAAAAGTCGATTTTTTTAGCAAAGAGGTACCCCTTATGAAATTTTCAATTTTCAACCCTCTTCCGAAAAATTTAAAATTGACTTTTCTTCGACCGGAAATGACTTATTATGAAATCGTTTGGCCAAAACGAGGCTATTACCAAAAATTTAGCCATTTCTGAGAAAATTTTTAAAAAGTCGATTTTTTTAGCAAAGAGGTACCCCTTATGAAATTTTCAATTTTCAACCCTCTTCCGAAAAATTTAAAATTGACTTTTCTACGACCGGAAATGACTTATTATGAAATCGTTTGGCCAAAACGAGGCCATTACCAAAAATTTAGCCATTTCTGAGAAAATTTTTAAAAAGTCGATTTTTTTAGCAAAGAGGTACCCCTTATGAAATTTTCAATTTTCAACCCTCTTCCGAAAAATTTAAAATTGACTTTTCTACGACCGGAAATGACTTATTATGAAATCGTTTGGCCAAAACGAGGCTATTACCAAAAATTTAGCCATTTCTGAGAAAATTTTTAAAAAGTCGATTTTCTTAGCAAAGAGGTACCCCTTATGAAATTTTCAATTTTCAACCCTCTTCCGAAAAATTTAAAATTGACTTTTCTTCGACCGGAAATGACTTATTATGAAATCGTTTGGCCAAAACGAGGCTATTACCAAAAATTTAGCCATTTCTGAGAAAATTTTTAAAAAGTCGATTTTTTTAGCAAAGAGGTACCCCTTATGAAATTTTCAATTTTCAACCCTCTTCCGAAAAATTTAAAATTGACTTTTCTACGACCGGAAATGACTTATTATGAAATCGTTTGGCCAAAACGAGGCTATTACCAAAAATTTAGCCATTTCTGAGAAAATTTTTAAAAAGTCGATTTTTTTAGCAAAGAGGTACCCCTTATGAAATTTTCAATTTTCAACCCTCTTCCGAAAAATTTAAAATTGACTTTTCTACGACCGGAAATGACTTATTATGAAATCGTTTGGCCAAAACGAGGCTATTACCAAAAATTTAGCCATTTCTGAGAAAATTTTTAAAAAGTCGATTTTCTTAGCAAAGAGGTACCCCTTATGAAATTTTCAATTTTCAACCCTCTTCCGAAAAATTTAAAATTGACTTTTCTACGACCGGAAATGACTTATTATGAAATCGTTTGGCCAAAACGAGGCTATTACCAAAAATTTAGCCATTTCTGAGAAAATTTTTAAAAAGTCGATTTTCTTAGCAAAGAGGTACCCCTTATGAAATTTTCAATTTTCAACCCTCTTCCGAAAAATTTAAAATTGACTTTTCTACGACCGGAAATGACTTATTATGAAATCGTTTGGCCAAAACGAGGCTATTACCAAAAATTTAGCCATTTCTGAGAAAATTTTTAAAAAGTCGATTTTCTTAGCAAAGAGGTACCCCTTATGAAATTTTCAATTTTCAACCCTCTTCCGAAAAATTTAAAATTGACTTTTCTTCGACCGGAAATGACTTATTATGAAATCGTTTGGCCAAAACGAGGCTATTACCAAAAATTTAGCCATTTCTGAGAAAATTTTTAAAAAGTCGATTTTCTTAGCAAAGAGGTACCCCTTATGAAATTTTCAATTTTCAACCCTCTTCCGAAAAATTTAAAATTGACTTTTCTTCGACCGGAAATGACTTATTATGAAATCGTTTGGCCAAAACGAGGCTATTACCAAAAATTTAGCCATTTCTGAGAAAATTTTTAAAAAGTCGATTTTCTTAGCAAAGAGGTACCCCTTATGAAATTTTCAATTTTCAACCCTCTTCCGAAAAATTTAAAATTGACTTTTCTACGACCGGAAATGACTTATTATGAAATCGTTTGGCCAAAACGAGGCTATTACCAAAAATTTAGCCATTTCTGAGAAAATTTTTAAAAAGTCGATTTTCTTAGCAAAGAGGTACCCCTTATGAAATTTTCAATTTTCAACCCTCTTCCGAAAAATTTAAAATTGACTTTTCTACGACCGGAAATGACTTATTATGAAATCGTTTGGCCAAAACGAGGCTATTACCAAAAATTTAGCCATTTCTGAGAAAATTTTTAAAAAGTCGATTTTCTTAGCAAAGAGGTACCCCTTATGAAATTTTCAATTTTCAACCCTCTTCCGAAAAATTTAAAATTGACTTTTCTACGACCGGAAATGACTTATTATGAAATCGTTTGGCCAAAACGAGGCTATTACCAAAAATTTAGCCATTTCTGAGAAAATTTTTAAAAAGTCGATTTTCTTAGCAAAGAGGTACCCCTTATGAAATTTTCAATTTTCAACCCTCTTCCGAAAAATTTAAAATTGACTTTTCTACGATCGGAAATGACTTATTATGAAATCGTTTGGCCAAAACGAGGCTATTACCAAAAATTTAGCCATTTCTGAGAAAATTTTTAAAAAGTCGATTTTCTTAGCAAAGAGGTACCCCTTATGAAATTTTCAATTTTCAACCCTCTTCCGAAAAATTTAAAATTGACTTTTCTTCGACCGGAAATGACTTATTATGAAATCGTTTGGCCAAAACGAGGCTATTACCAAAAATTTAGCCATTTCTGAGAAAATTTTTAAAAAGTCGATTTTCTTAGCAAAGAGGTACCCCTTATGAAATTTTCAATTTTCAACCCTCTTCCGAAAAATTTAAAATTGACTTTTCTACGACCGGAAATGACTTATTATGAAATCGTTTGGCCAAAACGAGGCTATTACCAAAAATTTAGCCATTTCTGAGAAAATTTTTAAAAAGTCGATTTTCTTAGCAAAGAGGTACCCCTTATGAAATTTTCAATTTTCAACCCTCTTCCGAAAAATTTAAAATTGACTTTTCTTCGACCGGAAATGACTTATTATGAAATCGTTTGGCCAAAACGAGGCCAAAACCAAAAATTTAGCCATTTCTGAGAAAATTTTTAAAAAGTCGATTTTTTTAGCAAAGAGGTACCCCTTATGAAATTTTCAATTTTCAACCCTCTTCCGAAAAATTTAAAATTGACTTTTCTACGACCGGAAATGACTTATTATGAAATCGTTTGGCCAAAACGAGGCTATTACCAAAAATTTAGCCATTTCTGAGAAAATTTTTAAAAAGTCGATTTTCTTAGCAAAGAGGTACCCCTTATGAAATTTTCAATTTTCAACCCTCTTCCGAAAAATTTAAAATTGACTTTTCTACGACCGGAAATGACTTATTATGAAATCGTTTGGCCAAAACGAGGCTATTACCAAAAATTTAGCCATTTCTGAGAAAATTTTTAAAAAGTCGATTTTTTTTTATCAAAGAAATGAAATTTAAAATTTTTAATTTTCTTTAAAAACATGAAAAAATAAGCTTCATCAGAACACCAGGGATCACGATTATAAGGGTCTGATGCCTCTTTTGCGACGATTTCTGTGTCACATTTAAAAATATTAAACGCTCTAAAAAAATAGATTTTTTACTTGAATAATTTTTATTCCAGAAGTCATGATGTCTTATCTGGCCTACGACAGGAAAACCATATTTTCTCTGTATTTGTTAATGGTATAACGAATGTAATTAGCTCTTGCATCATTCAAGGCGTGGATACAGGGAAAAGGGAAAAAGTAGTTCCCCCATATCTAACTAAATTATTTGAATGAGCTGCAACTAGCAAAATTATACCGATTTATTTATATAAAATTCCACAACGAATGCTGCTGCAACAGTTTAATGCTGACGCCGTACACTTTTTTACTATTTTATATGTTAAATTATAATTAATAAAAATAATAACACGAATAGCAATAATAATAATAATAATAATAATAATAATAATAATAATAATAATAATAATAATAGAAGAATGTATAATAAATATGAAAAATGTGTTGTATAAAATTTACCAAATCGATTTAATGTTATTAATAAAATGAGTCTTTTCAAAATTAATAAATATGTTTTATTGTGGAAGAAAACAAATGACAGGCGCATATACCGCCTGAATGAATAATGCAGGTAAGTATTGAACATGGCAACACACATGCCATGCCGTCACTATTTTTTGTTTTATAAAATTTTTTGCCCAACCACACAAAATTAAGCAATCGAGTTACCAGGCACCCAGGAATTTAATTTTTTTCCAATATAATGAATACTTGCGTCAGCCTGTGAAAAATAGTATTTTTCGTAGGTCTAAACCACTTTTAAATCAAATTTAGTGTAACCCCTAAAATATACACCACTTTACCTGCATATTTAAATGCACGTCATCTCCTTTCACTTTTCTTTGAAATATAATGCATGTTGTAGATCCTGGTCGCCTGGCATTTTTCGATTTTTACGTTTTACAAATCGAATTTTTAAAAATTTTCTCAGAAATGGCTAAATTTTTGGTAATAGCCTCGTTTTGGCCAAACGAATCCATAATAAATCACTTCCGGTGGTAAAAAAGCCAGTTTTTAATTTTATGGAAGAGGGTCGAAAATTGAAAATTTCATAAGGGGTACCTCTTTGCTAAAAAAATCGAATTTTTAAAAATTTTCTCAGAAATGGCTAAATTTTTGGTAATAGCCTCGTTTTGGCCAAACGAATCCATAATAAATCACTTCCGGTGGTAAAAAAGCCAGTTTTTAATTTTATGGAAGAGGGTCGAAAATTGAAAATTTCATAAGGGGTACCTCTTTGCTAAAAAAATCGAATTTTTAAAAATTTTCTCAGAAATGGCTAAATTTTTGGTAATAGCCTCGTTTTGGCCAAACGAATCCATAATAAATCATTTCCGGTCGTAGAAAAGTCAATTTTTAATTTTATGGAAGAGGGTCGAAAATTGAAAATTTCATAAGGGGTACCTCTTTGCTAAAAAAATCGAATTTTTAAAAATTTTCTCAGAAATGGCTAAATTTTTGGTAATAGCCTCGTTTTGGCCAAACGAATCCATAATAAATCATTTCCGGTCGTAGAAAAGTCAATTTTTAATTTTATGGAAGAGGGTCGAAAATTGAAAATTTCATAAGGGGTACCTCTTTGCTAAAAAAATCGAATTTTTAAAAATTTTCTCAGAAATGGCTAAATTTTTGGTAATAGCCTCGTTTTGGCCAAACGAATCCATAATAAATCATTTCCGGTCGTAGAAAAGTCAATTTTTAATTTTATGGAAGAGGGTCGAAAATTGAAAATTTCATAAGGGGTACCTCTTTGCTAAAAAAATCGAATTTTTAAAAATTTTCTCAGAAATGGCTAAATTTTTGGTAATAGCCTCGTTTTGGCCAAACGAATCCATAATAAATCATTTCCGGTCGTAGAAAAGTCAATTTTTAATTTTATGGAAGAGGGTCGAAAATTGAAAATTTCATAAGGGGTACCTCTTTGCTAAAAAAATCGAATTTTTAAAAATTTTCTCAGAAATGGCTAAATTTTTGGTAATAGCCTCGTTTTGGCCAAACGAATCCATAATAAATCATTTCCGGTCGTAGAAAAGTCAATTTTTAATTTTATGGAAGAGGGTCGAAAATTGAAAATTTCATAAGGGGTACCTCTTTGCTAAAAAAATCGAATTTTTAAAAATTTTCTCAGAAATGGCTAAATTTTTGGTAATAGCCTCGTTTTGGCCAAACGAATCCATAATAAATCATTTCCGGTCGTAGAAAAGTCAATTTTTAATTTTATGGAAGAGGGTCGAAAATTGAAAATTTCATAAGGGGTACCTCTTTGCTAAAAAAATCGAATTTTTAAAAATTTTCTCAGAAATGGCTAAATTTTTGGTAATAGCCTCGTTTTGGCCAAACGAATCCATAATAAATCATTTCCGGTCGTAGAAAAGTCAATTTTTAATTTTATGGAAGAGGGTCGAAAATTGAAAATTTCATAAGGGGTACCTCTTTGCTAAAAAAATCGAATTTTTAAAAATTTTCTCAGAAATGGCTAAATTTTTGGTAATAGCCTCGTTTTGGCCAAACGAATCCATAATAAATCATTTCCGGTCGTAGAAAAGTCAATTTTTAATTTTATGGAAGAGGGTCGAAAATTGAAAATTTCATAAGGGGTACCTCTTTGCTAAAAAAATCGAATTTTTAAAAATTTTCTCAGAAATGGCTAAATTTTTGGTAATAGCCTCGTTTTGGCCAAACGAATCCATAATAAATCATTTCCGGTCGTAGAAAAGTCAATTTTTAATTTTATGGAAGAGGGTCGAAAATTGAAAATTTCATAAGGGGTACCTCTTTGCTAAAAAAATCGAATTTTTAAAAATTTTCTCAGAAATGGCTAAATTTTTGGTAATAGCCTCGTTTTGGCCAAACGAATCCATAATAAATCATTTCCGGTCGTAGAAAAGTCAATTTTTAATTTTATGGAAGAGGGTCGAAAATTGAAAATTTCATAAGGGGTACCTCTTTGCTAAAAAAATCGAATTTTTAAAAATTTTCTCAGAAATGGCTAAATTTTTGGTAATAGCCTCGTTTTGGCCAAACGAATCCATAATAAATCATTTCCGGTCGTAGAAAAGTCAATTTTTAATTTTATGGAAGAGGGTCGAAAATTGAAAATTTCATAAGGGGTACCTCTTTGCTAAAAAAATCGAATTTTTAAAAATTTTCTCAGAAATGGCTAAATTTTTGGTAATAGCCTCGTTTTGGCCAAACGAATCCATAATAAATCATTTCCGGTCGTAGAAAAGTCAATTTTTAATTTTATGGAAGAGGGTCGAAAATTGAAAATTTCATAAGGGGTACCTCTTTGCTAAAAAAATCGAATTTTTAAAAATTTTCTCAGAAATGGCTAAATTTTTGGTAATAGCCTCGTTTTGGCCAAACGAATCCATAATAAATCATTTCCGGTCGTAGAAAAGTCAATTTTTAATTTTATGGAAGAGGGTCGAAAATTGAAAATTTCATAAGGGGTACCTCTTTGCTAAAAAAATCGAATTTTTAAAAATTTTCTCAGAAATGGCTAAATTTTTGGTAATAGCCTCGTTTTGGCCAAACGAATCCATAATAAATCATTTCCGGTCGTAGAAAAGTCAATTTTTAATTTTATGGAAGAGGGTCGAAAATTGAAAATTTCATAAGGGGTACCTCTTTGCTAAAAAAATCGAATTTTTAAAAATTTTCTCAGAAATGGCTAAATTTTTGGTAATAGCCTCGTTTTGGCCAAACGAATCCATAATAAATCATTTCCGGTCGTAGAAAAGTCAATTTTTAATTTTATGGAAGAGGGTCGAAAATTGAAAATTTCATAAGGGGTACCTCTTTGCTAAAAAAATCGAATTTTTAAAAATTTTCTCAGAAATGGCTAAATTTTTGGTAATAGCCTCGTTTTGGCCAAACGAATCCATAATAAATCATTTCCGGTCGTAGAAAAGTCAATTTTTAATTTTATGGAAGAGGGTCGAAAATTGAAAATTTCATAAGGGGTACCTCTTTGCTAAAAAAATCGAATTTTTAAAAATTTTCTCAGAAATGGCTAAATTTTTGGTAATAGCCTCGTTTTGGCCAAACGAATCCATAATAAATCATTTCCGGTCGTAGAAAAGTCAATTTTTAATTTTATGGAAGAGGGTCGAAAATTGAAAATTTCATAAGGGGTACCTCTTTGCTAAAAAAATCGAATTTTTAAAAATTTTCTCAGAAATGGCTAAATTTTTGGTAATAGCCTCGTTTTGGCCAAACGAATCCATAATAAATCATTTCCGGTCGTAGAAAAGTCAATTTTTAATTTTATGGAAGAGGGTCGAAAATTGAAAATTTCATAAGGGGTACCTCTTTGCTAAAAAAATCGAATTTTTAAAAATTTTCTCAGAAATGGCTAAATTTTTGGTAATAGCCTCGTTTTGGCCAAACGAATCCATAATAAATCATTTCCGGTCGTAGAAAAGTCAATTTTTAATTTTATGGAAGAGGGTCGAAAATTGAAAATTTCATAAGGGGTACCTCTTTGCTAAAAAAATCGAATTTTTAAAAATTTTCTCAGAAATGGCTAAATTTTTGGTAATAGCCTCGTTTTGGCCAAACGAATCCATAATAAATCATTTCCGGTCGTAGAAAAGTCAATTTTTAATTTTATGGAAGAGGGTCGAAAATTGAAAATTTCATAAGGGGTACCTCTTTGCTAAAAAAATCGAATTTTTAAAAATTTTCTCAGAAATGGCTAAATTTTTGGTAATAGCCTCGTTTTGGCCAAAACGAATCCATAATAAATCATTTCCGGTCGTAGAAAAGTCAATTTTTAATTTTATGGAAGAGGGTCGAAAATTGAAAATTTCATAAGGGGTACCTCTTTGCTAAAAAAATCGAATTTTTAAAAATTTTCTCAGAAATGGCTAAATTTTTGGTAATAGCCTCGTTTTGGCCAAACGAATCCATAATAAATCATTTCCGGTCGTAGAAAAGTCAATTTTTAATTTTATGGAAGAGGGTCGAAAATTGAAAATTTCATAAGAGGTACCTCTTTGCTAAAAAAATCGAATTTTTAAAAATTTTCTCAGAAATGGCTAAATTTTTGGTAATAGCCTCGTTTTGGCCAAACGAATCCATAATAAATCATTTCCGGTCGTAGAAAAGTCAATTTTTAATTTTATGGAAGAGGGTCGAAAATTGAAAATTTCATAAGAGGTACCTCTTTGCTAAAAAAATCGAATTTTTAAAAATTTTCTCAGAAATGGCTAAATTTTTGGTAATAGCCTCGTTTTGGCCAAACGAATCCATAATAAATCATTTCCGGTCGTAGAAAAGTCAATTTTTAATTTTATGGAAGAGGGTCGAAAATTGAAAATTTCATAAGAGGTACCTCTTTGCTAAAAAAATCGAATTTTTAAAAATTTTCTCAGAAATGGCTAAATTTTTGGTAATAGCCTCGTTTTGGCCAAACGAATCCATAATAAATCATTTCCGGTCGTAGAAAAGTCAATTTTTAATTTTATGGAAGAGGGTCGAAAATTGAAAATTTCATAAGAGGTACCTCTTTGCTAAAAAAATCGAATTTTTAAAAATTTTCTCAGAAATGGCTAAATTTTTGGTAATAGCCTCGTTTTGGCCAAACGAATCCATAATAAATCATTTCCGGTCGTAGAAAAGTCAATTTTTAATTTTATGGAAGAGGGTCGAAAATTGAAAATTTCATAAGAGGTACCTCTTTGCTAAAAAAATCGAATTTTTAAAAATTTTCTCAGAAATGGCTAAATTTTTGGTAATAGCCTCGTTTTGGCCAAACGAATCCATAATAAATCATTTCCGGTCGTAGAAAAGTCAATTTTTAATTTTATGGAAGAGGGTCGAAAATTGAAAATTTCATAAGAGGTACCTCTTTGCTAAAAAAATCGAATTTTTAAAAATTTTCTCAGAAATGGCTAAATTTTTGGTAATAGCCTCGTTTTGGCCAAACGAATCCATAATAAATCATTTCCGGTCGTAGAAAAGTCAATTTTTAATTTTATGGAAGAGGGTCGAAAATTGAAAATTTCATAAGAGGTACCTCTTTGCTAAAAAAATCGAATTTTTAAAAATTTTCTCAGAAATGGCTAAATTTTTGGTAATAGCCTCGTTTTGGCCAAACGAATCCATAATAAATCATTTCCGGTCGTAGAAAAGTCAATTTTTAATTTTATGGAAGAGGGTCGAAAATTGAAAATTTCATAAGAGGTACCTCTTTGCTAAAAAAATCGAATTTTTAAAAATTTTCTCAGAAATGGCTAAATTTTTGGTAATAGCCTCGTTTTGGCCAAACGAATCCATAATAAATCATTTCCGGTCGTAGAAAAGTCAATTTTTAATTTTATGGAAGAGGGTCGAAAATTGAAAATTTCATAAGAGGTACCTCTTTGCTAAAAAAAATCGAATTTTTAAAAATTTTCTCAGAAATGGCTAAATTTTTGGTAATAGCCTCGTTTTGGCCAAACGAATCCATAATAAATCATTTCCGGTCGTAGAAAAGTCAATTTTTAATTTTATGGAAGAGGGTCGAAAATTGAAAATTTCATAAGAGGTACCTCTTTGCTAAAAAAATCGAATTTTTAAAAATTTTCTCAGAAATGGCTAAATTTTTGGTAATAGCCTCGTTTTGGCCAAACGAATCCATAATAAATCATTTCCGGTCGTAGAAAAGTCAATTTTTAATTTTATGGAAGAGGGTCGAAAATTGAAAATTTCATAAGAGGTACCTCTTTGCTAAAAAAATCGAATTTTTAAAAATTTTCTCAGAAATGGCTAAATTTTTGGTAATAGCCTCGTTTTGGCCAAACGAATCCATAATAAATCATTTCCGGTCGTAGAAAAGTCAATTTTTAATTTTATGGAAGAGGGTCGAAAATTGAAAATTTCATAAGAGGTACCTCTTTGCTAAAAAAATCGAATTTTTAAAAATTTTCTCAGAAATGGCTAAATTTTTGGTAATAGCCTCGTTTTGGCCAAACGAATCCATAATAAATCATTTCCGGTCGTAGAAAAGTCAATTTTTAATTTTATGGAAGAGGGTCGAAAATTGAAAATTTCATAAGAGGTACCTCTTTGCTAAAAAAATCGAATTTTTAAAAATTTTCTCAGAAATGGCTAAATTTTTGGTAATAGCCTCGTTTTGGCCAAACGAATCCATAATAAATCATTTCCGGTCGTAGAAAAGTCAATTTTTAATTTTATGGAAGAGGGTCGAAAATTGAAAATTTCATAAGAGGTACCTCTTTGCTAAAAAAATCGAATTTTTAAAAATTTTCTCAGAAATGGCTAAATTTTTGGTAATAGCCTCGTTTTGGCCAAACGAATCCATAATAAATCATTTCCGGTCGTAGAAAAGTCAATTTTTAATTTTATGGAAGAGGGTCGAAAATTGAAAATTTCATAAGAGGTACCTCTTTGCTAAAAAAATCGAATTTTTAAAAATTTTCTCAGAAATGGCTAAATTTTTGGTAATAGCCTCGTTTTGGCCAAACGAATCCATAATAAATCATTTCCGGTCGTAGAAAAGTCAATTTTTAATTTTATGGAAGAGGGTCGAAAATTGAAAATTTCATAAGAGGTACCTCTTTGCTAAAAAAATCGAATTTTTAAAAATTTTCTCAGAAATGGCTAAATTTTTGGTAATAGCCTCGTTTTGGCCAAACGAATCCATAATAAATCATTTCCGGTCGTAGAAAAGTCAATTTTTAATTTTATGGAAGAGGGTCGAAAATTGAAAATTTCATAAGAGGTACCTCTTTGCTAAAAAAATCGAATTTTTAAAAATTTTCTCAGAAATGGCTAAATTTTTGGTAATAGCCTCGTTTTGGCCAAACGAATCCATAATAAATCATTTCCGGTCGTAGAAAAGTCAATTTTTAATTTTATGGAAGAGGGTCGAAAATTGAAAATTTCATAAGAGGTACCTCTTTGCTAAAAAAATCGAATTTTTAAAAATTTTCTCAGAAATGGCTAAATTTTTGGTAATAGCCTCGTTTTGGCCAAACGAATCCATAATAAATCATTTCCGGTCGTAGAAAAGTCAATTTTTAATTTTATGGAAGAGGGTCGAAAATTGAAAATTTCATAAGAGGTACCTCTTTGCTAAAAAAATCGAATTTTTAAAAATTTTCTCAGAAATGGCTAAATTTTTGGTAATAGCCTCGTTTTGGCCAAACGAATCCATAATAAATCATTTCCGGTCGTAGAAAAGTCAATTTTTAATTTTATGGAAGAGGGTCGAAAATTGAAAATTTCATAAGAGGTACCTCTTTGCTAAAAAAATCGAATTTTTAAAAATTTTCTCAGAAATGGCTAAATTTTTGGTAATAGCCTCGTTTTGGCCAAACGAATCCATAATAAATCATTTCCGGTCGTAGAAAAGTCAATTTTTAATTTTATGGAAGAGGGTCGAAAATTGAAAATTTCATAAGAGGTACCTCTTTGCTAAAAAAATCGAATTTTTAAAAATTTTCTCAGAAATGGCTAAATTTTTGGTAATAGCCTCGTTTTGGCCAAACGAATCCATAATAAATCATTTCCGGTCGTAGAAAAGTCAATTTTTAATTTTATGGAAGAGGGTCGAAAATTGAAAATTTCATAAGAGGTACCTCTTTGCTAAAAAAATCGAATTTTTAAAAATTTTCTCAGAAATGGCTAAATTTTTGGTAATAGCCTCGTTTTGGCCAAACGAATCCATAATAAATCATTTCCGGTCGTAGAAAAGTCAATTTTTAATTTTATGGAAGAGGGTCGAAAATTGAAAATTTCATAAGAGGTACCTCTTTGCTAAAAAAATCGAATTTTTAAAAATTTTCTCAGAAATGGCTAAATTTTTGGTAATAGCCTCGTTTTGGCCAAACGAATCCATAATAAATCATTTCCGGTCGTAGAAAAGTCAATTTTTAATTTTATGGAAGAGGGTCGAAAATTGAAAATTTCATAAGAGGTACCTCTTTGCTAAAAAAATCGAATTTTTAAAAATTTTCTCAGAAATGGCTAAATTTTTGGTAATAGCCTCGTTTTGGCCAAACGAATCCATAATAAATCATTTCCGGTCGTAGAAAAGTCAATTTTTAATTTTATGGAAGAGGGTCGAAAATTGAAAATTTCATAAGAGGTACCTCTTTGCTAAAAAAATCGAATTTTTAAAAATTTTCTCAGAAATGGCTAAATTTTTGGTAATAGCCTCGTTTTGGCCAAACGAATCCATAATAAATCATTTCCGGTCGTAGAAAAGTCAATTTTTAATTTTATGGAAGAGGGTCGAAAATTGAAAATTTCATAAGAGGTACCTCTTTGCTAAAAAAATCGAATTTTTAAAAATTTTCTCAGAAATGGCTAAATTTTTGGTAATAGCCTCGTTTTGGCCAAACGAATCCATAATAAATCATTTCCGGTCGTAGAAAAGTCAATTTTTAATTTTATGGAAGAGGGTCGAAAATTGAAAATTTCATAAGAGGTACCTCTTTGCTAAAAAAATCGAATTTTTAAAAATTTTCTCAGAAATGGCTAAATTTTTGGTAATAGCCTCGTTTTGGCCAAACGAATCCATAATAAATCATTTCCGGTCGTAGAAAAGTCAATTTTTAATTTTATGGAAGAGGGTCGAAAATTGAAAATTTCATAAGAGGTACCTCTTTGCTAAAAAAATCGAATTTTTAAAAATTTTCTCAGAAATGGCTAAATTTTTGGTAATAGCCTCGTTTTGGCCAAACGAATCCATAATAAATCATTTCCGGTCGTAGAAAAGTCAATTTTTAATTTTATGGAAGAGGGTCGAAAATTGAAAATTTCATAAGAGGTACCTCTTTGCTAAAAAAATCGAATTTTTAAAAATTTTCTCAGAAATGGCTAAATTTTTGGTAATAGCCTCGTTTTGGCCAAACGAATCCATAATAAATCATTTCCGGTCGTAGAAAAGTCAATTTTTAATTTTATGGAAGAGGGTCGAAAATTGAAAATTTCATAAGAGGTACCTCTTTGCTAAAAAAATCGAATTTTTAAAAATTTTCTCAGAAATGGCTAAATTTTTGGTAATAGCCTCGTTTTGGCCAAACGAATCCATAATAAATCATTTCCGGTCGTAGAAAAGTCAATTTTTAATTTTATGGAAGAGGGTCGAAAATTGAAAATTTCATAAGAGGTACCTCTTTGCTAAAAAAATCGAATTTTTAAAAATTTTCTCAGAAATGGCTAAATTTTTGGTAATAGCCTCGTTTTGGCCAAACGAATCCATAATAAATCATTTCCGGTCGTAGAAAAGTCAATTTTTAATTTTATGGAAGAGGGTCGAAAATTGAAAATTTCATAAGAGGTACCTCTTTGCTAAAAAAATCGAATTTTTAAAAATTTTCTCAGAAATGGCTAAATTTTTGGTAATAGCCTCGTTTTGGCCAAACGAATCCATAATAAATCATTTCCGGTCGTAGAAAAGTCAATTTTTAATTTTATGGAAGAGGGTCGAAAATTGAAAATTTCATAAGAGGTACCTCTTTGCTAAAAAAATCGAATTTTTAAAAATTTTCTCAGAAATGGCTAAATTTTTGGTAATAGCCTCGTTTTGGCCAAACGAATCCATAATAAATCATTTCCGGTCGTAGAAAAGTCAATTTTTAATTTTATGGAAGAGGGTCGAAAATTGAAAATTTCATAAGAGGTACCTCTTTGCTAAAAAAATCGAATTTTTAAAAATTTTCTCAGAAATGGCTAAATTTTTGGTAATAGCCTCGTTTTGGCCAAACGAATCCATAATAAATCATTTCCGGTCGTAGAAAAGTCAATTTTTAATTTTATGGAAGAGGGTCGAAAATTGAAAATTTCATAAGAGGTACCTCTTTGCTAAAAAAATCGAATTTTTAAAAATTTTCTCAGAAATGGCTAAATTTTTGGTAATAGCCTCGTTTTGGCCAAACGAATCCATAATAAATCATTTCCGGTCGTAGAAAAGTCAATTTTTAATTTTATGGAAGAGGGTCGAAAATTGAAAATTTCATAAGAGGTACCTCTTTGCTAAAAAAATCGAATTTTTAAAAATTTTCTCAGAAATGGCTAAATTTTTGGTAATAGCCTCGTTTTGGCCAAACGAATCCATAATAAATCATTTCCGGTCGTAGAAAAGTCAATTTTTAATTTTATGGAAGAGGGTCGAAAATTGAAAATTTCATAAGAGGTACCTCTTTGCTAAAAAAATCGAATTTTTAAAAATTTTCTCAGAAATGGCTAAATTTTTGGTAATAGCCTCGTTTTGGCCAAACGAATCCATAATAAATCATTTCCGGTCGTAGAAAAGTCAATTTTTAATTTTATGGAAGAGGGTCGAAAATTGAAAATTTCATAAGAGGTACCTCTTTGCTAAAAAAATCGAATTTTTAAAAATTTTCTCAGAAATGGCTAAATTTTTGGTAATAGCCTCGTTTTGGCCAAACGAATCCATAATAAATCATTTCCGGTCGTAGAAAAGTCAATTTTTAATTTTATGGAAGAGGGTCGAAAATTGAAAATTTCATAAGAGGTACCTCTTTGCTAAAAAAATCGAATTTTTAAAAATTTTCTCAGAAATGGCTAAATTTTTGGTAATAGCCTCGTTTTGGCCAAACGAATCCATAATAAATCATTTCCGGTCGTAGAAAAGTCAATTTTTAATTTTATGGAAGAGGGTCGAAAATTGAAAATTTCATAAGAGGTACCTCTTTGCTAAAAAAATCGAATTTTTAAAAATTTTCTCAGAAATGGCTAAATTTTTGGTAATAGCCTCGTTTTGGCCAAACGAATCCATAATAAATCATTTCCGGTCGTAGAAAAGTCAATTTTTAATTTTATGGAAGAGGGTCGAAAATTGAAAATTTCATAAGAGGTACCTCTTTGCTAAAAAAATCGAATTTTTAAAAATTTTCTCAGAAATGGCTAAATTTTTGGTAATAGCCTCGTTTTGGCCAAACGAATCCATAATAAATCATTTCCGGTCGTAGAAAAGTCAATTTTTAATTTTATGGAAGAGGGTCGAAAATTGAAAATTTCATAAGAGGTACCTCTTTGCTAAAAAAATCGAATTTTTAAAAATTTTCTCAGAAATGGCTAAATTTTTGGTAATAGCCTCGTTTTGGCCAAACGAATCCATAATAAATCATTTCCGGTCGTAGAAAAGTCAATTTTTAATTTTATGGAAGAGGGTCGAAAATTGAAAATTTCATAAGAGGTACCTCTTTGCTAAAAAAATCGAATTTTTAAAAATTTTCTCAGAAATGGCTAAATTTTTGGTAATAGCCTCGTTTTGGCCAAACGAATCCATAATAAATCATTTCCGGTCGTAGAAAAGTCAATTTTTAATTTTATGGAAGAGGGTCGAAAATTGAAAATTTCATAAGAGGTACCTCTTTGCTAAAAAAATCGAATTTTTAAAAATTTTCTCAGAAATGGCTAAATTTTTGGTAATAGCCTCGTTTTGGCCAAACGAATCCATAATAAATCATTTCCGGTCGTAGAAAAGTCAATTTTTAATTTTATGGAAGAGGGTCGAAAATTGAAAATTTCATAAGAGGTACCTCTTTGCTAAAAAAATCGAATTTTTAAAAATTTTCTCAGAAATGGCTAAATTTTTGGTAATAGCCTCGTTTTGGCCAAACGAATCCATAATAAATCATTTCCGGTCGTAGAAAAGTCAATTTTTAATTTTATGGAAGAGGGTCGAAAATTGAAAATTTCTAAGAGGTACCTCTTTGCTAAAAAAATCGAATTTTTAAAAATTTTCTCAGAAATGGCTAAATTTTTGGTAATAGCCTCGTTTTGGCCAAACGAATCCATAATAAATCATTTCCGGTCGTAGAAAAGTCAATTTTTAATTTTATGGAAGAGGGTCGAAAATTGAAAATTTCATAAGAGGTACCTCTTTGCTAAAAAAATCGAATTTTTAAAAATTTTCTCAGAAATGGCTAAATTTTTGGTAATAGCCTCGTTTTGGCCAAACGAATCCATAATAAATCATTTCCGGTCGTAGAAAAGTCAATTTTTAATTTTATGGAAGAGGGTCGAAAATTGAAAATTTCTAAGAGGTACCTCTTTGCTAAAAAAATCGAATTTTTAAAAATTTTCTCAGAAATGGCTAAATTTTTGGTAATAGCCTCGTTTTGGCCAAACGAATCCATAATAAATCATTTCCGGTCGTAGAAAAGTCAATTTTTAATTTTATGGAAGAGGGTCGAAAATTGAAAATTTCATAAGAGGTACCTCTTTGCTAAAAAAATCGAATTTTTAAAAATTTTCTCAGAAATGGCTAAATTTTTGGTAATAGCCTCGTTTTGGCCAAACGAATCCATAATAAATCATTTCCGGTCGTAGAAAAGTCAATTTTTAATTTTATGGAAGAGGGTCGAAAATTGAAAATTTCATAAGAGGTACCTCTTTGCTAAAAAAATCGAATTTTTAAAAATTTTCTCAGAAATGGCTAAATTTTTGGTAATAGCCTCGTTTTGGCCAAACGAATCCATAATAAATCATTTCCGGTCGTAGAAAAGTCAATTTTTAATTTTATGGAAGAGGGTCGAAAATTGAAAATTTCATAAGAGGTACCTCTTTGCTAAAAAAATCGAATTTTTAAAAATTTTCTCAGAAATGGCTAAATTTTTGGTAATAGCCTCGTTTTGGCCAAACGAATCCATAATAAATCATTTCCGGTCGTAGAAAAGTCAATTTTTAATTTTATGGAAGAGGGTCGAAAATTGAAAATTTCATAAGAGGTACCTCTTTGCTAAAAAAATCGAATTTTTAAAAATTTTCTCAGAAATGGCTAAATTTTTGGTAATAGCCTCGTTTTGGCCAAACGAATCCATAATAAATCATTTCCGGTCGTAGAAAAGTCAATTTTTAATTTTATGGAAGAGGGTCGAAAATTGAAAATTTCATAAGAGGTACCTCTTTGCTAAAAAAATCGAATTTTTAAAAATTTTCTCAGAAATGGCTAAATTTTTGGTAATAGCCTCGTTTTGGCCAAACGAATCCATAATAAATCATTTCCGGTCGTAGAAAAGTCAATTTTTAATTTTATGGAAGAGGGTCGAAAATTGAAAATTTCATAAGAGGTACCTCTTTGCTAAAAAAATCGAATTTTTAAAAATTTTCTCAGAAATGGCTAAATTTTTGGTAATAGCCTCGTTTTGGCCAAACGAATCCATAATAAATCATTTCCGGTCGTAGAAAAGTCAATTTTTAATTTTATGGAAGAGGGTCGAAAATTGAAAATTTCATAAGAGGTACCTCTTTGCTAAAAAAATCGAATTTTTAAAAATTTTCTCAGAAATGGCTAAATTTTTGGTAATAGCCTCGTTTTGGCCAAACGAATCCATAATAAATCATTTCCGGTCGTAGAAAAGTCAATTTTTAATTTTATGGAAGAGGGTCGAAAATTGAAAATTTCATAAGAGGTACCTCTTTGCTAAAAAAATCGAATTTTTAAAAATTTTCTCAGAAATGGCTAAATTTTTGGTAATAGCCTCGTTTTGGCCAAACGAATCCATAATAAATCATTTCCGGTCGTAGAAAAGTCAATTTTTAATTTTATGGAAGAGGGTCGAAAATTGAAAATTTCATAAGAGGTACCTCTTTGCTAAAAAAATCGAATTTTTAAAAATTTTCTCAGAAATGGCTAAATTTTTGGTAATAGCCTCGTTTTGGCCAAACGAATCCATAATAAATCATTTCCGGTCGTAGAAAAGTCAATTTTTAATTTTATGGAAGAGGGTCGAAAATTGAAAATTTCATAAGAGGTACCTCTTTGCTAAAAAAATCGAATTTTTAAAAATTTTCTCAGAAATGGCTAAATTTTTGGTAATAGCCTCGTTTTGGCCAAACGAATCCATAATAAATCATTTCCGGTCGTAGAAAAGTCAATTTTTAATTTTATGGAAGAGGGTCGAAAATTGAAAATTTCATAAGAGGTACCTCTTTGCTAAAAAAATCGAATTTTTAAAAATTTTCTCAGAAATGGCTAAATTTTTGGTAATAGCCTCGTTTTGGCCAAACGAATCCATAATAAATCATTTCCGGTCGTAGAAAAGTCAATTTTTAATTTTATGGAAGAGGGTCGAAAATTGAAAATTTCATAAGAGGTACCTCTTTGCTAAAAAAATCGAATTTTTAAAAATTTTCTCAGAAATGGCTAAATTTTTGGTAATAGCCTCGTTTTGGCCAAACGAATCCATAATAAATCATTTCCGGTCGTAGAAAAGTCAATTTTTAATTTTATGGAAGAGGGTCGAAAATTGAAAATTTCATAAGAGGTACCTCTTTGCTAAAAAAATCGAATTTTTAAAAATTTTCTCAGAAATGGCTAAATTTTTGGTAATAGCCTCGTTTTGGCCAAACGAATCCATAATAAATCATTTCCGGTCGTAGAAAAGTCAATTTTTAATTTTATGGAAGAGGGTCGAAAATTGAAAATTTCATAAGAGGTACCTCTTTGCTAAAAAAATCGAATTTTTAAAAATTTTCTCAGAAATGGCTAAATTTTTGGTAATAGCCTCGTTTTGGCCAAACGAATCCATAATAAATCATTTCCGGTCGTAGAAAAGTCAATTTTTAATTTTATGGAAGAGGGTCGAAAATTGAAAATTTCATAAGAGGTACCTCTTTGCTAAAAAAATCGAATTTTTAAAAATTTTCTCAGAAATGGCTAAATTTTTGGTAATAGCCTCGTTTTGGCCAAACGAATCCATAATAAATCATTTCCGGTCGTAGAAAAGTCAATTTTTAATTTTATGGAAGAGGGTCGAAAATTGAAAATTTCTAAGAGGTACCTCTTTGCTAAAAAAATCGAATTTTTAAAAATTTTCTCAGAAATGGCTAAATTTTTGGTAATAGCCTCGTTTTGGCCAAACGAATCCATAATAAATCATTTCCGGTCGTAGAAAAGTCAATTTTTAATTTTATGGAAGAGGGTCGAAAATTGAAAATTTCTAAGAGGTACCTCTTTGCTAAAAAAATCGAATTTTTAAAAATTTTCTCAGAAATGGCTAAATTTTTGGTAATAGCCTCGTTTTGGCCAAACGAATCCATAATAAATCATTTCCGGTCGTAGAAAAGTCAATTTTTAATTTTATGGAAGAGGGTCGAAAATTGAAAATTTCTAAGAGGTACCTCTTTGCTAAAAAAATCGAATTTTTAAAAATTTTCTCAGAAATGGCTAAATTTTTGGTAATAGCCTCGTTTTGGCCAAACGAATCCATAATAAATCATTTCCGGTCGTAGAAAAGTCAATTTTTAATTTTATGGAAGAGGGTCGAAAATTGAAAATTTCTAAGAGGTACCTCTTTGCTAAAAAAATCGAATTTTTAAAAATTTTCTCAGAAATGGCTAAATTTTTGGTAATAGCCTCGTTTTGACCAAACGAATCCATAATAAATCATTTCCGGTCGTAGAAAAGTCAATTTTTAATTTTATGGAAGAGGGTCGAAAATTGAAAATTTCATAAGAGGTACCTCTTTGCTAAAAAAATCGAATTTTTAAAAATTTTCTCAGAAATGGCTAAATTTTTGGTAATAGCCTCGTTTTGACCAAACGAATCCATAATAAATCATTTCCGGTCGTAGAAAAGTCAATTTTTAATTTTATGGAAGAGGGTCGAAAATTGAAAATTTCATAAGAGGTACCTCTTTGCTAAAAAAATCGAATTTTTAAAAATTTTCTCAGAAATGGCTAAATTTTTGGTAATAGCCTCGTTTTGACCAAACGAATCCATAATAAATCATTTCCGGTCGTAGAAAAGTCAATTTTTAATTTTATGGAAGAGGGTCGAAAATTGAAAATTTCATAAGAGGTACCTCTTTGCTAAAAAAATCGAATTTTTAAAAATTTTCTCAGAAATGGCTAAATTTTTGGTAATAGCCTCGTTTTGACCAAACGAATCCATAATAAATCATTTCCGGTCGTAGAAAAGTCAATTTTTAATTTTATGGAAGAGGGTCGAAAATTGAAAATTTCATAAGAGGTACCTCTTTGCTAAAAAAATCGAATTTTTAAAAATTTTCTCAGAAATGGCTAAATTTTTGGTAATAGCCTCGTTTTGACCAAACGAATCCATAATAAATCATTTCCGGTCGTAGAAAAGTCAATTTTTAATTTTATGGAAGAGGGTCGAAAATTGAAAATTTCATAAGAGGTACCTCTTTGCTAAAAAAATCGAATTTTTAAAAATTTTCTCAGAAATGGCTAAATTTTTGGTAATAGCCTCGTTTTGACCAAACGAATCCATAATAAATCATTTCCGGTCGTAGAAAAGTCAATTTTTAATTTTATGGAAGAGGGTCGAAAATTGAAAATTTCATAAGAGGTACCTCTTTGCTAAAAAAATCGAATTTTTAAAAATTTTCTCAGAAATGGCTAAATTTTTGGTAATAGCCTCGTTTTGACCAAACGAATCCATAATAAATCATTTCCGGTCGTAGAAAAGTCAATTTTTAATTTTATGGAAGAGGGTCGAAAATTGAAAATTTCATAAGAGGTACCTCTTTGCTAAAAAAATCGAATTTTTAAAAATTTTCTCAGAAATGGCTAAATTTTTGGTAATAGCCTCGTTTTGACCAAACGAATCCATAATAAATCATTTCCGGTCGTAGAAAAGTCAATTTTTAATTTTATGGAAGAGGGTCGAAAATTGAAAATTTCATAAGAGGTACCTCTTTGCTAAAAAAATCGAATTTTTAAAAATTTTCTCAGAAATGGCTAAATTTTTGGTAATAGCCTCGTTTTGACCAAACGAATCCATAATAAATCATTTCCGGTCGTAGAAAAGTCAATTTTTAATTTTATGGAAGAGGGTCGAAAATTGAAAATTTCATAAGAGGTACCTCTTTGCTAAAAAAATCGAATTTTTAAAAATTTTCTCAGAAATGGCTAAATTTTTGGTAATAGCCTCGTTTTGACCAAACGAATCCATAATAAATCATTTCCGGTCGTAGAAAAGTCAATTTTTAATTTTATGGAAGAGGGTCGAAAATTGAAAATTTCATAAGAGGTACCTCTTTGCTAAAAAAATCGAATTTTTAAAAATTTTCTCAGAAATGGCTAAATTTTTGGTAATAGCCTCGTTTTGACCAAACGAATCCATAATAAATCATTTCCGGTCGTAGAAAAGTCAATTTTTAATTTTATGGAAGAGGGTCGAAAATTGAAAATTTCATAAGAGGTACCTCTTTGCTAAAAAAATCGAATTTTTAAAAATTTTCTCAGAAATGGCTAAATTTTTGGTAATAGCCTCGTTTTGGCCAAACGAATCCATAATAAATCATTTCCGGTCGTAGAAAAGTCAATTTTTATTTTTATGGAAGAGGGTCGAAAATTGAAAATTTCATAAGAGGTACCTCTTTGCTAAAAAAATCGAATTTTTAAAAATTTTCTCAGAAATGGCTAAATTTTTGGTAATAGCCTCGTTTTGGCCAAACGAATCCATAATAAATCATTTCCGGTCGTAGAAAAGTCAATTTTTAATTTTATGGAAGAGGGTCGAAAATTGAAAATTTCATAAGGGGTACCTCTTTGCTAAAAAAATCGAATTTTTAAAAATTTTCTCAGAAATGGCTAAATTTTTGGTAATAGCCTCGTTTTGGCCAAACGAATCCATAATAAATCATTTCCGGTCGTAGAAAAGTCAATTTTTATTTTTATGGAAGAGGGTCGAAAATTGAAAATTTCATAAGAGGTACCTCTTTGCTAAAAAAATCGAATTTTTAAAAATTTTCTCAGAAATGGCTAAATTTTTGGTAATAGCCTCGTTTTGGCCAAACGAATCCATAATAAATCATTTCCGGTCGTAGAAAAGTCAGTTTTTAATTTTATGGAAGAAGGTCGAAAATTGAAAATTTCATAAGGGGTACCTCTTTGCTAAAAAACTCGAATTTTTAAAAATTTTCTCAGAAATGGCTATATGTTTGGTAGGACCCTTCTTTTGGCCAAAAGATTCGAAGCTTATTTTTTTAAATCAAAAAAGAAATTTTTAAATTGAAGATTTCGTTAAAATATATATTTTGTAGCTCTTATATTTTGAAGTCTGCGATTTTGGACATGTTCTAAATGGGTGGAACGTATTGAATTTATGAGGTTGTTTTCCCATTTTATCTTTTATGACCTTTTCTCAATGGCACCATTTAGTGCAAGGACACGATTCCTGGGAATTCACTCTCTGAATATGAAACATATAGTAGAAATTTCATCTTGGCGTTGCTGTTGTGCACTACGCTGATGAAATCTTGAGCCGTACACTGTTGCAGGATTAATCCTTTTACCTGCACATCATGGATATCCGTTACTAAGACGGTCATTAATTATTGCTCTGTTGCATTCTTCTTGCTGCTTAATTGAATTCAATAAGGATTATAATACTTATGGCATCTATTAACTTCATTTTTCATTGACTGTTACACCATCATCAATATTTAATGGACCTGCAGTTTCTCTTCAGGATTTACACTTTTAATTTTGCAACATTTTTCGCACTTAATCTTTCACAAGATGGACTAGATAAAATTGTACCTATTTTGTGTTGCTATGTTATGTTTTTTTTTTTGCTGTTGTTAGACAATCCAATATGGTGGGTTCGTTGGTGTATCTGTGAGGTTGTTTGCAAGTCTCTTTGATGCAGATGCTTCTTTAATTGATACCTTCTTCGGTCTTCTCGTTTTTACTTACCATCGTTTTTTTTTTTTTTGATTTGTTACACATTTCTTTAGGGTATACAATTAGTTATTTCGATTGAAAATTAATCGAAAAATTTAAATTGTATTTGGCTTAATAGTTTAAAAATAAGATAAAATTAAATTTCAATATAAAGATTTTATCAGAGATAAAAGCAGCTGGGAAACGTTTTTCAAATAAAAAATAGTATGAAAGTTTAAACTAAACCTGTTATACAAAAGTTTATAACTTTATAAGCCTTATTCACAAAAATATTTCATGCTTATAAGTTGTTTATAAGACATACGGAATTCATTTTATAAAATTTTTTTAATGAATTCTTAAATGCTTCAAAAAGTTCTCTCGTTTGACTTGACTGGGAACAGATTCTTTCATTAACTGTTGCCGTTGCAGAGATGGAAGTTACAGCGTTTTAAAGATTATTTTTTCTCTATTATATTTCCTGTCTTTTCCCAGAGTTTTCCACCTGAATCTTTTTTTATTTTTAATTTTCTAATATGATTAACGATGCGATGCAGCCGTTTTTTGTTGTTGCTGTTTAAAGGAAAGCAGCCAACAGTGTGCAAAAAGACGTTTGCATTTTATGGATTAATCGTTTGAAAATTATTCGAATAACTAGTTAACTTCAATTTCGTGCTGATTCTTTCTTCACAAAATGGTATAAAAGTTGTTTTCTTAATATATTTTGGGAAAAAACAATCAGCACGAAATTAATATTAAAAACTTCGAAAATTTCGAATAATTCGTTAATCAAAAGAAGACAATTTTAAATTATTCTTCAAAAATTATTCAGTAAATCTTTCAAAGCTTATCGATTAATCGAGCGACAATTAATCGCTTGAATACCCTAACATCCACAGCCAAGTTAACACTATGTTTCCTTAGCTATTCCCTAATACGATTTAGTTTTTCTTTTTAACTCAATATACATTTTTTTCATTTAAGGAAAAACTTCAGAACTAAGCCATTAAATACAATAACGACAGCAGACTACAGACTACAACTTGTCAAAAATAGAATACATGTGCGTATATGAGAATGATTATTTTTACTACCACAGGAAACACGGCTACTGGTTGTTGTCCCTGCTGTTTTTGTGGTTGTAGTCAAATTAAACTAATTCCTACTTTGGTGAACGACAATGAGTAGATGAAATGTTGCCAGTATAATATAAATAAATTCAATTATTATAAACTTGAAAACATACTGTTTTATTTTACAAAAAGAAACAACGAGCTATATTGCCAAGCTAATGAAATGATTTCTTGTTATATATTGTTGACTTTAAATATATTTTATTGGAATAACACTATTTAAGAAAGCGGCTATACTGCAAACAACAACTCACGGTTATTGATTTGATGGTGTCGTTTTAAATATAATTAAGTAGCTGACTACGAGGCGACGATTGTAGCCAACGGCTTTTGTCGTCGGTGTTCGTGTCGCCTGCTGTCGTTATCGTGTTTAAAGCTTTATTCGTATGCAGTGAACGACGTAGTTCATGAATTTTATTTTTCATTATAAACACAAACATTTTGCAAAACTGCTGTTCCTGTAAGGATATTGTTAATGCTGCTGACGGATAAGTGTGGGTAGTTTGTTGAACATTTTGAATGACAATGCCATTAAGCGAGTCATTATAGTTGTATGTTAACACTCGGTTGGTTAAGTGTGAAAAAACGGACTGAAATCCGTGATAAAAAAGCTTTGAAATAAACGAAGATCTTCTAATTAAAAGAAGTAGGGAATTTCTCTTATTAAATTAAGAGAAGAGGCTGGTGTGTTTTACTATTTGAAAGAGGATAATTGAACTTTTCTTAACGATTAATTTTTGTATTTTATTCGACCTTGTTTTTCAACTAAAATTTTTATTATAATTTTTATTATTATTATTCCTAGAGCCTGAAGAATAATTACAATAATAATTAAAGTTTTCTTTGTATCTTGTATTTTCATCAAAATTGTTTGTCTGTTTTAATGTTAAAAAAAAAAATTCTTTTAAACGGGTTTTTATCAGGGATTTCTAGGAAAAAGTGAAATTCAGAAATATGCAAATAAATTTATTGAATTTAAAGAAATTATAATTATCAAGTACATGCGAGGGCTGTTTGACAACTTCGTGACTATTTGAATATATATTTTTTTTAATTTTGAAACTCAATCCACTTTGAGGTCAATATTTTTAAGGCCACGATTTCTTATTTGGTTTTTGTGTTCGAATTCCTTGCAAATAATAGGATTGTTCACGATCTCACAATAGGCGTTTATCACTTCTTCATTCCTCCTCCATATATTTCCAGCCAAGCATTTGTTCAGACTTGGAAAAATGGAATAGTAGCAGGGAGGTTGTTACTGTTCGCACTGCAGCTGCTCGTGGTCCCGCTGCAAACAACAAAATTTTTAAATTAAATTAACTAAAACAATATCGCAAATACTGCATCAAATGATTATGAAAAGAAAAATACTTCAAAAGGTATTGTAATCGAGTTCAGCAAAAGCCAAAACTATAAATTTCAAAACCAAAATTTAAATTTATTTACCACCCGTCTGGCTGCCATGAGAGAAATAAAACAGTCTGTTTGAAGAATTACTTTTCAATTCATTTATTTCTCCGTTTATTGCATTTCAGTTTTGTTTGCTTGTTACCTTTTTTGTTATTATTTTTATTTTATTTATTTTTTATATAATATTTTTCAATATTTGAACGGACATTCATTAATGTATTTCAATTAAATTTATATCAATTATTTTTTTGTTACTTTTGTTTACCATAAACATAATTCTGTTAAATTTTTGTGTGTGAGTGTGTTGGTGTAAATGGCTTTTTAACTTACATTAAATAACAATGAATTATTAAATATAAACAATTTTACAACAATTGCGGCTTATTTTATTATAGTTTTAATTCCTTTTTTTTTGCCATTATGATCATTAAATACAATTAAACAAATACTCACTCCCTGTATTACTCACAATATACATGTACAGTGTTTGTTTGAATAAGTGTTGTTTGACTGTGTTGGTTTTTGTAAGGATGTGTTAATTCATTCTATCTTATTTTTTCTTTTTTGTGGAATTATTTGTTGTAAATTTTAATTAAGATTATTGCAACTTTATGAATATATTAACAACGACGTGATTCGAATGGCTGTAAATTTAACAATGAAATGGATTTTAACTATTTCCGTTTTGATTTCTTAATTATTAAATGTTTTATTTAAATTTCAAAGACGGTTTAGGGGGAGGAGAGAAGAGACAATTGTTTGCCACACCTGAACGATTTTGCTTACAGGTTTTTGTTAAATTCATGTTTTAAAGGATATTTTTTAGTGGGCCTGGTAGTAAAAGACACAATTTTAAAAATATTTTGAGATTTCTCAAAATGCTCTGACATTGTCAGTAGTAAAACTTTCGAGGGAAATATAAATATTGTTTAGCCCTCTTTGTTAATGTTTCACTAGCCTTTGAAGAGGTATGGCTCGCAGGCCTCGTTCATAATTTGAAGCAACAACTACCTGCAAACACCCTTGGAATTTTTGATAAGTTATTCAACATTAAACTTATAATTTATAGCCAAAGAAGCTAATTTTTACAACTCACTGCAGCCAATTGAAGACGATGTTTTTCAAGGCAGGTGCTGTTGGCTGAATTAGTGAGACTTAAGACTACGATTCCCGAGTTCGACTCCTCACTCAGTTCTGAATATGGTGACGAATTTTGTTGCTCTGCATTAATACAGGATTGTGTTAATTGTTATCGGATTGTCTCAATGACGAAGCGATTAACAGCATTCTGTGCTAGAGAGCAGAGTACTGCACTTTCCTTCGCCGCTACCTGTAAGTCAAATCCTAGTCCTGTCGGCGGCAATATCCTTGACTTGAGAGGCCATAATCGTCCGAAAAGTAGAGACACTTTTGCTCTCCCCAAAACAACTTAAGGAAAAAACAACTCATCCTCATATTTTCTTTTCTATTATTGGCCGGACTATTAATTAATAATTATAGATTTAATATTTCAATATTTAACGTTAATTCAGTTTATAATTAAAGATTCAATAAATATTTTGCATAAAACTATTAAACCATCTTGTTTTTTTTATTAACAAATAAAACGGCGATACAAAAAGTGAAAAGTCTTAGAGAGGCTTTTAATTTTCTCGTGTTTAGAATTTCGATTGCACCCTCAAAATGCCAAGTTATCGATAAACAAACTCACGAAATAACTCCCAACTTCGCAACCTTTTGACTGATTTCAAAACAGCTTTACATAGAGGATTTAAAAATGATCATAAATAATAATAAATAAGAGTTAGTGGACAAAGACATTGTGCTTAAGTTAGTTCCGAAAATTGAGCTTTTTTTAATTTTTTTGGATTCAATTAAAAAATTTCCAAAAATACATACTAAAAATTACTAAATACTTTTCTTCTTAAATAAATTTATTATTTATTAAAAAAAAGTACTTTCCCATATTTATTTTTACTGTAAAAGTACGTTCACACTTGTCAAATATTTGAACAAAGAAACGTAACCACTATAACAGTAACATAAAATATTTTGATTCAGATGCGAGTTATTAAGTAAAACGGTTTTATGTTTAAAAATAAAATAGTGTAACGGAATCCAAAAGATAATTGAAATCTGTTGGCCTCAATGTGCACTTGCTTGACTTGAAAGGTTTTCCATTAGCATTTAGTGGTTACGCTTTTTTGGGTAAATATATGACACATGAGAACGCAGCTGAAGACAAGGACTTACCAATTCCCTTCATAATTTTAAAAATTGTAAGATTCCAAATATATTTTTGGTGTTCGTTCCCTGAAGAGCCAAACGAAATGAATCTCTGTGACAGGGCTGTATATCGTGTTTTGTTAAAACAAACCACTTTTACAATATTCGAATAATTTTATCTGAAAATTATTCTTAAAAAATCTTTGTTCCTTTTATGCTTTCCAATTTCCACTCCCTGGCTGTTAATGGAAATTACAATATTAAATTCTTCCGCTTCAACTGAGGTTATGGAATGAACAACATTTTGTTCTCTATATTCCCAGCATTCTCAGTGGCATTTTCTTTTGCCAGCCAATTACAATTAACTTTAATTATTCATAATTACTATAACGACTAGCTTAATTAGTTTAAATTGTTTATAGATTTAGAAAATACATTTTCTAATTGGCAAAATGTCCTCAACAACTTTACAATTGTATTAACAATCAATACAAAATTTTAGAAATAATTAAACAAACAATTATTGATTTGATCTGCTCGTGCATGAAATATTTTGCGAGTGTAAAAGGAAAAGGTAGAAGCGAGTATAAATAATAAAAAAAAATCCTGCAACTGAGATGCGTTTCTATGAGTTTAAGCCTTCCAAAAATGTTGCATAATTAACGCAAAAATCATTGAGAAAAGTTCGATTTGAATATTGAGTTGTGTTTGTAAAGGGTTTGATGAAAAAATGATTGCATAATTTGCAATAATTGATGAATGAAAATACCATCTGACCAATAATTGAATCTGCAACGTCTTAAAAGGTTTTCTTTCAAATCTTAAGATATAAAATATTTAAATATGGTTTTAAAAGGCATAAGTGAAAGCTTTTATAACAATTTGTTGCGTGAAACTTCATTATATCGAGCTATTTTCTTAATAATAAATTTAATTAATGAATGAGAATAAATATAGTTTATTAGAATGAATTGGGACCAAAAGTTAAACATTTTATAATATAATATGAAATTTATTTGTTGGGTGGGTAAGCAATGTCTATATGCATTTCATTGGCGCTTCTTACCAAACCGTCAGTAGACTTCAACCACAGTTTTGCAAAGTTTCAAACTTTTCAACTTATTAAAAGACTTCCAAAAACCATCTGAGAATTATGTTAAATAAATTAACTATAAAAATTCACAAACAATTTCAAAAAATCACAACAAATAAATTTCATATTATAATAGTACAATGACAATATGTCAAAATATTAGTTTATTAACATTTTATAATATTTTTAATTTTAGTGTTTAGCAAAACATAATTTTTAATCGGTGGTATTTTCATTAAACTATTGAACAACAATATAATGATTACAGAGCACTTTCAATTGATACAAGATCATAATATGATTGCCTGTCATGTCATGCTGTGCTTTATTCCGCCAAGTAATTATGAACGCAACTTGGAAAAGTTAAAATGCTTTTACAACTTTTTTCGCATTAATAAGAAAAAGGTCAGAATCTGAAACACCAAAAATAAATTCGTACGAAATGGGGAAACGGAATCATACGGAAAAACCTTCAGTGGCTGTATATATTTATTTTTTATGTTATAATATTTTTTATGTTATATAAATGTGATTTAATATGTATGTATGAACAATTTTTTGACCGTTTCTTATATATAAGTAACGGCGGCAAACATACACTAGCGCCGTCTTGCCTAAAGATTTTCAGCCGGTCGACTCAGATCTCTAGAGCATTTTATGCCAACATAAAAACATACCTGAAAAAGTGCTATTATTTTATGACTTTTTTATATGCAGCACAACACCAAATTTTTTAATTTTTTACTGGCTTAAAATTGTATGACTTTAAGACAATATTACTAAATAGCACCAAGTGTGCATACCCCAAATGTGTTGTGTTAAGCGCTGTAAACAAATTGTTGGGCATTGAAACAAAGTGATGAGTAGCGCTACTGGTGTCCACGATTGCCACTCTAAACTTTTCTTCGGGACCAAAATCCACAAAAAAGAACCGATATAAAAAAAGAGAACCAATTTTTTCAATTTTATTTGCATACCAGCATAATACAATACCTTTTACACTGAAGTAAAATTGTCAATTTCTGACTTGTAAACAAAAGTAACAATCGATCAGTGTTGTCAATATACCTACTGTGGGCAGGTAATAATCGATTACTATCAAGTGTTGTAAGCGAATCAAATCTTTTACTTTATGTGAAGAGTAATAATTTTCGTAAATACATTTTTACACGCATGATAAAACTTTCAAAATATATTTATATTATAATCGTTAACTTGTGATAAAAGAAAAATAATGAACCAGCGAACCAAACGTAAAAAAAAGAACAATTTTTGGTTCAATTGTACCACAGTGGCAACTGTGCTGGTGTCTGCAATAAGTGTGTGTGTGCATCAAAGGTTATTGTGTACAGGGCGTATGCTTAACAACAGTGTTGTGTAGGAGATAATAATATCAAGTATACGTAGCGAAGAACCAGTAGGATTATGTTTAATAAAGTTTTTTTAATTCTGTAAATAATGATTGAATAATGAAAGAAATATATTTTTTCATTAATTTTCATCCGATTATAATCAAGAATTACGGTTTCTTGCGTTTCCGTTTTTAATGCAATTGCAATTGCATCACTGGTTTTACAATCTTAAAATCTAAAATACATTTAATATTACAAAATTTTGTTTATATTTATAACAAATACTCTAGTTTCAATTTCTTTTTGTGTGTGGTAATTATGAAATAGAAATAATATCTATAAATTAAATAATTTTGACTCCTATTATACATCACAATTCACTTTTGCATTGTTTTATGAATAAATTTTCACTTTTATTTTTTTTTAAATATTATATCTAAATAATCATTCAATTTAACTATATAAAAGTTTTAGGGTTTCTTTTCTAGTGGTAATACAATACAGAGGAGAAGTAATGAAGTCACTTATAAAAGGTTTGTAATGGGTGTTTTGTAATGGGAGTTTATTAAAATCAATACTTATTGTTTCTTTCCATTTCGATTTATATATTTCTTGGTTGAATAATAAATCTCTCGAATTTGATTTACATTAAATAATAGTTAGTGACATGATGACATGCACGAGATGGAGATGAATAGATGTGCTAAAAGCTTTTACAAATTAAATTAAACTTTGACCAGATATATTTTTCTATAGGAAGATTAATTCAAAATTGTTTCAGGTGGACTTCAGCACTTCTTAATACCATGGACAACATGATTTTGTTTTATATTTTTTGTTTGTTTTTATTTCCAGCTAAATTTAATTGAAAATTTCATTAAATTATGTTTGCTAGCAAACTGGTATAAAAGGTTTTAGTTGAAATTATATGATATCGCTTGAAATGTTTCATACCCGAAAAACTCTAGACACGATTAAGAAGCTGCCTGCCAATCTTGTCTACTTTTGCCTTACATAGAACAAACCCATCACTACATTAAGCGTAATCGGTGTCACAAATATTTACGTAGAAATTTTCCCTCGTACCATAAATTTACTTGTGCAGAAGCTCTTCGATCGTGTCTATATTTCTTGGGTTATAATATTGACTTTTAGGTATTAAAAATCTAATATATCGTGATTTTATAGTTATGATGTTCTTGTTAACAAAGGGAATATTGAAATTAGTAGATGATATAATAAGGATTATATTCTTAAGACAGTGTGTTTTTTAGAGTATCGCAACTTGCAGTTGTCATCGCTGCTTTATTCGAGCACCCATTTAACAGCCGATAAATGTCGCCTGCAAATTGTTAAAGTTTTTAATCCAAATAATTGTTTTACCCGTGAAACTCATCTATATAAAATTTTATTTTCGGATGAAGTTCACTTCTGCTGGAATGTGTATGTAAATAAGCAGAATTGTCATATTTGGAGCGAGAAGAATCCACAAGCTTTTGTGGAAACACAATTGCATCCACAGAAACTTACTGTTTGGTGCGCTTTATGGCCTGGCGGAGTTATTGGCCCGGATGTCTTTAAAAACGATGATGGTCAGAATGTTACTATCGAAGGTGAACGGTATCGGAACATTATTCTAAATTATTTCGTATCTCAATTAAGTGGTATTAATTTTGGTGATATGCAGGACGGAGCCACATGCCGCACAGTGGGAGCTACAACTGAAATTTTTATGAAAAAATATTTTCACATTATAGACCAACAATATCGTGTGATTTAATCCCGATTCAGTTCTTTTCTTTGGGCTTATGTTAAGTGACTTGTCTACGTTGATAAACCACAAGCAACTGAATACCTGGAAATTAACATTCGTAAAATTGTTGGCGAAATACTGTTGCAGATGCTGACAAAATTGGTAGGAAATTAATGATTGTGGTGGCCATACGGCAGAAATCATATTTAAACTTTAATTTCATAAAATTTTCTTTCAAATAAAGCCCGTTTCATTGATATCAAAAATATATGTCCTTGTATTGTTATGATTTAAACTTGTATCACTCTATAAAAAAACACCCATTATTATACAACTATTACGAAACAAATAAAAGCTTGAGAGTCTGCCAAGAAATAATGTTGTGCAATCAACATTAAAAATAAATTTTTCGAGTTTGGAATTATTATGAACTGTATAAAAAAAAATTGGCTCAAAAGAAAATTTTTATTGAAAATTTATGTCATTGTAAGGCATTAAACACAATAACGACAGCAGACTACAGACTACAACTTGTCAAAAATTGAATGCATGATTATTTTTATTACTACAAGCAACACGGCTACTGGTTGTTGTCCCTGCTGTTTTTGTGGTTGTAGTCAAATTAAAGTAATTTTTATTTTAGTCAGCGACAATGAGTAGTTGCAATGTTGCCAGCATAATATAAATAAATTTAATTATTGTAAACTTGAAAACATACTGTTTTATTTTACAAAAAGAAACAACAAACTATATTTCCAAGCTAATGAAATGATTTCTTGCCATATGTTGTGGACTATAAATATATTTTATTGGAATAACACTATTTGAGAGTATTAAATATATGAAGGGGGCTACACTGGCGTATGAAAAGAATTCTACTGCAAACAACAACTCATGGTTATTGATTTGGTGGTGTCGTTCTAAAAATAATTAGGTAGCTGACTACGAGGCGACGATTGTAGCCAACGGCTTTTGTAGTCGGTGTTCGTGTTTAAAGCATAAAATGATAAGAAAATTGGAAATGGTTTGAGGTCAAACGGATGTTGAAATTTTTGTTTTGTAGCTAAAAAAGCCCATGATTTTGAAATTTTTTTTTTATAACATTTAAATTTTTTTCTTATTTTAGAACGTGCTAATATTTTTTTTACAGGTTGTCAGCTCAAGTCAGTAACTTAAATTTGAATGTAAATATTTTTTATCCAACTCTTTAATTATAAATGAAAATCAATTAAAATTGATTCGGTTGTTTTGAATGTCCTGACAGACAGCTTTTGCAAGTGTGTCAATACCGCGTTACGTCTGTTGTTCATATATTTTATGTACTAACTTTTTCTCAAGAAATGTCCTTTAAACAATTTTTGTTTGTTTAGCTGAAAGTTTTGTCGTATTACAAATATAATTATAATAACTACAAAACAATATTGTTTTTAATTGGTAAAGCTCTTTCATAAGTCCTGCATTAAATTAGAATTATTCTTAAGGTTAAAACGGAGTGTGGGAGCACTTGTTTTTGTTGTGTTTATTTTAAGAATTATTTGTATTCATTTCATAAATTGGCCTTAAGAAGTTACTAAAATAATATCTATTATAAGTCTTATTAAATACATATTAAGTGGTTATTAATCAAGTATGTTGTGGTACTAAGAATTAAATATATATTCAATGCAGTCATTATTTAACTATTAATTAGTAGCAAAATTATATTTTAAATGTTAAAGTTGAAATACTTGAAAATATATAAAAATAAGCGTGTGTGTTTGTATGGGTTTTGGTGTCAAAACATCTTGACATCAGCAACTGAATTGTGGACTTAATCAAACAACTAAATGTTGACTGCATTGAGTTTTAGTTTTTTTGTTATAAGAGATTAAATGCTCGAGACTAAAAATTCTTGTTTTTTCTGCATCTAAACAAAAAGTGTGGATTGTGCAAAATTGTATATCTGTTATTTGAAAAGTAGCTCAAGTGCTGTTCAATTTATTTTAAAATATTTATTATTTTTTTTTTTGTTGTTGATACAAACTGGTTCTCTAGTTTTGAAAATTATAAATATTGTGTTGGTTTTATAATGGGTTTTCAAGTGGATTTCAAGTGGAATGAGGAATAGATAAAAATTCAATAAAAATGACAACAACAACAATAATATGATTTAGGCGATCATAATTGTGATTGGACTGTATGGTTGTACTGAAATCGCATTATTATCAAATAAATGCATACAAAAATAGTGGTCTGTATATTTAAGCAGACCCTTCATTACGGAGCGCTTTGTCCGGAGCTCATTTGATCCGAATGCCCTAAAAACTTTAAGAGAAACTTTGCAATTTAATTGTAATTGAATAAAATGAATTCAAATTTGGGTTTGAAATGAGATCTCTATTTGTATTAAAGTGTCAAGGACCATAACGCTTATAATTTTAATTTTAAAAACTACATTTAAACAATATTTCCCGAGTTTTATTTTTCTCTTGGAAAATAAAAGTTATTTCTTGGGTTTTATATCATGACATATTTTTTTTTATTTTTGTTATTTTGCTTCTACAAAGTTCGGACCGGCATTTTTTATTGATTCAAAATTCATTTTATTGGCATAATTTTCTTCGTGTTCTCTTGTAGAATATGAAGTTAATTCAATTATCAAAATTGTTTCTGTTCATTTAATTTTTTTATATTAATTTAAAGTTTCATATTAAAAAATATGTATCTTCATTTTGGCCCAACATAATTTGTTTACGTTGTTCTTTGCTTTTTCTGCGAAGTCTCTCGTTTTTAGTTGCTTAATCTGGACTAATTTTGTTCAGTGTGTTGTGTTTTGCTCACTAAACACACTTTTTAACAGCGCTGCATTTTAAATTTTATTCAATATTGAAACAATTTGATATTTATTAAATAACAATTAGTTGAAATGTTATGTGCAAGATTCAACCGGTTGAAATACTGTTCATTGCGAAAAACTCAATTGTTGAGCACCATATTTCGACACGCTCTGGCAATAATTCTCTTGATGACGCAAAATTAACAACGTTAATCAGACAAGACTCTTTGAAAACTCATGCATTCACCACGGTACGATTCGCGTGTTTGAAATTTCCAATGTGTTGTAAAAGCAGGCCATGAATATTTACAAAAACGTTAGTTTTTTTGAACAGGGAAAATTCACACTTTTAAAACATTTTGTAATTATTGGTTTTCGCCCGTTTTAAGAAAATCGAGTTGGAGTTGCAACATGATTTCAAACGGGTGTCACATGTCTGTAGGTATGTATGCATGTATGCCTGTGTGTATGTGTGTGTAGGTATGTGACCCGCTTTATAACTTCTGAACGGTTTAATCGAATGAAACCAAACTCTTAGCGTTCTGAAGAGCGTTCCTGAGCTTTCCGATTCGAACCGGTTGATTTCAAGATATCTCAAAGAAAACTTGGAAGCATTTTTCAAAGCGTTTGTTTTTTTAGAATAACTTTTAAAGGGCTCAACTGATCAATTCCGCAAACGACAATTAACCGGGTTGAAAGCGGTGCATATTTTTATAAGATATTGTGAACTAAAACTTTCGAAAAATTGATGTTTTCAAACTCCCTTATTATATATCTGACCAATTAATTTTCTCGATTTTTCTATAGTAAGCTAAACAAGAGCATTCCTAAAGTCCCATTTCCTATGAATTTGAACCGATTCGAATCGGTAGATTCTAATACATCTCAAAGAAACTCAAACCCTTTTTTTTATTTTAGAAGTTCTTTTAAACGGCCTCCTTGAGTGATTCTCATCAGGTGTTGATATTTGGAAAACAAGTTAATCGGGTTAAATTCGGTTAATCTCTTCGTAAGATTTCCTAATCAAAAATATTCAGTTATTTGTTTTTTTTTTTAATTTCGAAATTATATATATCTGATCAGTTAAAGTTCTTCATTGTTTTATAAAAAACGAAAACTAATGTTGATTTCTTTTCTAGCAAATAATGCAACATTTATCACACTTTTTAATAGAAAATGGCAACATTTTGCCATTTCAAAATAAGGAATTTATTAGAAACGAGTCCAACATCCCCCACGAGAAATAATTTCTGTTTTAAAACTTTGCCAAACCGCCACTTTTTACAAAATAAGTGACAAAATGTTACATGAGTAGGCCAGCATTGCGGAGACTGGTTCATTTAATAACAGGATATACAGAGTTAAGGACTCACCCGGCACGAATGGTTATCGTTGACGATATAACATGCAGGGCCTGTTAGGAAGAGGACGAAACACTGGAGCACTACTTGTGCTACTGTCCAGCTTTTAACCAAGAAGACTAACATTTAATCAGGAGATTATACCAGGAGATGAACTTTCTTAGGGATTGTAATTGGAGGGACTTAAGAAGATACATTGAAGAAACTAGGTTTATAATGTAATCAAATTCTGAGGTTTCTTAACGGTACTGATGGAGGTTCCATAGAAAGGTAACTCCTACATTAGAGCGCACAACAGGCCTATGGGGCCTAAGTGTAATCCTTGAGCGGATTGGGATGACTCATGCCCCTCTTTTCGACCTAACCTAACCTAACCTACATGTTTTCTAGAAGAGAAAACGCCATAAATCATCAATCAAGTTATCACGTGGGAATCGGTTAATTTGCAAATTAATTTAATTATGTTTTAGCTCGAAGAGGGTTTCAAAAACGTTGCAGGATACTAAAATGCAAAGTAGGGTTTCCCTTAACTCAACAATATTTATGTTTTGGCAGGCAACTTCACAATAATAAATTCCCTACATTTCGAGAGTATTTCTAAAAGAACTGAACATAAGCTTTCGCGCAAGTTTGACGGTAACCTAACTGGCAGAAAAGGTGGACAATAAGAAAAACAATTCAACATCATATTCAAAAATGAGTGTGAAATCGAACTCGGGAATCGTAGTTTTGTCCAGCCAACAGTACCATCGTAAGACGAAGATGAAGTTTCCTAGTTGGGGTTTGCTTAGTTTCGTCAGCCGACTTGTTTTATGTTCTTCCATTATGGGACATTTCCCTGTAATTTATTAACTTCGTCCTGACCGTAGAAAGTTAAAAAGGAATTTTTGGAAATCATGTGGTTTGATTTATTTTAGTACCGACGAAAAAAGCTGCTGTAATCAGGTTTAAAATGATTGTGCCAACCGTAAAGGGGACTGTGCAGTGACCACTGACTGCTATTCCTTTTCCACTTTAAAATGTGAATAAATTTATTTAAAATACAAAAAATAATTCTTTTTAAATACTCTCTTCACCTGTCACTACAAACAAAATAAAGTAAAGAAAAAAATAAAATTAGAAAATGACCATGAGCTTAATTAAAAGCTTAAATGAAAAATATCTGTTGAACAGAACATCTGAATAAATAAAATGTGTAATAAAAATATAACCGAATTAACGGACTTTTAATAAATGATACCCGTTTGTTAGCATTAAATATATAATTCCTCTTTTAACTGGCTGACGTTGTACGTCATTGTAGTTGTAATAGTTTCTGCACGTTGTTGTTGTTGTGTGTATGTGTGTGTTTAGGTTTTCAAACATCACTTTAGTAGAGAACTTTTGCAGAGAATATGAAATTTAATGGAACATGACAACAACGTTTAGAATTGAGAAATACCTTCTAAGAATTAAGATATTTATTAACGACCTTAAAATGCTTGCAACTCATCATAACCTGCTTTCCTGTTTCAATGTTTAAAATAAAATCCAAAATGATAAATTAATTTTAAGTAGAAAAAATAAAATGTAAATAGCAAAATGTATTCATAAAAGAAGTCCTTTTGAATTGAATGAAGTTAGTCGATTTCGAACTGTGTCTTTCTACACTTAATGCGTTTATAG
Source organism: Linnaemya vulpina (assembly GCA_963675445.1). Lineage (NCBI taxonomy): Eukaryota > Metazoa > Arthropoda > Insecta > Diptera > Tachinidae > Linnaemya > Linnaemya vulpina. Next base: position 23,380,552 of record OY776279.1, on the reverse strand, counting down.
GTTGGGTGTGTGTGTGTGTGTGTGTATGGGTGTGGGTATGAGTGAGCTTGAATATAAAATTGGAAATGTATGTTAAATGGTCCCCATTGTATATAATTTCATTAATACATGTGTGTGTGTGTGTGTGTGTGTTTGTGTGTATGAAGCGTACTAAGTTCAAAGAAATTTGGTATAAAATAAATTTTTAATTTAATTCATTGGAAATGCTGCTGGAAATGTTTGGGATTCTGTTTAGATTTCTTTCCTTCAACACAAAAGTCACACACTTACGAGCCCTACACGTCTGAACATATAATTTTTTTGTTAACTTTTTGTTGGTTGTAAATAATTTCAGAAATTTGATAACAAACTATTAAGCAGAATTGCCAAAGCACATAAAGGCACAGTGGAGCAAAAGCTGAATCTAAAACGAAATTCGCTTGTAACATTTACATTTCCTATGTTCTTTTCTAAGTGAAATATTGCACTTTTTTTAAATTTTATGTTGCTTTATGTTCTTAACTGAAAAATGTGTGAAGTCTTACCGTGAGACGCACTTTTCTAATTATGTTCCCTTTAAAAGGAAAAATATTGCACTTATTCCCACTCATATTCTTTAAAGGGACATAAGTGCACCTCTAAATTAACAGCTGATCTGTTATTATTTGTTGTTGTTGTTAAATTTTATTGTTTAATATCCAGACTTTCGTTCCTTTGTGATCCTAAAATATAGCAACTCTTCTTAATATACTGATGAGGTTTGAATGTTTTGCATTTCAGGTAACGATATACAGACAATATAGTTTGAGACAATTTAAAATTACAAGAAATATTCCTTCACGTCAGATTCTGCATTTTGCCCACTGTGCGTGCAGTGGTATGGCATGGTGAGTTTGGCTACTCGGGATATGGAAGTTTTATGCAAGAGATTTATCACAAAATCTAAGCAGATTTGATTTCTGTGTTTTCTTCCAAATTTATATATATTTTGTTCTTGCTAAATACATATTAAGATAAATCTGAATTGCAATAAAGACTTTTAACTTTCAAGAAATCAGTTTGTTAACATGTTTTTTTCGCTCCCTTTTTTTTAAATAACAACGACTTGCAAGTTGAAAATTTTTCGTGGAAAGGATTTAAATGTTGTCTGTTGTATCTGCCGGTTATTTCATTGTTAATAGCATTTTAATATAATTTGTTGTTGCTGTTTTCATTTACATTTACAATATAAATTTATAAAAAATTTTATTACTTTTAATTTAATGCTTTTGCTTGTGGTAACTAATTTAAATGTAAATTATTTGAAACATTAAACTCTCAACAAATACACTTATGCTTTTTAATTTTTATAAATGTTTTTGGTTTTTTTTAATTTAATGTAAATTTATTTAAAGTTTTGATTTATTATTCTAGATACTTTTAAATTTATTTGAATTTGATATTTTGGTTTTTGCTTTTATTAAATATCATAAATTTTGTGTAAAATAAATATATGCTTGACTAAATTGGTTGGTTTGGTTTTGACTTTTTATAAAATAACGTTTTAGTAATAATAAATTGTTCTACATGTTGTTGTTGTTGCTGTTGCTTTCAAATTTATTGCAAATTACAATCCTCGGACGCATTGTTAATTTGTTGTTTTGTTTTACGCGATGCCCGCCTTATCAACGATCTAAATTATTTTATTTAGTTGAATGGAGTTGAAGTTTGTTTGCAATTCCGTTAAATAAATAAAATAGTGGATTTATGAGTTTAGAAATGGTGTAACTTAAAAGTGCCCTAATTATTTATATTGAAAGTAAAATATATTTGAATTTGGCTTGTGATTTACCTTGATCTGGGTTTTAATTTGGCGTCACTGTTAGAGGCTGGATCGACAGCATCAACGAGGCTGGACTTTTTATCACTCGAAATGGATGGACTGGCATTGCGATTTTTATCTAAAAGTGTAAGATAAATACAGAAATATAATTATCAATAAAAAGTATATTTTCATAAGGAATCTTTTTCATAAAGTACCTTTTCTGTGAAGTAATATTTTTCAAAAAAGTACTTTTAACATCTTAAAATTTAATTTTTCCCGAAAAGCTTTTTTGAAAAGGTACGTTTTGGTAAAAGTACTTTACAAGGAAAGTACTTTAAGAAATATATTAATACTCTCTTTGAAAACAGCACATTTTGGATAGGGAACTTTCGGGAAATAGTACTTCGGGGAAAATTAAAGTCTTGAAAATTTAATATTTACAAATATAGTTTTTAAAAATGTAAAATTTGAAAACTTTATGATTTCTGAAAATATATATGTACCCTTTCACAGTGATGGTTTACAAAAAGGGGTAATCATAAAGAAAAACCTATATCTTATCTAGTACTTTTTTTGTACCAGTACTCTTTTTATAAACCCTCACTGAGAAAGAGTATGTATTTTCAAAAATTTCTATTCCAAAAGTTTTCATTTTCCAAAACTAAATTTTCAAACATAATATTATTTTAAATATTTGTTATTATAAATATTTTGAAATTTATTTTAGTTGAAATTACAATAGACTAAAAAAAGGCACTAGGAAATATAGGCTATCGGCTTGATGACTTAAAAATATATATACAAAAATTTTATGTTAAGTATTATACATTCAAAAATTATATTTTCAAATATAAAATTTTCAAAAAAGTACTTTTTTCCAAAATACCATTTTCCAAAAGCTCCCTAACCAGGTGCTGTTTCTGCAGAGAGTATTATATATTTTTTAAAGTACTTTGTTTGAAAAGTACTTTTCCAAGAAGTACTTTTCAAACCGTACCGAAACAATTTTGATATTCTTTTTAGAAAAAATGAGGAAAAAACTTTTTCTGCTATGCTCAAGAGTTTAGACGATGTATAGAAATAAGTACCAAAATTTAGTTTTTACTCCCTTTTTAACCAAAACCAATAAAGATATTTAAAAAGTATCAAACACTTCTTGGCTAATTTATTTTCGTACATCGTCATTTCTGATTAATAAAGTTCACTATTTTACCCCCTTTTCACTCCCTCTAAATTTCCAAAAAACCATTCTAAGTGAATCTGGACATAAAAAGTGGACCCTATATACCAAATATCAACAGCCTGGCTATAGTCGTTTGCGATGGACGATGGTAAGTCAGACAGTAACGCTCTATTTTTTTTTTATATAGGGTGTCTCAGCAAAAATACCCTTTCCGTTATAGTTTTTTGTTTTAGTGGCAACTCTGAAATTTCCAGCTTTAAAACTGTAGGGATTCTTAAAAGAAAGTAGCAGGATATTGAAGGCGGCAGCAACTCGTTCAATAAAAAAATATCGAAGTCAATACAAATTTTTCGGAAAAAAAGTCATAATATCCGATGAAACGCATTGCTATCGGAATTGCTTCATGAATACATAAAATTGTGGAATTGGGGTCTTCAAAAAGCCTCATCTAATTTCTGAGCAATCCGAGATCCAATGAAGGTTGTGAAAAAGTCTTGGGAAAAGTCAAAGTCGTGGCCACCATTTGACGATATTTCAATTCATTTTTAAATAGAATGTGTCTTCTTTGAAATCCATTAAAAAATCGATAGTTTTAATATAAAGAAATTTAATATAAAGAAATTTCTTGTTACTGAGGGCGGCTAAATAAGTCCGTTACATTTTGAATTTCTCGCCTCTTAATACTATTTTTACACCGACATGGATTTAATCAATTCTGGGGCAAATCACGGCATTCGATATTAACCGAAATTTCTACTTTGATTGTATTGAAATTTTGATCGGTATCGAATGCGGTAATTCGCCCCCTGATTTATCTTTAAGCCCAACTGTTAAAACCTGGTTTTACCATACCAACTGATTTTTTTTTCCAACCAACTTAAACCATTTTTGTATTGATTTTAAGTAGGTTTTATAATATGGCAATCGTGCTTCTGACTGTTTTGTTTTGTGCTAAGTTGAGTGCTGCCAAGTTATATGCTTAAAACATCTGATTATAATTGAAGAATACACAGAAAAATTCAGCACATTTTTTAATTCAGAATTTATACGATTTAATAAGTGTTTTTGAGGCATTTATTCGTTCTTTATTATTTAAATTTCAATATATTAATTTGCAAAATATAAATCAAATCCTATTTTAAAACAAAACCCATTTTATACATACCAAACCAGCTGCAGTACAGTTTGTCAATTAAGTATTGTAATATGTAGGGGAGAATACAACAACAAGTATTTATATATCTATGACAGATTTAATTTATTGTGATTAAATTTACTGCGTGTTAAACACTGAATGTATCGAATCTTTTACTTCTTCCAGCTGTCATCACAACTTCCAATTTATTTGTGGTTAATTAGGCTTTTTATTTGAAAAACTGAATGAATTAATTTACTCGATTTATTCGATTAATTTTTATTAAAATATTTCACTAAAATATTTCTTTAATTGAACATAAATGCCATCCAATAGCTGTTTAAAATTAGTTGCATAAGATTTCTACACTTTGGTTCACTTAAAAAAAATCACCCTTTCCCAGCACTCGAAAACTGTGTAAACTTTTCTACTCATAATTAAGTACCACTAAGTGCAGCATCAGCAGTTTGTCTGAACAAATGTTGACTGTGTATAAATTTGTTTTAAGCATTTCAGTGCTTGTAAACTGTTAAGGTGACTTTTTTTTTGAAAACTTTTAAAGGAAAAAGAAACACAAACTGAATTAACGTTGCCATAAGCTTTTTGTATGAGGGGGATGTAAGCGCGCTTAAAAGTATTACAACGTTTTCCACTGTGTGCATATCAAGTGGGCTTTTGTGTGTTCGATAGATGGAGTGAGAGAGGGGGTGAGAGAGGGAGTGAGAGGAACAAGTTGTAGGCAATATGTTTCAGATTTGTTTTGTAACGTTTTTTTTTCTTTCCTGGATTTAAATAACTTTTATGCCTCGAACAAAGCCGGAGGCAATGCTCGTATTGGCATTTTCAGTGCAACCTTTTGTGCGCTCCAACACCAGAAGTTAAAGGTAGCATCGTTCTTTTTTATGCCATTTAAAACTTTTGATACAAAATTTAAATAGACGAAGGACTGTTTAAAGCGAAAAAATCAAGTTAAGAACCATCATATGGCAGCCGCTTAATCGTTTGAAAATAAATAGGTAAACCATTACGAAAACTTTCTGTTGACTTTATCAATTCGAAACATTGCACAGTGGCGCCGCACATCAATTCATATCTTCACAACTTTTGTACTGAGGCTCACAAAACTTATTGGGAATTAACTTGTATATCAAATCGCAAGTTCCAGCAGTATCTTGAAGACAACCAATCCTCTATCCGCGTAATAATAAAAGTGACACTCACTAAATTTCATGTGGAACGAGCTGCAAGTAATTATTAGTCTCCTGAACTTCCTGCCATTCTATGACTTCAAATACGAGTTCATTCTGAACCATGACTTTTTACAAAATCCACAGAGACTTGTGAAAAGTTAGAAATAAATTTTTCAAATCATGCCAGTCATTTTATCCGCATCAGTCACGTTTAATTCACGTGTAACGTAGCAGTGATTTCTTATAGCAAATTACCGCGTTCACACATCTCTATTGAAAAAGTCGATATTGATTTGTGCATGGTTTTTGAGGCGTAGCAGCATAATTTTTTCTAATATAATAAAAATTATTTTTTAAGTATTTAATTTCAAGGCGCCACAACAAAGTAGTCGCTACCTATTTGGCGTTAATTTTATGTTAAGTGATGCAGTATTTTATGCACTTTTAGCGAGTACTTTGGTCCCATTGTGCGTTGTGCAAGTTTTTGGATATCATACTGCTGATAATGATTCATCTGACTTTTAGATTTTGTGATATCCTTCCTAAACGAACTAACAATTAGTTAAAAGAAAATAGTTCATATTCGCTAGACAACATTAAATTTTTGTCAAACAATGAAAAGTTTCATTAGGAATCATCTCATTCGTATAGAAATGATCTCAATGGTAGCACTTCCTTAATTTTGCTTCATTGTGATTACTTTGGGAATGACTTGTTGGGAAACAAACCTTTAATCCCATTCAAAATAGATTTACATCGTGACTATTTTGGGAGTAACCGTATATATTGTGAATTGTCTGGGAATATTGGTTTCTATTGTGAATTACTTCTTAAGGCGCTATATTACTTTGTGTAAGAGGAAAAATTTCCTTAGAAATCGTCTCATTCGTGTGGAAATGATTTAAAAGGCAATTCCCGCTAAAGTGTGCTCCATTGTGAATGAATTGTAGGGGAACAATCTATTAATCCCATTTAAGCCAAATCGGTATTGTGAATATTTTTGGAGTAAAAGTATATGTTGTGAATTGTCTGAGAATGTTGGTTTCTACTGTGAATTACTTGTTAAGGTGCTATATAAATTTGTGTAAAAGGAAGACTTGATTTAAATGGTTATACCTTCTCAAGTGTGCTCCATTGTGAATGTTATGGGAATGAATTGTAGGGGAACAAACCCATTAATCCCATTTAAAACAAATCGATATTGAGAATATTTTTGGAGTAAAAGTATACATATATTGTTAGTTGCTTGAGAATAATGAATTCAATTGTTAATTATTTGCTAGAGGTTTATAAATGATTTGTGAGAAAGAAAAATATAAAATTTGTCAAGATATAATTAGCATTTATTTGAGAATTGTGGTGCTGGAGAGATAAAACGAAGAAACATATTTAAGGAGTCGCCCATTAGACTATTCATAATTTTTAAATTTAATTTTTTGAGCAGACTTATTATTTGTGAATCCTGCAGTATTTATTGGCCTCAGCTTTTACGTTTTATAAGGAAACTAAATTTTAATTACTCGTATGGCAAACAATTTAAGCTTGTCCGATTTTACTAATTCTTCTTCTTAAAGTCAAAGATATATAGTTATATTTATAAATATAATATTCACTCCTTCTGGAGAACTCATTTCCATGACATTTTCTTTTTGAATTGCTGCTAAACTCTCTTTGCCCATCAAATAATTACGAACATATAATTTCCATTTGTTTCATAAGCAAAGATTCAGTGTTAAAGTAACAAGAACAGCTTCCCATTCAAAAGAATTTCAAATAAATTCTCAACTTTTGTAAGAAAGAAAAAACGAAATTATCCCAAATAAGCAGAAACGAAAAGTTTAAAACAACAAAAAACAGCTAAAATGAGAATAAACATTTTATAAACTTGTAAAATATTCTAATTAAAATTTAATGAATATATTTTAGAACAATCACAGTTTTCTTTTTATGCTTCAGTTGAAACTTTTTTTGGTTTTCCTTGGCAAAACAGCGTGTTCGCAAGTTGCAATAATAATAAAATTCAGCCAATTAACAAATTCATTTATATATTATTTCTTTGTAGGCTCCGTGCAAAATGCTTTATTATAAATAATTACTTTGCAAACGGTGTTTATTGAAGGTGGCATGTAAAAAGCAGGTTCAACGTTGGTCGCGAAAAACTTTCATGCTTTTTATGATGGGTGATTTTTTAAATGTTGGCTAAAATGGTGCAAGTACAAACAAAAAAAGTAGTGAAAGTTTTTTTCATACATATAATTTGGGGTTGATTTCATTATGTCAACTGTTTAAGGAAAATAAAATCAGGCAAGAAATTCCATGAGTGATGAACGATATGGGAGGGGGCTGCTGCTGCAACATAAATAAATAGAGATTTATATGATTCTTTCAGAATTTTGGCCGGGAAGAGAGTAAAATTTTCAAAAGTAAAATCACTTATTGAAGGAGATCGTGTATCTTATAGCGACAACTAAATTTACGGAACATACAATTGGTACAGCATTTTCTGAAGATTTATTGTATTAATTATTATCAACCGCTTTTAGCCTGGTTAGCAGCGATTGATATGGTTTTTATATTAGTCCGTGGTGTCGATTAGTAAGGCTATTTAAAAAAAAAAAACAGAATAAAAAAATTGTTTCTGGGTTTTTTTAAATTTCTCAAAATATCAAAGTTTGTAGAACTCTATGGAATGCCAATAGTTTGCCGTTAAAATTTAAAAAGCGAGTCAAATACTTACACACACACACATACATATAAAGCTACTGACTCTCTTCCAGGAATAGTCAGAGAGTTAACTAGGAACTCAGAACGTCGAGTTTTAATCTTCGCTAAACGGATTAAAACCAATACTTGTCCGATTAATAAAATTTTTAATTTCCTTAACCGACAAAATTTACAAGAGATCATGCTTGACATTTGAAATTTTGTAGCTCCACAACGAAAAAGTCTGAAGAGTTTTTTTTTTCTAAGAATTAATATTTTAATGATCCACCGCTGAACGCTTATCGAATGTTGGCTTGAGTGGGACCTTTGAACCCATGAAAGTGTAGAACTTCAGACCTGACAAAATGAAAACACCAAACACCAGCAAATCACTCTATAATTAGGTGGTTTGCCTCTCCTTCTTTCAATTAATGAACTTGACCTTGTTGAAAATAGCTTTCATGTTATTTAATAAAAAAATAAATAAAAAATATTTATAACATTAATCAAGTAGTGCGAAATTAAAAGAAAAGAAACAACGAGAAACAATTTTTTATGCTACTTTAAAAATGTGAAATTATTTTAATAGTCCAGCCTTAATGAATTGTTGTTGCCCGGTTTGGGTTTGGGTCTGAGAAAAGCGTAGCTAAGAAATACTTTTTTTTAAACTTTTTCTTATTGGTTTTGTTTCCTTCGTTTCATATTTTACGGTTGACATTTTTTCGTAAGTAGCTTTTATGAAAATTTAAAAAAGAAAAGAATAAAGAAAAAGTTAAATAAAACATGTTGTACGAGCAATAAAATAAAATGCGAGGAAAGACACTGTAAAAAGAGCGATAATTTAAATAAATTTGGCAGTTTCTTGGACGCACAGTGATTTGGAAATTTTGATGATGTAATTAATTATTAAATTAATGAGGTAATTTTTCTTTTCTAAAATAACTGAGCAGATAAAAAATATTTAGAAGCAATAGTTAGGGAAATCATTCATTATCTTATAATTTTTATTTAATTTCTTTTATTTTCATTTTGTGTTATGTTATTAAAGCATTAAACACAATAACGAAGGCAGACTACACACTACAGACTACAACTTGTCAAAAATAGAATACATGATTATTTTTACTACTATAGGCAACACGGCTACTGGTTAATGTCCATGATATTTTTGTGGTTGTAGCCAAATTAAACTAATGCTTTAAACACAATAACGCCAGCGGGCTACACGATCGTCGCCTCGTAGTCAGCTACTTAATTATTTTTAGAACGACACCACCATTAATTTAACCATGTGTTGTTGTTTGTAGTAGAACTCTCTTCATACGCCAGTGTAGCCGCTTTCATGTTTGTAATACTTTTAAATAGTGTTATTCCAATAAAATATATTTAAAGTTAACAGCATATGACAGGAAATCATTTCATTAGATTGGAAATATTGTTTGTTGTTTCTTTTTGTATAATAAAACAGCATATTTTCAAGTCTACAATAATTGAATTTGTTTATATTATACTGGCAACATTGCATTTACTCATTGTCGCTCACCACTGATTTCACTAGAAATCAGTTTAATTTGGCTACAACCACAAAAACAGCATGGACAACAACCCGTAGCCGTGTTGCCTGTGGTAGTAAATATAATCATTCTCATATACGCACATGTATTCTATTTTTGACAAGTTGTAGTCTGTAGTCTGCTGTCGTTATTGTGTTTAATGCTTAAGTCTTATTTTATTTGACTTTTTTAAGAATTGAAATTGGCAATTTCATATATGAATTCAGCCTCAGTGCCGGTAGGCACTTAAAACTCTGGAGCTACAACATTCTGCTACGCTCCATTCAGATGCTTTCAGCAATTCACGTAATTATTTTTTAATTTTTTTTGGTTTTGTTTATTTTTATTTACTTTGTGCCCCAAATTTTATTATCAAGCCAATGCAGATTATATGGAAGGACATTTAAGTCGACAGGTTTCAAGTAGAATTTACTGACATCCATTGAGTTGATAAGGAGTTGAATTTTTTTGTTGCGAAAAAAGAAATAAAATGAAATAAATTTATGCCTCAGACTGGGGTGGATGTTTAATGTGTCCCATAAAATGAAGTCAATAAATGTCAATTTAATGAGATGAAAGGATTCAAATAAATTCATCTTCATGCTTTTAATTATTATGAAATTAAATTTTAGAACACAAAATTTAATTTCATTCCATAAATTAAAGTTGAAGCCATGTAGAAACTTAAAGGAAGCACGTTTCCAAAATTTAGTTAGAACAAAATTTTGGAATTGAATACTTTTTTTTTTAATTATTTAAAAGTTGTAAAAGCCTCAATAATTGATATCTCCGACAAGTGATTGGCAGTTACAGAAAAAAACTACCTCCAGTTTTTGATGTTTCAATATGAAAAAGATATAATTGTCTGTTTAAGTTTGATAGAATATTTCTTGGTTCAACAAATTCTTTGAAAAAGAGGTCCAACAAATTAAGTAGTTAAAACAACGAAAGTCTTTGGTATTTCGGTTCGTCAAATTAATAACAACGTATTTGATCTATTAACACAAAGAAGAACAAACTGTTTTTTTTTTTACAGAAAATCAAGCCATCAAAAACATATAAAATAAAAAGTTTTTCAAAGCTGATGCTGATAGAGCACACTAAACACTTTTCAAAATATGGGCATTTCCATGAAGGCGAACAAGACTGTCATAAAAATTTCCAGTGAAGGAGAAGTCAACATGAAACACCGTAATTTATAATTCCAAATAAATCCTATAAGCAGAGCTAAATTTGATTTTGAGAAATCTGCGATTTGAAAATTATTGCAAACAGTCATGCCATTCGCATGTGACAAAATGGGAGTCACTTTTGCGGGTCAACAATAATTCCAACGAAACCTGAAACAATATTTTAGTGCTACAAGTTTTGGAATGTTGCACACGGAAGTCTCTTTGAAATAATTTTCGATTTCAACCAAAAACTATTTATACTGAGGATATATAATTTTCATCACAGTCACACTTGACACGTCGCACGTGACATTTGCCAACATCATTTTATATTAATTGAGTGGCTGTTTTTGGTAAATTTAAATAAAAAATATGATCAGATATATAATTAAATTGAAAAATTATTAAAATATTTATTTTCATTCAAATAATCCATGATCATAAAATTTATAAAATAATAATAATTATTCGAAAGTGCGAGGAAAACTGAACATCAATTCAATTATTCAACTTACACAGCAGAGCAGAACAGTGGTTTTTGAAGGCCTCTACACTTTCATCATCAGTAGTCATTTGTATTTTGGTCTACTTGTTAGGGAAATAATATTTTGAATATGCTAAAATTTAAAATGAAGAGTGACAAACAGTTCAACACATTACCTCTTTACACAGCAGAGCACAACAGCTGTCTTCGAAAGCCACTACATCACCAGTATTCACGTGTATTTTTGTTTATTATCACTTATTAGGAAAATGATATTTTAAATATGTTTAAATTTAAAATTAAAATTTAGTATGTTTCCTCTTTGCGCAAAAGAACACAGCAGCTGTTTTCGAAAGCCACTGCACTTTCATCATAAGTATTCATGCGTATTTTGTTACTTCTCAGGGAAATAGTATTTCGAATAAGTTAAAATTTAAAATGATGAATGACAAACAGTTGGGCATATTTCACCTTTACACAGCAGAGCACAACAGCTGTTTTCGAAAGCCACTGCACTTTCATCATCAGTGTTTGATTGCATTTTTGCTTCTCACCACGTTTTGTGCGGCTCAGTTATATGTGATGAAAGCTTTTGTTTATAAAAAATCTATTGGGAAACACAATACGAGAATTGCATCAACACTAAATCGTAAGTAATGCATATTAAATCTCTATGTTGCCGTTCGATTAGTTTCTTAATATCCAATTGAATTTTTGTTCCTTTTCTCTTTCAGCCTAGATTCTATGGTTTAGTTTTTTTATGCCGTTTATGATATATTTTTAACCAGAATCAAGTATTTGTTGGAAAAAAAAACAATCATTATATATGTGACAAAATTTATATATTTTTTACGAACAGATTCAAGAATTTGTGATAAAATTTCTATTCCAAATTTAGGTTCATGCCACTTGTCTTCTTAATAAAATAATCAGGACTAAAAATAATATCTGCTGTATTGTCGTTACGGAAAAATAGAACCCCTATTGAAAATACAATAGGGAAAATGGAAATATTTAACACAATAAAATCTCGTGCTGTTCTGCTCCAATAATTTCGTCCACATCATGCGGAAAATGTATATTTTTATAAGAAACAAACACACAAACTCCTCTACACTCTCGCCTACTCACAACGTCGTTTGGTTGCGATTGTACGTAAATAAATACACAAACTTGAAAGGTGAAATGGAGAACAGAAATGAGTCGGAGGAATTTATGTTTAATTAAAATCTTAATGAAAATAATTGGCATATTTATAGTGAGTTTTTTCTTCAAAGTAGAATTTTTAAATTATTAAAAAGAAAAGAAACGTGAAGCCCCACATTTACGCCTGCACTGGACATTGTGCAGACTTGTTTTTCATAAAATTATTTAATCACAGTCGGTTGGAGAAATGCGGTGAGACAATTATTGCCACTCCGCCTTATATTGATTTTTGTAGAGCTATAAGATTTAAAGCTGGCAACACTTTTTTAGCTGTCAAGCGATTAAGTTAAGGAATTAAACACAATAATGACAGCAGGCTACAGACTACAACTTGTCAAAAATAGAATCCATGTGCGTATATGGGAATTATTATTTTTACTACTACAGCCAACACGGATACTGGTTGTTGTCCCTGCTGTTTTTGTGGTTGTAGTCAAATTAAACTAATTCTTATTTTGATGAGCGACAATGAGTAAACGAAATGTTGCCGGTATAATATAAATAAATTCAATTATTGTAGGCATGAAAATATATTATTTTATTATATTAAATGAAACAACAAGCTATTTAAATGATTTCTTGTCATATACTGTGGACTTTGTTTGCATGTATTTTATTGGAATAACACTATTTAAGAGTATGAAATATATGAAAGCGGCTACACTGGCGTATGAAGAGAATTCTACTACTAACAACAACACATGGTTATTGATTTGGTGGTGTCGTTCTAAAAATAATTAAGTAGCTGACTACGAGGCGACGATTGTAGCCAACGGCTTTTGTAGTCGGTGTTCGTGTAGCCTGCTGTCGTTATTGTGTTTAACGTTTAAAGCTTTAAACACAATAACGATAGCAGGCTACACAAACACATAAAGAGCTTGATTATGAGGAAAAGCTGCTCGATTTTTACAAAATGATGCAGTAAAATTTTCAACATTTTGATAGTAAATTTTCAAAATTAAAATTCATTGTTAGAAAGTGCCGTACTCCGTGATTAAAGTTTCCCAACTTTTTACCAAATAAAAGTCAAAGGACGATGGGTTTATTCTTGAAATTTCATTATTAAACAGCCAAATTACTTCCTAACCTCAAATTTGACAGCCCTAAAATAATAAAATAATGATTTTTCCTGAATGTATTTGACTGCAACTATAAAACTTAATTACAAATAATATTTTAAGCTTTTGTTATGGTTTCTGTACCCATTAAAGACATCAAAAAATAAACGATAAGTCTCTTGTCAACGATAACGAGATGTTAAAGTAAAAGTCTTTTTATATTGACATAAATTTATGTTCCAATTCAACCACATCAAAATACCAGTGAAACAACTTAAATGAAATACATTTAAAATTGTCATAATTTTGTTTTGTCTTTATAAAGGAAAAAAAGTTACTGAATCCCTAAACTCTACTCAACGTAAACGAAAAGTTTTAAAGCAATTAAATCCATATAATAAAGATATTTTATTGTTTCACAAACTAAAAAGTTTAAAGAACCATTTAGTATTATTTAAAGGATTTGATGCAGCTTTAGAGAGCGGTTGTGTTGTTGTTGTGGCAATAAAAATCAACAATCCAATAAAATGAAACACATTTCGGCAATAAAAACGTTTGTATAATTCATAACGAAATACATTAAAAATAGTTGAAAATAAAAACGTGTTTTGTAGTTTTCAAAATCCTTTCGGAGCACAGCCTACCATATATACTTGGTTAAAAATTTCCAGTTAGTTGGGCTCATGACAAGATATTAGTTTATATCTTTGAACGCATAAATTTCATGACATATTCAAAATAATTCCATAATTGAGAGGTGTTTAACATCAAATTTACAGCAGATTGAAGAGCTTTTCGGAGTAACTGAAATGCTATTTAAGGCCTGATATATTTTCTTTTCAAGTAAATTTTTTGAGAAATACTGCTTATTAAAATAAGTGCAACATATACAATTTTCGGAGTATATAAATTTTTTCGGAGTACTTTTTCGATAAGTTTTGTATATATTTTATAGCTTAAAATATGTAGTTTTCATATATTTTTTGTAGGACATCAATATATTTCGGAGTAATTTCGTTAATTGTGAAACTCACGTTTTTTCTGCTGAAATTGTGTGATTGAATTGGAATTGACGTATTTACATACTTCGTATTCGGAGTGCATTAGCTTTTCGGAGTAGCTAAATACTTTTGAACTCTCAAGATTTCTTCCGTGACATTTAGCTATGCTGAACTCATTCCGCAACAATTTTTCATCAGTTTTAACTGAATTAGCTAATTCAATTTCCACAGCATTCCGAAAAATTTATTTACTTTCTCGATTTCAGGACAAAGCAAAATACTTAAAGAATTCGAATTAAGAGCGGCTTCGAGCTCCGCAACATGGCTGAGTATGTGTTATTAGAGATAAAGATATATTCTCTAAGCAGTCGCATACATAAGCGGCTTAAGAAAGTTTCGGGCGATTCCTGTAGCCAGTTCGCGGTACCTCAACATGAAATTATCATGGTGACAGGATGCTTTTCATGAGACACCCTTTTTAAGAGAAACTAAAGCCTTGAAATTAGTAAAAATTTTGTTGTTGCTGGCTCAGAAGCACAAACGCTTTATCGATGCTTAAGCAGGCATTTTATACTTACGGAGAAGTTTAGTTTCCTTTATTTGCATCTTGTTGATTTTTTTGTTGTATAAAATGAAGAATTCTTAAATATTTTTCTAGTTTCTCCCAAAAAAAAAGTTTACATTAAATATTTTAGGATAATATTGAATAACGTTCGGAGTAACTAAAAGATATGCTTTCGTATGTGTGGTGGCATCAACTGTTTAATAATCTTTGTATAATAAATTTTCGGAATACGCTGCAAGCCTGATATATTTTTATACATCATATAACATATTTTTCGGAGTATTTTTTTATTATTTTTATGATTTTGTTGTCTTTGATGAAAAATAGTGCTGTTAAACTTTAGCAGTTTTTCGGAAAATGGCATACATTAAATATTTTAGGAGAATATTGATTAACGTTAGGAGTAACTAAAATATATATTTTTATGTGTGTGGTTGCATCAACTGTTTAATAATCTTTGTGTAATAAATTTTCGGAATATGCTGCAGGTATATTTTTCGAAGTAATTTTTTATTACTGTTAAGATTTTGTTGTCTTTGGCGAAAAATAGTGCTGTTAACTTTTAGTAGTTTCTCCGAAAATAGTTCACATTAAATATGTTAGGAGAATATTGAATTATGTTCGGAGTAACTAAAAGGTATGTTTTCATGTGAGCGATGGTAGTTAACTGTCTGTCTGATCGTTGTGTAATATATTTTCGGAATATTCTGCAAGTATATTTTTCGGAGTAATTTCTTATTACTAATATGATTTTGTTTTGTTTTTTGAATAATTGATTTTCTGTTTGAATTACGATATTCCACTATGTTTTATATAGAGGTCTTTTAAAGTTTACGGCCCCTTGCAGTGAAATTTTTCGGAGTAGTTGGCTGTGTGAGTTCGTATTACTTGGGCGAAATTATCTGTTTTTAGTTGATGCTCAACGCCTTTCCTAAATACATGATTTAAACAAATCAGTTTAATCACAATAACCCGAAATGAAATAAAATGGACATGCGTTCTTCTTCCCCAAAACGACAAACTTTCACAATCAACATTAATTTCGCATTTACAGAAAGACATTAAATTATGGATGATTGACAATAGAAAAGCTTTCCATTATAATTGTTCATTTGCATAATTGTATTTCACAAGAGGCGAATGTGTCTACTCGTTGCTCGACTCTTTTGCGGTTGCCGTTTTTCCACAGCCCTATTGTTGTTGCTGTTGTTGGGGTAAAGAACTATTCGAGACAAGTAAAATATAATGGAAACAGCGTGTGAAGAAATGTAATTATAAAATGGCTTCTTTCCTTTTAATCAATTGCCGGGGGACCTTTAAGGATAATTATTTCCTTTAAATATGTCCTCGTTTTTTTTGAAAGAAATTTTGGCTCAACCATTATTTTCAAAAAGGTTTCGTTGTATTTCGTATTGAGAAGAATTATTTTTGTTGTACTTAAATTAAAATTTTTCTAAAATTTATTAAAAGACTTTGTTTCACTTGAGATATTAGTTTGCAAATATGTGGAAGATCGAAATGAATTAAGTTTTTGTTACAAAATAATTTTAGATGAAAATTGGACCATCAAAAACATTCAAAATAAAAAGTTTTTAACAGCTGATGCTGACAGAGAACACTAACCACTTTTTAAAAATGGGCATTTCCATGAAGGCGAACATGACTGTCATAAAAGTTTCCAGTGAAGGAGAAGTCAACATGAAACACCGTAATTTATAATTCCGAATAAACCCTATAAGCAGAGCTAAATTTGATTTTGAAAAATCTGCGATTTGAAAATTATTGCAAACAGTCATGCCATTCGCATGTGACAAAATGGGAGTCACTTTTGCGGGTCAACAATAATTCCAACGAAACCTGAAACAATATTTTAGTGCTACAAGTTTTGGAATGTTGCACACGGAAGTCTCTTTGAAATAATTTTGGATTTCAACCGAAAACTATTTATACTGAGGATATATAATTTTCATCACAGTCACATTTGACATGTCGCACGTGACATTTGTTAATATCATTTTATATTAATGCAGTGGCTGTTTTTGAGAAATTTTATATAAAAAAATTTAACCAGAAATATATTTAAATTGAGAAATTATTAAAATATTTATTTTCTTGTAACAACAAATAATCCATGATCATAAAATACATAAAGAAATAATAATTATTCGAAAGTACGAGGAAAAGTGAACATCAATTTAATTATTGAACTTACACAGCAGAGCAGAACAGCGATTTTCGAAGGCCACTACACCTTCATTATCAGTTTTCATGTGTATTTGGTCTACTTGCTAGGGAAATAGTATTTTGAATATGCTAAAACTTAAAATGATGAATGACAAACAGTTGAACATATATCCTCTTTACACAGCAGAGCACAACAGCTGTCTTCGAAAGCCACTACATCACCAGTAGTCACGTGTATTTTTGTTTATTATCACTTATTAGGAAAATGATATTTTAAATATGTTTAAATTTAAAATTAAAATTTGGTATATTTCCTCTTTGCGCAGTAGAGCACAACAGATGTTTTCGAAAGCCACTGCACTTTCATCATCAGTATTCATGTGAATTTTTGCTTCTCACTACTTATTAGGCCAAAGTCATTTATATAACACAGGCTGATAGATAAGTCTACCACTGAGCAGGCATCAGCCAGTGATGTCAGCCACATGAGCGGTAATTAGAAACGTACTACAGACATAATTAAGAGGGGAATCGTTATAGATTTCTCCAACCATGAGAGCTATTTCCTCTACTTCACGTACTTTTGCAGACGAACTCTGTGAACTATTAAATGTGAATAACTCAACGCAGATACGTAAATAGTTAAAAAAAACCCGAATGGATGGTGAGCAGCCGACGTTGCCGAGGAAGTGCCATCCAAAGTCATGCAGTAACTGAAGCAGCAACAATTTACTGCCTGATTCTACAGCAAATAAGAAAGCACAATCACAAAATTAAATTGCGTCTAGATGACACGATTATTGCACAACTTAAATTGTCATTTGAACTTTATTATGATTGAAATGTTTGCACAAGATCCAACAACGTGTAAATAATTTATATGTTCCAAAAAATAATTTTGTTGGCTTATAAAAGCAGTAAAAAAGTATTTTCAAAAGCAAGACAAAAACGAAAGAAGTCATTGACTTTTCGGCTTTGGAGTTTCAAATTCCATGTGCTGGCACATAAATTTGATTGTTACACACGGTTACACCTTAAAAGACTATTTTAAATTTACTTAAATCAAGACTTTAAACAAATTTCACAGTGTAGGCAAATGTATGATCGGATGTAACTGTAACAGTTGGTTTAAATACTCGTGTAAGACGCGTACGAATGTGCTCGTGGAAAAGGTCTGAAAAGGAAATTAATTGAATAAAAAAGATAACAAATTTAAAAATAATTCTGGATTTGACATGTTTAATGTTTGAGAATTATGCTTTAGTGTAGGTGAGGGTATGGGCGTGGGTGTGGGTATGGGTGTGTGTAAGTAGAGGTTAGCTGCGAATATGAAATATTTCCACGCCTGTTCTTGTGTGCGTTTGTTGAATGGATTTTTATACGCATGGCTGCTTAAATTTATTTGTTAAATGGAAAAATGAAATAAAATATTGAAACAAATTTAATATTATTTTCTGCCAACTCACTTTCAAGTGTTTATTAGGGGAATGACTTTTAAAAATTCATGGTGTCTATTGATTTGATTTATTTATTTTTTTATTTAAAATCGAACTGAAGAGTTAAAAATAAATTTTGAAGAAGACTTCAGTAATTATGAACAAAAATACAAGCTTTCATTCGCAATAATACTATATTATTGTTCTGAGTTTTTTTTTTTCATTTATTATGTGCTTTTTATATCAATTTAATTTAAATTTTAGTGGGACCACAACTATTATTGTTTTCTTTTCCGAAAAAGAGTGCAAAATTTTTTACACTCTTTAATAGAAAAAGGCAGTATTTTGTTTTTTAAAAACACTGAGTTAAAGAGAAACTAATCCAACATTCTTGACGAAAAATAATTTTTGTTTTAAGACTCCTATAAACTGCATCTTTTTGGAAAAGAAGTGAAAAAATGTTGCATGGTTTCCAGAAAATAAAATGCCATAAGTGATGTCCACTACATATGCAGTGAATTGTTCCTCATAGTTGTAGTGTTAACTGCTTCAGTCAACATCAACCTTAAAAGTTTGGTTGGAGGAAAAATGGAACGAAACTTCAGAGCTTGCTGCATGAAGGCAACAGTAGGATTTAATTATGCTGCCATCACTTTAATGCTGATACACTTCTCGTATTCTATTTCATAAGGAATTTTGTGTTGATAAAAAAATTTTAACACATTGAACTACAACATGTCGATCGCTTAAGATAAGAAAAACTATGCTTGAGTACTGGCGAGGAAAGTGTAGTGGCTTTTGAAAACAGCTATTCTGCTTTGTAAGTTGAACAATTAAATTGATGAGCAATATTTTTTTTTTGTAAATTCAAATATTTATGATTCTTGCTGAATTAAAAAATTGTTACGATCGAACTTATTTGATAAAAAATTCAATTTAAGAAACCTGCTCACATCGGTGTGAGTTAAAGATTTACTTTTCTAATAATATTTTGAGAAAAAAGAATCAGCACGAAATTAAAATAAAAGAGTATGAAAACGACAAATTCCCAATGATTTGATGGTGTTGTCTTGATTTCTTCATTGAAACTTAAATTATTTATCGTAACTTTCGCTCACAAACGTCGATATTAAAAGCCGCGAAATAAGTTTTAATTCGTGGCAGCGCAATAAAGTCCTTTTTTAGTCTTTGTTAAATTAATTTTTTTAAATTCTCTGATTTAACTTTATTGTTGTTATCGATAACTCGTTATTTACGGTTCGTGACAAGTTTGGATTATCTATTAATAGAAGCATTATTTTCCTCAGTGTTTACACTTCGATAATGTACAGGCCTGCCAACATTTACAATGCTTCTAGGCTTTTAAATTTTTATTACATTCTTGCCAATTCTATGCACAGTGGGCAGAAAAACTGACGCTCGTAATATTTGAAAAGTGGTCACATTTTAATCGCCGCATTTGCAAGTAATTTTTAAATAATTTTATGTGGCCTTTGGCTGTCCAAAGATCCGTAATCTTAAATGAGGAAATAGTCATTAAAATGGTATATGTTTTACTTTGACCAGCATTTTGTGTATGAACCCTATTCGTGCAATATTTTGCACCGGAATTACGAAGAGATAGTGTTGAGAAATGAAAATAAACAAACATTTTTTTTAAATTAATTTTCTTCACTTATGACGACCTTCTCAAAAATACATGGGGGTTATTATGTAATTCGATTGGAGTCGGAAATTGTTCCGAAATGTATGCTTTTTACATAAAATGCTGAGAGGTTTTTCTTTCCAATCGAATTACACAATAACCCTCTGGACTGAAATCTCTGCCACATTGCCTACAAAGAGACAACATCCAGACTATATAATCGCAAATGAAAAAATTATTTCTAAGACATTTTCTCATAACTACCATCGGATATAGTCCACAAGCACAAATTATGAATTCAATATGTTGTAACCGACTTAACACGCAACTGAGCAACGACGCTCTTCCCACAAAATTAATTCGTTTCTTCTCACTTTCATACGAAAACGAAACATGTGCCTCGTCAAGGTACTGCGAGTAATTTCCGAAAGAAACCCCGCATAAACGTTTATGTTAATCGTGCAAAATGTTCTTAATTGTTATTGTACACGTTTTGCTATCTGAATCGCAGAAGTGTATGTGCGAGCAAGTGTGTGCTCTTGAATTGATATGCACAAAAGATAAGCAATTCTACCGCAGTGACTTTCTTAATTACAGAAGGCTGGTGCGAGGAGTGGGTTGTATCACAACACTTTATAATGTTTGCTGTGGCAACAATATGTTGCAACGATATGAAACACTTATTGCAACTGTGCTTTGTATTCATGTTTACACATTCACATGGCCTCTCGAATATATTTACATTTAAATATGTATGTACATATCGCTGGTGACAATTTAAAAGGCCCCAACTCGATATATTAGTCAATTTTAAATGTGGGGAGTCCTTTTTCGTAAAGATTTATTTACAAACTTATAGAGATCAATTGAGAGATTTTAGGCAATTTCAATGCATATTTCACTGGGGCTAAGGCAGGTCAAGAGGAAAGCTTTTCTACCCAGCATTTCTTAAAATAAGCAAAATTGTTGTTTTGAACTTCTACTGAACTAAATGAGAAGTATAAGCACATATCAAAGTTATAACTAGAACTTTTTAATCAATTCTCCGTTTAATATTTTTCGAATTTAAATACACAATAGCTGGCCTTTTTCTATCTGCAAATGCAGTTGTAACAAAAAAATAAACAACAACAACTAACAATTGTTTTAAGGTAAAAAACAGGACGTTAATCGTAATTGAATCTTTTATTAATTATAAAATCGAGGTTGGTAATATTTTTTCTTAAAATGTCTGTAATGACGTGTGTTTCTATAAAATATACTGAAATCATAGAAAATTTAACTAACAAAAACAATAATGTAGGAGTTAGGGCCTTTCTACAGGCGACCAGCGATATGTTCATATGTTCTCATTCATTTAACGCATGTTAGTGTCTGCTTAAAAATATATGAATTTCATATTTTTTTTTCTGAAAGGATTAATTTTCAGTTAAAGAACTGCCAGATATGATTTTCTTTTTTAAATTATTTTTCTGGTTTTCTTTTACATCAGAGTTGTTGCGCGCACAGTGGGACTGAGCATGACCATATAATCGATTAATTAAAAATTTGCCCAAGAACCGTGAAAACTACGTATAATCGTTTAAATTGCATAAGAAATTAATGTCAAATAGGCATCTCTGACCAAGAAGGACAGGTTAAGGACTTGGCGTTATTAAGTCCCAGTTTTTTCAAGTATTTTTTTATTAAGTAAAACATCTAATCGGGTAACCATCATTTTTGATTTAAGTAAAATTTGCTATAAAAATTATTAAAAGAACTGGTTTTATTAAATCGTTCAATATGATGATATATTTTAAGCAGCTGATGGTTAAAGTTTTTATTGTGAAAAACTATATTTTTACCCTCTTCTGTAAAGTTGCAGTTATGTGAGTCCAGGGGTTTCTACTTGAGACCCACGACATAATAAATAATTTTTTTAGGGTCATTCCAACTTAACTAAAAAGTACTTAAAAGTTTACCTGAGCACTAGGCAACACGAACGAGACAGTCCGATAAATGTGCAATAAATATGTGGTAAATTAAAATATATAATTTAAAGAATCTGGCAACATCGCGGCATACACTGAGAGACCATAGTTAGGCTTTTCTTCAAAGCAGTTTCCCTACCCAATTCTGAAGGGAAAATAACTATTTACGCTACTACATTTAATTGACACTACAGAGAGGAATAGCTGTTTTCGAAAACCGCTACACTTTTACCATCCGGCTTAATTGAATGTGATAACAGTTTCTATTTGCGGCAATTTTACTACGAAAAAGGGTACGAGAACTGTATCAAACTAATTATAACAAAACTTTCTTAAGTGCCTGTGTTGCCGCTTGATTATTTTTCTTCATGTTCTATTTTTCTAAAGTTTTTGTTTAACTTTTTTTAAGCTAAAAATTTTTGGTTTGAATTTCCTTAACTCCATTTGAACTTTTTGGCCACCTAACAAGTGGTAATAAAAATAAAAATGTGATAACAATTTCTATTTGTAGAAATTTTAATATGAAAAAAGATACGAGAATTGTAACAAACCGATGAGAGCACACTTTTTTTCTAAGTCGCTGTGTTTTCGTTTGATTATTTTTGACTGCATTTTTTAATCCATATTTCTTAAGACACACACATGAGCATTAATAATGAAAGTGTAGCGGCTTTCGAAAACAGCTGTTATGCTCTGCTGTGCAAGTTGAATATATAAAACTGATGTTGATTTTCTCCTGTGTTTTGGAACATGTAAAATGTATTTCTGAATTGAAAACACGTATCGAACACGATTTGATTCTCGCAGTGCTGCGCCAAGCGATTGCAAATATTTTCCAAAGATTCGGTCTGATCCTCCAATAATCCTGTTTATTTTTTTATTACAAAGATTTCAATTACAAACAGCGTTTTAATTCTCGTATTACTGCGCCATTCAAATGCAAAACTATAAAATTATTAGATTTTTAATAAGATTTATAATCTTGTATTTAAATAATTTCAAACTCGTATATATAGATAACTGTGAAAAAGGAAAATGTTCTACGAAACTTCATTAAAATATCTTTTAAATTTTGCGATTGAATTTTCACTGTGCAAAAGTGCTTTTCAATTTAATCTCTTTATATTTTAAACAATTCCTGTAATTGCACTCGTACAGCGAATGCGTTCTTATGCTCGACAAGTGCAAGTTTGTTGTTGTTGTTGTTGCACTAAACCCTGGTTACACATGCACTTGCACAATCTTCAATCACTTGCAAGTACAAAATCATGAGCGAACAATTTCACCCCAGATACACGCACTCACTCTACTTGACTCCATTTATTGTCTTCAATATTAAACGGTAAACGAGTGGTGTTGTTGTTCTGAAATGTGTGCATCGAACATGTGTGCGAGCTCTCTCGAGTCTATTTACACTTACACTTGTTGTAGTATCGCAAAGATATCATAATAAGTACGAGTATCTGAAACTATTTAAATGAGTACAACACGAGAGGACTTGTTTAAAAATAAATAGGATGCAGTGGAATTTTGTGTCATGTTTATTGAACGACTTCGCAGAAAGTTTTATTTTTTATCCCATTAAAATGCTGGATATAAATTAATATGAAAACATTAAGCCATGGTATCATGCCAGGCTGCTTATGAAGGCGAAAACCGTGGGGAATTTAATTTTCTACTTGATTTTCCTTAATAAGTTTTTTTTTAAAGTAGAAGTAAACTTTTTTTTTAAACGCTGTAAACTCAATTAAGATTGTGCGTTGTAGTTAATTAACTTATTAAAACTTTTAGTTTATCGTTTATTACAAAACAAACTTGCAGGAAATCCACTCATTTCATATGTTTTTAAAAAAGCATTAAAACTATTAAATCTCAGACTTCTACATATATTAAATCTCAGACTGACTCTACATTCTGAAC
Source organism: Linnaemya vulpina (assembly GCA_963675445.1). NCBI lineage: Eukaryota > Metazoa > Arthropoda > Insecta > Diptera > Tachinidae > Linnaemya > Linnaemya vulpina. The sequence continues at coordinate 23,356,364 of OY776279.1, read as the reverse complement.
ATAAAATATAGGGTGTTTTTTATAGAGTGATACAAGTTTAAATCATAATAAAACATAGTAACATATTTTTGATATCAATGAAACGGTCTTTATTGAACGGTCTTTATAGAAAATTTTATGACATTAATGTTTAAATATGATTTCGGCCATGCAGCCGCTAGGACTGGCGCGTACAAGGCGCGATCTGGAACACCAACTATCAGCTGTTAAATGGGTGGTCAAATAAAGCAGTCATGCCAACTCAAAATTGTATCACTCTATAAACAACACCCTATACTGCATCTTCAGCTTTTAATAACTTTAAGCAGCTTTTATTAACTTCACCTATCTGTTTTTAAAGAACAACTTTAGAATGGTTTTCAATTTGGTGAGTTTGATCAGTGTTGCCAATCTATAGTTTAAAAAAAATGTTGCCAATTTTTTTTACCGGCAATTACCGGGGAATTCTTGTCAAGAATGATTTCTAAGAGAAGGAAAATAATTGCTTTACCGGAAAATTACCAGAGCTCTTCTGGGATTTTAAGGATTTGTGCAAAGTTTTTGGGAATATAAAACCACATCGCCTCTACCAATTAGTTGTTGGCCCTGGTAAGGGGATTGTGTCAGTACTAGCCTTGTGTCTTGCAGATATAATTTTTTGTTTTGACCCAAATCTCAGGGGATGCATATCAAAAAAATTTGATTCTGTACTCATAACAGCGCGGAATCGAACTCGGGATCTAGGATATAGTCGTGTTGTGCTCAGTACTTTAGTTAAAATGGGAAAAAAGCAAGTAAAATGGTTGATATCAACTGGTGTAGCGTGCGTCACAATCGAAAATTTCTCATAAGAAATCTTTCCAATTGTTATCTTGTTGTATATTATCGCTCCTAATCATTGGCCTATATTAAAGTACTGAGAGCCCGTCTACCTCAAAAATTGTACACTAAACTACAACAAAAAAAAAAAGTCACACAATCTAAAATCAATTTGTATATAACGACTCAGGGCCAGTCGACAATAATATATTTCATAGCAACCGGTCACGAATTATTAAATAATCGAACAACTTTCCGAAAGAAAGCATTCGAGGTTGGAAGATAAATACATGCTTTATGGAAAAAATGTAGCGTGCGTCATAAAGAGTTAAAGCTTTCTGATAAACTCTCACAACATATTTCATTGGGTTTGGGACTGTTTTACTTGCATCCTTGTCTTAACAACTTGATATTTGTATTCAAAGTTTTTATTTCCTTTTCGTGTAGAAAATGTGACACAAATTTGCGATCAATTATTTCCCAAGAAAACTCTGTTCAAAAATTACGTTTTATACAGCATGTTTTTTTCTTAGAAAGTCACAACGTTGAGTTGGCATCACTGCTTTTTTTCAGTACCCATTTAACAGCTGATTTTTGCTTTTTGTTTAGTTTCCTTTGAAATTTCATTATAAATCGATTTGAATTGTTCTATTTGTCAAACTCATCTATTGAAAATTTTATTTTCCGACTAAGCAGGAATGGGTATGTAAATGAGCAGAATTATCGCAGAATTTGGAATGAGAAGAATCCACCAGCGTTTGTCCCAACACCACTACATTTAGAGAAAGTTACTGTGTGGTGCGCTTTAAGGGCTGGCGGAGTCATTGGCCCGGATGTCTTCAAAAACGATGATGGTCAGAATGTTACTGTCAGTGGTGAAAGGAAGATGATTCGAAGTTTTTTCGTACCTCAATTAGCTGGCATTAATCTTGCTGATATGTGGTTCCAACAGGACGGAGCCACATGCCACACAGCGGGCGCTACAATTTATTAACTCAAGGAAACTTTTGACGAAAAAATAATTTTACGTAGTAGGCCCAAAATCGTGTGACTTAACCCCTATTCAGCGATTTTCATTGACGTTAATAAAACAAAAATCAAATGTCAAAATGCTGCGAAAAGTTTTCGAAATTAGGTGTTCCAGATTGCGCCTTCTGCGCGCCAACTGTGGCGGTCACATGGCAGAAATAATATTCAGACATTAGTTTCGTAAAATTTTCTTTCAAATAAAACCCGTTTCATTGATATTGAAAATATATTTCCTTGTGTCAGTCTTTAAAAAAAAACAGAAATAAAAGTACAGTAAAATTCATGCATTAAACACAATAACGACAGCCGACTACAGGCCACAACTTGTCAATATCAGAGTACATGTGCGTTTATAAGAATGATTATTTTTACTACCACAGGCAACAAAATAATTCCTATTTTGGTGAGCGACAATAAGTAGATGCAGTGTTGCCAGTGTAATATAAATAAATTGAATTATTGTAGACTTGAAAACTATATTTCCAAGCTAACAAAATGATTTCTCTTCTTGTTGACTTGAAGTACATTTTATTGGAATAACACAATTTAAGAGTATTACATATATGAAAGCGGCTACACTGGCGTATGAGGAGAATTGTTCTTGGTGGTTTCGTTTTAAAAATAATTAGGTAGGTGTTCGTGCAGCCTGCTGTCGTTGTTGTGTTAAAGCTTAAGTTCCACTTTGGAAGAGTGTTGCCAATTCTAAGACTCAAGGGAAAGCCAACATCAGTTTTTTATATTGAACCCACAAAAATGTATGACTGAATTATTCACCACACAGCACATGTCCTTGATAATATTTAAAGATATTAAAAAAATATGTTGCATCAATTTGTGTTTAATCACTGGAAAATTGTTTACAAGCGAAACAGCCAGCAGTTTCACAAACTTTTATGCCGTCAATGCGGCCACTAACGCAAATATGTGCGATAAGCAAATTTAAAATAAAATAAAATGAAATATTCTTTCTTTGTGTAAAAATTTGTGTCATAAAAAGAATGTGATGTGGATATTAAAAAAATATTTGTCATGTATTTCAGTACAAAAATATAAAAAAAGATAAAGGATATTTAAATACTTGTGGCGTGCATTACACGTTGTCTTGTGAATGTAAATTGGCTGCTTGAATTCATTGTGCTTTACGACCAGGGATGCCAACAGAAGGAGGATTTCGTGAATCCCCGGAATAAGTTTTTCAGACTTCGGGAACGATTTAAGGTCGTACCGGGTCTGCTTTAGTTTTGTGAAAATACCGTGTGAATGCATTTCTAGAATATCATATTGAGACATTAAGAACCAAAATGACATCAGGGACAGTAAAAGCAATTTCCTTAACCCTAGAAGAGCCGAAAGTTCCTATTCGCCTAAAACTGCAATTGTTGCAAAATTATCCTCTGCAATTTTTTTTTTCGAATATGAGAAACATTTTCTTCATATATTCATTTTTCTTCAATATTCAAAAAGTTAAGGTTGACCCTAAAAGTCACTCCCGTAGCTACTCGCTAGTTTTAACCGTAAACCTTTTTGGTATTCTATTCTTCGATCTAAAACACATTTATTTCAACTGCCCCATCAACCGATTTACACGTGATAACTGGTGATTGATGTAGATTTCGATTCACTAACTGATCAGATAAATAATTTCAGAGTTTGAAAAAATAAATCACTTAATTCGGCTTTTTTTCGTCCACGATATCTCGCGAGCAGGTTAACCGCTTTTCACCCGGTTTGCAGTGATTGACGCGATTTTTAATTATTAAGTCTTTGAAATTTATCGATGATGCCACTGAAAAGCTACTCTAAATAAAACCTCTTTCTAAGTTTCTGGAGATATCTTGAACTCCAACTGAACGAATCGGTTGAAATTCACATAAAAACTAAAATTAAGAACGCTCTACTTTATACTAGTATAAAACAATCAAGCGTGAACTTTAACTAATCAGATATAATTTTGGAGTAAAATTTTCGCTTTTTCGAGTTTTTCGTCCACAATATCGCACAACCGATTTTGAAACTGTTTACGGTAGTAGATGTGGATTTCTACTATTTAAAAATTATTATTTTGTGGAATCGATCGTTGAAGCCCCTAAAAAATTATTCTAAAAAAAAACAATTTAAAAAGGCTTTCTTTGAAAGTTTTTTGAGATTTACCGGTTCGAATCGGTTCAAATTTACATATAGTTTAAAAGCCCTCTTTAGAACGTTACCATTTAATTCTCTTCTGTCATATATTTACTAGCAAGCACGCACACAACGTACAAGCGGAGCAGAACAGCCGTTTCCAAATCCTCTACACTTTTGCATCTCAATTCGAAAACGCATACATACAGACATAGTGACGGGTTCTCAGAATTCGACAGAGAAGCTTCCTAAGACCCCATAATCCTGGAGATCTGACGTGAGCTAGATTTTTAAAAAACAGAGCACAACCAATAACTTTCCAATTTTTTAAAATTTTAAATTTTCTTAGCGGGATAGTAAAATACTTGTGAAATGGTTTCCCATAATTGATAAGAAAATATTCCCGAAAGATTTCTACTATAATGGCATTTCTAATATGCTTTATTATTTACGTTAATTAACGATTTCTTGAGCTTTAAGGATAAGTAATTTTTCGTCAATTGATTCCAAATACTATTGATACAAAAAAGACCCAGCAGAAGTTCCAGGTGTAATTGTTAAATCTGTGTATTATAAAATTCAATATATTTTTAGTTAATTTGAGGGACAAAAATGAGACAGTAGCGGTTCTAGTGTTAAAGAAAATATCCCTTTTTCTCTGCCTACAGATTTCTAGAATGGCATTCCCCTTTTTAATTTAATTGTCTGTTAAAAATGTAAATTAAAATTTTAATGATTTTTTTTTTGCTCTTTTGTTTATCTACAAAAATATATGCGCTGCTGTTCAATAACAACTATTCTGAGAGCATTTCAAAATGTTATTAAAATGTAAAATGAATAGCAAAAGAATTAAACAAGATAAAAAAAATCTGCAGAGATGATGATATTATAATTATTGAGTAAAAATGACGGAATATTTATCATTTTAACTATAATTGTATGATTGTATAATTGTATAAACGAGTTTTATTCGCTCAAAATGTATGACATATTTAATTGAACCCAACGGCCATTAAATAACAGGCAAGTAATTTTTGAAAAGAATATGAGAAATTTTTATAATTGCCTTCGCATTAAAATGCAGCAGCATTCGTTTGTTTAAGAAATTTTAGCAGAAAATATACAACAAATATTTGGGGCATTCACACATTGTGCTATTTTGTCATATCGTTTTTAAAATAGTTGTTATGCTGCAGATAATTAAAAACTTTTTAGACTTTTTATTTTGTTTTGCACTGAAGCTCTTTAGTAGAGACGAGAGTAGTTTAAATTATATGACACAAAATGATAAAATTGTTTAAAAATTATTGACACTTTTAGAGCTCTAAATTAACTCATATTTTAATAACTTATTTTTATATTCCCACCCAGAAAATTGAAAATTTTCAAACAAGAGAACATTCCAATCATCATCCCTGAGTAATTATGAGAGCCCGACACTAAGTCTGTATGGAGTATGTGTATGTGCATGTGTATGTGTGTGTGTGTGTGTGTGTGTGTGGGTTAGTGTGTAAGTATGTGACCCGTTTATAACTTTGGAACGACTGAACAGAAGGGTGGCGTTCTGAAGAGCGCTCTTGAACTAAAATTTTATGTGAATTCAAGCCGACTCGAACCGGTATCTTATTAAATTTACTCGAAGCTCATAAAAAGCTTCCATTAATGGCCCAATAAGACAATTATTCGTTGGCCATTTAAGAATGACTTTTTTATTCAAATGTGGAGTAAAAATTAGAGTTTTTTTTAAATAAATTGATAAATTGTCGTGTCTTTATTTGCTGTGCTGCATTGCGACATTCCAAACAATCGAAGATACTTTTAACTACCAGCTTTTGGCTTTTATTTTACAACACAAATCAAACAAACTATAACAGCACAACAACAACAGCATTAACAAACGAAAACTCTACAGTCAATTATGACTTCTTGGACTTGAAAGGTTTTAAGTGAATAACTCAGGCATGGAATTAAACGAGATAAACTGTGAAAAACATGAGAGCCAAACGAAAATAAAAACAAAAGGAATGAACAAAGATAAAGAAATGAAATTTTAAACGCCCATACGACTGCATATTTAATTGGCTTTTCCGGTAACAGGAATCAAAGTCTTAATATTTCCTCTCCAATCGAATTCAATAAAGAAAAACATCGAGAAACAAGAGAAAATTCCAATCACTTCCAAACTTGACAACGATTATCTAAACACTTTAAGCCATTTTCCAGGAATCAAAATACGTGCTGGGAATTTAAGTTGCACAAAAATTCAAATAAAAAAACACTAACAATTTGCTTACCAAAAGCAAAAACGAATGCCAATTTAAAAAAAGAAGTTTAAAGCACTCAAAAATTGTTTTGATAAATTAAACGAAAATAGGAGTAGAACACTTGGGTTAGATTAGATTGGCAGGATGCTGGCGAAGAAAAAACGAAGTGAAAAGGAGTTTCAGCCCACAATACGACTCTTTTGCGGAAGTAAGAAAACTAAGAAACAGGTAGAGTGTAAAAGGAATATAGTAGATTTGGCCTTGGAGAGAATAAGTCGCTCGTTCACGCGCCAGGGCATTCTCAGCTGATCCACCGTTACTTCTAATAGAGAGAGAGACAGAAAGAGAGAGAGTCAGGCTGCTAAAGTTACTCCTGATATCGCCGGCAAGCTTCTGAAGGATGTTTTACCATGCGATTGCGGCCGCCATGCTTTCACAGCAGGACAGAGAAGATACGGAATGCTCTTCCTCGTCTAACAGGTGGAGCTTGAATCATTCCAAATCAGTCCTATGCTTTGGCCTGTGATTATGCCTACTCAAATGCTTCCTTGTGAAGTCCCTGCGATTCTAAGTTCTATTGGTATTTAGGAGAAGTCACAGTGTCCTCACTATTGTAGAAAAGAAGCATTCTTTACAGCGACTGTCCTCAGCTATTTCATGACATGCGGCGTCGAATTGTCTCCTTCAAGATAAGAGTCATCCTTTAATTTCATCGATATCGACCTCCTGAAGCAGACTTCCTAAGTTGGCCAGATGACTTTACGTTACTTAAAATGGTGCCACGTCCCCGCACCTGAATATTCTATCTGTCCGCTAAGAGCCTGACGATATTTTTGAAAAAGGTACGATGAGATCTACATTCTTGTGAGGCGCATAATTGCAGCTTAACTTTCGGCTGTAATTTTAATGTTTCGGATCGCTACTTAATAAAATAAAAGCGCTGATTTTACAGTGACTCATATTTCCGCTATCTTCGTTCTTTAGTCAATTCCGAATTTCGGAATATAGAGACTCTCGCCTAGTCCTTTACCCGCTTACAGGCAAAAACCTGTACGAGTCCGTGCAATCGTGAGAGTCCCTCTGCCAATGAAAACCTGCACTGTCTATTGAAGTAGGGCTTCGGAGTTCAATAATAATCCCCACCAATAATCCTCCCCAAGATCTCCACCCGCCTTGAAGTGTCTGTGAAAACCTGTACGAGTCCGTACAAAAGGGGAGTCCCTCTGCCTATTGAAATAGAGCTTCGGAGTTCAGAAGTCTATTTATTCCGAATATTGGGATAAAGTAATACTCCCCAAGATCTCTACCCGCCTTGAAGTGTTTGTGAAAACCTGCGCGAGTCCGTGCAGTGCCCAGATCCTTCTGCCAACAACCTTGGCTGTCTATTCAAGTAGAGTTTCGAAGTTCAGAAGTCTATGGGATCCATCTGGTATATTGTCTATTTATTCCGAATTTCTCGAGCTTCTCTACCCCTTTATAAAACTTTAGGAGCTCCTGCGATTAGGAGAGTTCCTCTGCCAATGAAAACCTTGACTGTTTATTCAAGTAGAGTTTCGAATTTCTATATATTCCGGATTTCGAAACAGATTCTCTCGCACTTCTCTAATCCTTTAAAAACCTGTACGAGTCCGTGCGGTGCAGAGATCCTTCTGCCAATGGAAACATTCAGTGTCTATTCAAGTAGAGTTTCCAAGTTCAGAAGTCTATGGGATCCGGTATACTGACTATTTATTCTGAATTTCGGAAAAAAACATCCTCTCGAAGTTCTCTACACATTTAAAAACCTTTACGAGTCCGTACAGTGTGGAGAGCTCTTCTGCCAATGAAAACCTTGACTGTTTATTCAAGTAGAGTTTCGAAGTTCAGAAGTCTATGGGATTCATCCGGTATATTGGCTATTTATTCCGAATTTCGGAATGAAGGGATCCTCTCGAGCTTCTCTACCCCTTTAAAAACCTTAACGAGACCGTGCGATGGGGAGAACTTTTTTGCCAATAAAAACCTAAATTACCTATTCAAGTAAATTTTCGGAGTTCAGAAGTCTATGAGATATAAAGCTACCATTTCCCCATGATTGATGGTTCCGTGCTCCTAAAATATTCAATCTGGCTGCTATTGAGCCACTGGAAACCAACCCAAATAAACTTTTCTTACAGTTAATTTTTGTATTTTTTTTTGAATCAGCCGTTTCAAATTTCTGAAATCTAGTTCAGGTCATTTTGCCATCATAGCGCACCCTTTAAGCACCCCCGTTAAAAAACTAAGGTTCAATAATAACTAAACACTTGATCAAAATTCGTTCCACATTGAAAGTGTAGCCTGATGAACTCGAGCACAGTGAGTTGTGGCAAGTCCTTGTCAACTGTCAGAAATTGTTTTTTTTTTGTAAATTTAATAAAAATCTCTTCGTTGTAACCCCGACGTTACAATTTCACTAACATCATTTATTTTAATAAAGTTTATTTCATATTTTCATTTACCAAAAGAAAATTGGTTCGTTTGTAGAAGACTCGTATTAAAAAAAGGGAATTGCAGTTCTTGTCGCAAATAAGGAACTTGATTTTACCATAAAACGGTTTCTTTGAGCAGCATTTAAATAAGAAAATATTCATGGTTGAGAAACTGAATATTTTGCAACGTCAGAAAAATGAGTGAAATTGACATCAGAAAAGTGTTTGATATTTTTTAAATGAAACTTTTTGCAAGATATATATGAAAAAACAAGGCAAATATGTTGTTTTTAAGTTGCTGCAGGTTTCAAATATTCGGAAAAATGACATTTTTATTAAACACTTTTAAGAATTTAAGTCATCTCGTGTAGTTTTTTCTTTCTTGTAAAATTGTTATACAATTTATGCTCAACTATTTCTGCTGCTGGTGGATTCTATTCATAAATAACTCAAAGATTCCCTTGTAAGCCTCTTCTCAATTAACAAAAACCAACTTTATATTAACTGCTCTTATAATTTAAGCCCAACTCTATTTAAGTTAACAGCATTTAAAATCTAATCGGTTTCGTACTCACTTCGACTTGACGATGCACTGACATAAGCCGATGAACGTCTTTTGAGACCGCTGGTGCCTTCATTGCTGCTTCCCACCGGCAAAAAACGAGACAGCGACAACATGGTCTTGAATAGCTCCGTAACGTTTTTATCCTCCTTGGCAGAACACTCCAAGACTTTGGCTCTAAAGAAAAAAGATGAAAGTTAAAGAAAAAAGAAATCCCACATTTTAAAAGAGTACAAAAAACGATGAACAAAGAAAATAAAATACAGTGAAATCTGTTGCCTGTTCTAATGCTGACAGAAGCCACGGTCAAAAACATTTCAAAACTTGTACAAGACAATACAACTTTGTGTTTGCGCTTGTTTTAGTTTCGGTTTTATTTTGTCTTACTATTTCCTTGCTTTTGTAATGGATATTATTGCGCTTATTTAGAGCATGCAGCTGCATGCAAAAGAAAGTGCAACAAAAAAAAAAAGATATTATGTAAAACGAAGCGCCAGGTACCAGACACAAAATTAAATAAAATAAAATTAAATAAAATAAAATGCCATAGAAAAAGCTCACTGTTGTTGTGCTACAATGACGAAAAGTTTAGTTTTGGCTTGCGAAGAGACAAACAGGAAACTAAAACAACCGATAGAAAGTTTTAATTTGAAACAATTTATTTAATAGAAGAGCCAAGTAAAAAGTTTTCTTTGAGAATAAAATATATTTGGAACGCCCACGTTGTATTTAATAAAGTTGCAGCAGAGAGACTTTTTTAAGGTATTTAAATATAATAAAAAGTTTTATTTTAATTGTAATTAAATATTTTTTAAAGTGTTTTATTTAATTTTTATATATTTTAATTGAGATTTTTTCTTTGGCTTTGAAAATGCTGCTCCAGTTTCTAGATTATTATCTGCCACAGTTTTGTTTCAGATATTGAAACTATGGCAGATAATAATTAGCAACTGCAGGTGGAGTATTATTTAGAAAACTATTTGAGGCATGAAAAGCAAAAAAAAATTTTTATCACGATTTTATTTATAAAAAAACACTAAATGAATGCTTTTGAAATAAGTCAAGTGATTGATTTTTAAAACTTTTATTGGTTGTTGGCAATCTGGAGAGGCCACTTATGATGTGGCATTTTCATTACGTTTTATTAAAATATTGAGTATAAATAAAATTAATAAAAATAATAAACAGACTTTCCACCATTTGAAATCAAAATTTATTAAAGACCAGAAGATGTCAAAAAGAACGCCCAACCCATTGTGATCATCTGGATAAGTCGTGTAACTTGTTGCCAGATTTTTGTTTGATACGACGACCCTTTGAATTAAGTAGAACATTTTTTCCCCTATTTATAAAAGTACTTTTATCAAAAACCTCCATTTACACAAGTAATTTTCCTTAAAGAGGAAAAGCTCTTTCAATTAACGATTTTTATAAACATTAACAATTTCAATGGCAGCTTTTGAGCGATTCGTTGACGGACTTGTTTTGATTCCATGGCCGTTTAACTCAAAAAAATTTTTCTTCCAAAAAGCACATTTTAGATAACTACGTCGCCTTGAAAGCACCTTTTTAAAAGAAGTATATTTATCATCTTTTTTAAATGAGTACTTTTTCTAAAAGCCCATATTGTTCATAATTTTCTTTTACTTCTTCCAAAAAGTAGCTTTTAAATCAGTTTTTATCCAACAGTTAATTTTTCTTAAAAGTACTATTCTGAAGTTTCATTCCTTTAAACAGCGTCTTTTCCACAAGTTTTCTCAATCCAAATATTTACAATAAAGAAATTAATAGATTTAAAAAAAAAAAGAAAAAACGTTGGTGAAAAATATTGTTCAATGAATGCCAAATGAGCTTTCAAAGTGCCCAGTGTAATGGCAACGCTTCAATTTAAAGCTGAAGTTTCGAAAAAAGTACCTGTTATGAAAGGTACTTATTCAATAACTACTTTTGCAAAGAGTACTTATTCCAATTAGTATAAATTTTCTAAAAGTAATCATCCCCAGCAATTCTTTTCCAATAGAAACTATTTCCAATAAATACCTTAAAAAAAATTTTTACTTATTTTTTAAGTACTATTTCTAACAAACAACTTTTCAAAATGTACTATTTCCAATAAGTGATTTTTTTCCAAAAAGGTACTTTTTTCCAAAATATTACTTTTTTCAAAAAGAGTATTTTTTGCAATAATTACGTTATCCCAAAAGAGCTTTTAACAAATTTTCTGTCGACGTTTTTCTTCCATTTCGCACTGTTTTGTTGCCTGGGTTATTTTCCGTTGCCTAAATGCAATATTTTAATGCAAGAAGAAATACATTTTCGGTATAATTTTTCTCTTTGCAATATAATTGCGGCGGAATGAATATTTAAATAAAAGTTGTTGCGTAGTTTTTCATTCTTAAAATTTATTTCGAATGGTTGCATTTATAAAATCCATTGTCCTGACATTATTTCTCAATGTCATATTTTTGTTAAGAACGACATAAAAAAGACTAAAATGTTTGCCTACAATTCAAAATGCATTTGATATCTACACTGAGAAAAATTTTTTTTCTAATCACTCAATTTGATTGGTTGAAAAAATGTTCATCATTGACAATTCCGCTGCAATGAAAATGGAGACAAGAGCTGCATAATTCTTTTACAAAATATTTTTAAAGGCGATATTTTCCATTGTTAAACTAAAAAAATGAAATTGTAAAAGCAATCCTTTTATTACATTTTCTGGTCGATAAATAAGCAACAATAAATAACTGTTATTTTCTGATAGACAAATAAAAGTCAAGAAATAACTTTTGTTTTCTGATCGAAAAACCAAGAAATAACTTTTATTTTTTTTCCAAAAAACTTTTATATTTTGATCGAATGATAAAAATCAAGATATAACTTTTATTTTCTTATAAAAAAATTTAAATTAATTACTAACTTTTATTTTTGATTGAATAATAAAAATCCAGAAATATCTTTTATTTTCTGATCGAATAATAAAAGTCAAGAAATAACTTTTATTTTCTTATAAAAAAAATTTAAATCATTTAATAACTTTTATTTTTTGCTGAAGGTCAAGAAATAACTTTTATTTTTCGATTGAATAATAAAAATCAAGAAATAACTTTTAAATTTTGATCGAATGATAAAAATCAAGATATAACTTTTATTTTCTTATAAAAAAAATTTAATTCAATTACTAACTTTTATTTTTGATTGAATAATAAAAATCAAGATATAACTTTTATTTTTTGATCGCATAATAAAAGTCAAGAAATAACTTTCATTTTCTTATCAAAAAAGTTAAATCGAGCAATAACTTTTATTTTGTGAAAAAAGTAAAAAAAAATAACTTTTTTACCAAATAAGTTTTATTTACTGAGCGAAAAATTCAATTTCAGAAAAAGTTTTTATTTTCTGATCGAAAAACAACAGGAAATAACTTTTATATTCTGATGGGAAAATAAAAATCGAGCAATAATTTAATTTTCTGATCAAACAATAACTTTTATTTTCTGACCAAAAAATGAAAATCAATAATTTAACAAATAACTTTTATTTGTTGACAGAAAAATTAAAGTCGAGAAAAAGTATTTATTTTCTGACCGAAAGATAATACGAAGAAATAACTTTTATATTCTGATGGAAAATTAATTATTAAGAAACAACTTTCATCTCACGATCAAAAAATAAAAATCTGTAAAAAATTTTTGTTATCTGATTAAAAATGAAAAGCTAAGAAATAACTTTTATCTACGAAGAGCAAAATAAAAATCAGGATTTAATAATTAAAATGTGACTTTCAATCTAAAACTTACAACCGCTACGGAGTCCCTGGTAAAAAAAAAACACAAATTTATATAAGAAGTGGACGTACGTCCAGGCTTTCTGGCAAATTTAATGACTTTTTCATTTATGACAGAGAAGTCAGAACAAAGCAAAAACTCCAGAGGAAGTTTAATCAAACTACAACAACGATTTGAGTACGAATACGATGATTCGCTCATCACTCAGTGTTTACAATTTCATGATCGCAGAAACTGAATTATTTCCTGCCGTGCATGAGACATGACAAAGTGTCTTTTTAAATTCTGCCGTTTTTGTTTCATTTCGATCAGTTCTCTGACCGCTTTTGCCCGTTTTGTCTGATTTATATTGACAAAGAACCATAAATCACTGGCATTTTTTGTTTGTTTGTTTGTTTGTTTTGTTTGAAACCTTTGAAGAGCGTACGAGTGTGTGTTTGAATTTAAGGACTTTCAGATTTAATCGTGATTTAAATTGATGGGAATTTCTTTTGGACTCATTCCACTCACGTACTAAATAATAACGATTTATGACTATTTAAATTTGTGCGGGGATGTGCGGCGGTTTTGTTCTTTTTGTTTGTTGTTTTTTCTTTTACTCTCGTTAGTTTTTTTTCTTATTAAATTAATATTAAATAATATTTTCAACTTTGATATCATTTTGCAGTCGGTTTTTATATTTCGTTTCGACGCTCAAAATTGCAAAGAAATATTTTTATATAAAATTGCATTCGCAAGAAATCTGACATGTTCCAGTTTTTCCAACTAAATTTAATAACGACTTTTGGCTTCTTGTGCAGATTTATAACATTTTTTGTTTTAAATGTTTTCAATAAAGTTTTACAATGACGTGGGATGTTCCAAGTGAAGCTGCGAAAAAGTTGCGAATAGTTTTGAAATTAAAAAGGAATATGCAGCATTTTTTTCATTAATTTTAATTTCTTTTGTAGAAAAGAATGCAACATTTCTTACACTTTTTGAAGAAGAAAAAATGGCAAAACTGCACCATTTGAAAATTGTGAATTTATTAAAAATTATTTTACCATCTTTAATGAAAATTAATTTTGGTCTTGATAGTCCAACTAACTACAACTTTTTGGTGTAAAATTGAAAAAATGTTACAGGCTTGCAGCAAGGAAAACGCCATATTTTTAAAAACAAATACAACAATATTGCGTCTTAGGGAATGTGTTTAATATTAATATTAATTAATTAATATTAAATATGACAATAATAATAATAATAATAATAATAATAATAATAATAATAATAATAATAAAAGGATAAAATATATATATATATATTAATATTTCTGTCATATCAAACTAAAAAAAGGAAAACAGTTTTCAAAATATAAATAAATTTATAAAAATAAAAAACTGTTATTATTGTGAAAAAATGTGGAGCGCTTTTCAAGCACTGCCCTATGGAGCACTGAACGCTTTTCTTTTAACAACAAAATTGTTGTTAAAAAACCCGTTGAAAACGGGTAAAATTTTTATATAGAAATAGTTTTTCGTAAAACAAGTTGGATTAATTTCTAATATATTCGCAATTTTCAAATCACATAATGCTGCTATTTTCTACTAAAAAGTGTAAGAATTGTTACACTATTTTTTAGAAAAGAAAACAGCATTAGTTTTATATTAAGAAATATTTTTTGGGCTTTTAGTTTGATTAGCGAAAAAAAGTGCATTTTAAAGTTTAATTTATTCATAAATTAATATATAAAATTATGTATTTCATTGCGCTGCGCAGGATATTCAGGTGTTACGTGTGCAAAGACAGCCAGCCCACTTGTTATATCTCTCATGCTCTCATACAGAGGATATGTGAAGACGCTGTTGAATTCCTATCCAGAAATTCTTCTATAGCCATCGGTTTTTATTAAACGCAAAATGTTTAGAGACAAGTCTATCCTCTCCTTTTGGGTCAATCTCACAGCTTGTCGAGTAGGCTACTAACATACGAGCCTGAAGCTGAAGCTAAGAAAAGCTACTTAAAGAGCTACGCAAACACGCAAAACACCAACTGATTGCACTATAACTGAATTTGACCCAAGAGAATGAAGGAGGTTCATCCAAGTCTGATTATGGGCAGCGTGTTTATACGGCACTTATGGCAGTTATCGATTGAATCACTATAAATCCAGACACAACACTTAAAAGAGTCAAAAACTACATAGTGGGGCTACATACCCTTTTAGGATGCCCAAAAGCATTTAAAAAATCTCTAGAATTCCAGAAGTTTAACAGCAGTTTGCCGTCAAATTAACAGCAGCACTCTTTTTCTTAAAATAATAAATCAGGGCTGACAGTCTCCACCTATTCACAGGAAAATCAATAGTAGCATTATTGTACTATGGCAACGCTGATCAAATCTAATAAAATATTATATTGTCAGCTGCTCCTCACAAGCGTAGACGGTATAAACTAAAGCTTCCTAACAACCCAGAACGTCGACATCTGATAAGAGCTGGATATTTGGGGGGTAAAACCCCCTTCCAAATAAAGACACTTTGAAAAATGTTTGAATCGGTTCAAATTTTCAGGAAATCTTAGTCAAGAACACTCTTCAGTTCCTTAACAATTGGGTTTGCTTCGGTTTAGATATTCAAACTTTATTAGTGGGTCACATACTCATACACATATTCCCGCACACACACACACACACATACATACATACATACAAACATCATAGTGACGGGTTCTCAGGATTAGACGGACAAGTTTTCTAGTATCTGAAAACGTGGGGATCTGATGAGGGCTCGATATTTTTTTAAACGGGGTAGAATAAACAACTTCCGGATTTTTTTTAAATTGTTAATTTTGCCTAAAGGGAAGTTAAAAGAGAGTACAAGAGTACGAAATTTATTAATCGGCTTTAAAGTTCTTTTCTTTTATCTTAAAATTGTTATTTTTTTTAAATATTTAAGGCCACAATAAATTATGAATTGAGTTCAAGTTTTTGAAAAATTATTAGTTATTAAAATCCCGCTATTCATAAACGATTGCCTCAAAGGAGTTTTCAGTACACAAAAATTCCTACTCTAAGACAACTTTAAATTTAAAAATGATTTCGAATAACTTCAACAATATTTCCTATTTTTTATTTGCTGTTTATTTCATTGCACGAGTGTAACTTAAACAAAATTATTATCACACTTTCTGAACAGGCCGGTCGGTCGGTCACTCCCTCATCCAACAAACTGCTGTCATTGTTTTCACTCTGCCGTGCTCCCTACATAACAGAGAGTACGTCTCGAAGGTTTGCCACTTATTTTACGCACTCGTAGAATTATAACAGGGGAGTGGTGGGCGGCGCCCTGGCAGAGTATGAGTTCAAAATTATAAGTGTTAAAGTGACACACTTTGGCTCCATTTGCCACGAAATGTACGTGACCTACACCAACTTCGCATGCGAGTGCTGAGAACAAAGCACACAAATTATGTTTCTGTGTGTGTGTGTGTGTGTAAATGTGTCTGTCATTTATGTTAAGAGTATTACACATAGTTACGTACAAAGCAAGTGCGAACAACGAGCTGTTATTGTTACTGCATACGAGGTCTGTTCACAAAAATAATATGTATGAAGGACTACGTACATTAGTTTTGTTCGCGCTCTTGTCTAGAGCATTTAATCAGCATTTTAGCTTTTTGTCATGTTCAATTTGTTTATGAGATTCATAAGAGTCAGAAGTGTTGTGGCTGATGGCCACTTTTCTGCTGTCGGCAATAATGGGTTAAAGGATTGTTGCAATATATTTAAGGAAAAAATTAATTGAAATACTCAAAAGCATTTGAAGTGTTGACTGTGACACGAGGAGGTTGTTTAGTAGGGAAACAAATTTAAACTTTTCGAAGCAAATCGGGAAGAAGAATATTGACGACGGTAGTCCTGGTTACCCCGTCATATTAACAATCTACGAAAGTATTGAGAAAGTGAAGATAATTATTAAGAAGAATATTCGAATTTTTATTCGAAAAGTTGCTCAAGATATCGGCACATTTCAGTTGGCTCATGGCCATTCGTTTTTTGTTCAGATATTTTGAAGCCGAAACGTGGGCAGTAAAATTCGTTCGAAATTGCAACATTTTTAAAAGCTTTTTAATGCTAAACTTAAATATAATTGTCTTATTTTTAGCCTTCCACTAGAAAATTTAAAAATTTTAAGAAATCATGAAGTTATTGACCTTAATCCGTTTAAAATATATATCGAGTTCTCATCAGATCTGGATGTTTTGCGGTTCTAGGAAGCTTCCCTGGTTAATTATAAGAGGCTTTCACTGCATCGTAGGAATCTTCCCTGATGGCTTCTGAGAGACTGTCACTATTTCACACTATCTGCTCGAGTGTATGTGTGTGTTTGCATGTGTGCGTGTAAGATGGGACCCGCTTAAAACTTTTGAACCACTTAAGCGAATCGAATAAAGCTGCAGGCATTCTAAAGGGTTTTTCCAGTTCCAAAATTACAAATCTGATAAGTTTCTCGACTTTTTCACAGGACTCAAGGACAATAGCAATCACCTCCTCTCACATGAGAGTTTCATGATTCATTGAAAACTTAAAGCTGTTTGAAAGTTCAAAAACACTTTACGAAAACTTTGGGGTTAGCGAGACGTTGCAGGGATGGCCTTTAAGGTCAACGGCTTTTGATTTATCTTTTTCTTAATTTCAAATGCTGTTGTAAAAAGAAAATAAAAATTTTATTGGTTCTTAGCTAATTTCTATGTGATTTTTACTGGTTCGAATGCACATGATCAAATTCTCTAAGAGAAAGTGGAGAAAATTCTAATAAATATTCTTATCGAGAACAACGTGATTTTTACTTTTTCCCTAGACTGAAGACATTCCGGAAAAAACGAGGATTTGCGACAAGTGGAGAGCTAAAGAGCGAATCGCTGAAAGAGTTCAAGGACATCAAGAATTGGAAATAATTGTATTATATTTGAGAGGGATCACTTTGAAGACAACAAAATAGAAATTGTTAAAAAAAAATTATCTGTGAGAAAATAATATTCAACTTGCTTTTTGAACTGACCTCGTAAGTATATTGTGGCTGTAAATAGTACTATTTTGAATAGTACTCTTCCGTTGCCACACACACACACGCACACAAACTGACGCTTAAGTATGAGAATTTTCACACGTTTTCTGTAGCTCCTCTGTGTGTCTGCGTGTGAGTGTCTCATTCATTGTTCGAATAGCAATCAATGGGTTTGTACGTGTGTGGTGATAAAAGATATTTAGATGATTATAAACAATAGAATATTCAAGTTTTTCTCTAGTTTTTAAGAGGGAAATGTTTCTGTGAATAATCAATTCAATGGGATTTTTTGTTGTTGTACGTGTAAAATATTGAAAAGGTATTTTTTTTAAAGACTTTGTTTTTTACTATAATTTCGAGTGGAACTTTAACATTTTGGCAAATTTTGGCATTAACGTTCAAACCAGCTGTTAACTGGATTCAGCGTACCAACTCAATAACCATTTTGTATTTGTTTTATACTATTTTCACACTGACATGGTTTTATTAAATTCTGGTTTTAAATTTGAAACAAATTTTTAAGACCTGGTTTTACCATAAAAAATTATTTTATTAAAATCAAATTAAAAACATTTCGAGTTGGTTTGAAGTAATTTTTCTGAAATGCGGCCTTGTTTTTGCCAGTGCTAAGTTGAGTGCTGCCAAGTTTGGCATTGCAAATATCTGATAATATGTGAAGAATCCAAAGCATCTGAATTTTTCCCGTTAGACATAATTTGTTTATTCGCTCCTTGTGAGTATTTCCATACTTTTAAAATAATAATTTTTAATATATAAAAAAAAATTCTATTTTATACTACAATTTTAAATAATTTTTTTATTTTTATGCAAACAAGAACAGCTGCAGTACAAGTTGTGTATTAAATATTACAAAATGTAAAGGAAAGTAATACAACAACATCATAAATGAATAAGAGATATTTAATATATTGTGATTAAATTTATTTGACAAACTGTATGTGGCTTGAAACCTGAATTTATCAAAACTGTAGTGTGAACGCAAGATCACATGTTTGTGGTTTTAATATTAAAAGCAGGTTTTAACTTTCAGTAAGAAATCAATATTGACCCTGGATGGTTACTCTTTATTTGTGTACTTTAATGCTACTCCTCATTAAAATGACGAACAATTTTCCAATATAATTCTAGCGGTACCATTTTTAAAATTATAAAATAATTATTAATATAAATAAAATATATGAAAAGCTTTTTTCTTTCGACAAACAGACACCGTCCAGGGTTAAGTAAGTTTTACGTTAAGCAACGTTGTTTTTATCTTTACAAAGTCGGGTGCTGTCAAGTTCAGAATTGAAAACAGCTGATAATATTAAGAAAATGAACCAGACATTTCTTCACATTATTCTTTCGATATTCTGCTATATTTTTATGCAAAATAATTTTTAAATCACTCCCCAACTTCGGGCAAGAAAGCAACATCAGTTGGATGGTAGTAAAACGGTTAAAATTAAAGCCAAAAAAAGTCAGAAACATAAAAAAAAATCTGATCGTGGAACTTTAAGTTGTGGAAAAGCAGAAACATTCATTGAAGTCATCAACACTGGATGAAGAATTAATTACAAAATGAAACAAAAAATTTTATTTCAGCAAAGAATGTGCTACAATTTTCCTCAGACACTTGTTTTGTCATATAAAATTAGCGGTTGTGAATTTCATAAATTTCATAGTGTGAAATAAATTTTAAAAAATCAGATTCGAAACCATCAAATTAAATGGTGATAACTCTTAAACAAAAGTTGAATGTCATCTATTAAAAATCAGAAAGTTCTTCCTCTACAAAATCCCCAAATATTTAAATAAATTCTATTTAAAAATATAACTCTGAATAGTGCCACTCATGTTTTTAAAAAATTTAAGATTTTATTTCTGTAAAAGCAAAATTTATTTAATAAAATATTTTAATAATCGCGGCAATTACGGTCAAACATGAAGTTCTTGTGGTTTGTGCTTTTCCCTTGTTATTTGCAGTTGCCCCCGCTGACTGACTTTTGATCTTCTTTTTGTTTACAAATTAAATTTTTTATCACGCGCTCTCTTATTTGCTTTTGTTTCACGAGTGCTTGCACACTCATATTGCACTCTTAAATAAACAAAATTGTATTTAAATTAAAGCTTAAAACTCAACCATATTTTTTATGCTTCGAGTAGAGTCTCGAGCAATGCGATTTGCAGTCGCGAGCAAAAAAATTTTATGTAAATTAAAATACCAAAAGCTTTTACCTGTCATGCGTGTGAGTGTGTTTGTTAATTGGTTTCCAGATAAAACAGCCAACAGTTTTTTCTTTGGCATTTTATTTTATGCCCAACAACAAATTGAACAGCAGCTAAAACTTGTTGTAGAAAAAGGAAAAAGTTAAAATTTCGGTTCAATATTTTATTTACAGAGTTTGAAAATTTGAGTTTAGGAAATAAACTGGCTGTCAGAGATTGAAATGTCAGGAATTGTCACATATTTAATGTGAGAGCCAGGGGACTATTGTTCGTAGCGAATGCTTTTGACTTGACTGAGAACGAGACAGCGCATTTTTCAACAAAAATTGATCTGAGTCAGGAGACCCATTTTTAATTAGCAGGTTTTGTAACAAACAAAATTGTCGCATATGGGACTCACAAAATGATGGAAATGACATCCGAAAAGAAAAGTCACCGTATGGTGCGGTTTGTGATCAGGTGGCATCGTCAGCCCATATTTTTTGGGAAACCCTGTCACCGTGAATAATCTGCCCTACCAAACACTGACAACCGATTTTTGTGGCCACAATTGGCAAATGTTGCCGTCAGAGGTCTTTGGTTTCCTCTAGACGGCGCCACAAGCCACGCAGCCGCCGAAATAACTCAGTTGTTGCATAAGAAATTTCTCGACGTTATCAATTCACCATCTCGTTCTTGTGACTTAACCCGGCTGGATTAATATCTTTGGAGCTATTTGAACGACCACGTTTACTTGGCCAGAAATAATTGTCTAAAAGAAGAAGAAATTCGGCGCTGCCGACAAGCTAAGTTTTAGTGCGAAATGTTAAAAGAGCGGGCATTTGCCGATCTCAAGGAGTTATTGATTTATGCCAACGAGCAGGCAATTTTTAAAGCAGTCGAAGTCAGAATTCAATCCGTCACCATTGGCGCGATTTTTTGGAGAAAGTCGTCAAAAATTAGCTCAGCTGGCCGTGAGCTAAATAGCCGTGGCGGACTTATGGCGGCTATAACATTTAATTTAAAAAGCCACGAAATTTCTATAACAAATTTAGTCCTATAAAATCCTTCAGTAATCGTCAAATGTATTTTTCAATACAGCCGTGGATCTGTAGCCAAATCCACTGAAGTTCATTAAAGATCGGAAAATGACACTTTGTCACCACCATTTTATGACAGTTAGCAGAAACAGCGTATGACAGTTAGGGGAACCAGTAAGTCGAATATGGCAACATTCCATGAGTTTTCAAACTGTGGCAGAATAATTTATTCACCAGCCAGCCCCCGCCTGTCTTTTATGAGATGGATCACCGTGAGCTCTACAATTCCCGTGCTACAATATCGTCTGTTGCATTGTTTTTGTATTTCCTTTTCAATGCGGTTTTTTATTAACACCAGCCTCATGCATTTTTCATGTTCAAATTTGTACGTATTCTCTTTGAGATTCTTTTTGTTGTTGTTGTTATTTGCACAACATTTTACTGGATATGATCAGAAGCAGCCTTTAAGTCCGCTGCGGATTTATGCCACCCAACCAAGCTGCTGAATAAAAAATACATGCACTTTATTTTTATTTATTTCTTTAAAAACTATTTGTGAGTTGAAATGAGTTTTCTCATTTTTTTGGGCAACCTTTTTTTTCATACATTTTCGATTTGCATTGTAAATTTGGGTCAGACAACATCAACTGCAGGGAGTATAATTTTTTGCGAATCTTTTCTTTTTGTTTTTGCAAAGTTGCAATAAGTTTGACAAATAATTTTTGATGGGGGGAAGGAAATAGGGTCTACAATATTGTAGAATATACGCGTAACTGCTAAAGAAAGAAAAAAGTTATTGACAACAAATTATTGTTGAATATAAAAATATATATTTTGAAACAACAACAATAAAGCATTAAACACTATAACGACAGCAGGCTACAGACTACAGACTACAACCTGTCATAAATAGACTACATGTGGGTATATGCGAATAACTATTTTTACTACTACAGACAACACGGCTGCTGGTTGTTGTCCCTGCTGTTTTTGTGGTTGTCAAACTAAACTAATTCCTACTTTGGTGAGCGACAGTGAGTAGATGCAGAGTTGCCGGTATTATATAAATAAATTCAATTATTGTAAACTTGAAAATATATTGTTTTATTGTACGAAAAGAAACAAAAAACTATATTTCCAAGCTAATGAAATTATTTCTTGGCATATATTGTGGACTTTAAATATATTTTATTGGAATAACACTATTTAGAAGTATTTAATATATGAAAATGGCTACACTGGCGTTTGAAGAGAAATCTACTACAAACAACAACTCATGGTTATTGATTTGGTGGTGTTGTTCTAGAAATAATTAAGTAGCTGAGTACGAGGCGACAATTGTAGCCAACGGTTTTTGTAGTCAGTGTTCGTATAGCCTACTGTCGGTATTGTGTTTAAGGCATAAAGAATGTATTGGACTTATGAAACATGAAATGGTTGATACCGAAATGGTAAAAATTTTAAAAATCTCTTTTAAACAGTGTTACCATTGATTGTTCAGTCCACCAATGGCCAGCGTCCTGGCATTTCTTTATAACTTATATTAACAGCGCTTTATAAACGTGTCTGTCTTATGTCTAGGGTTATAGATCTCGAAATTAAACTTCACACACCTCAAGCCCTTTTAATTGAAGCTGCGTTCAAACTTGTCAAACAGTTGCCTTAACAAGTGTAACCAATAGACGACAAAGAAAAAGTTATTTTAATATCCATCCGAGTTTCTTAAGGAAAATAGTTTCAGAAGTAACTGATAGTCAATGGTGTAGAATACAATGCAATTAGAAGCTGTTAAAATCAATAAACTTTCGTCTGAATTAAAATGTTTCTGATTAGTATTTAGTGGTTACGTTTTTCCGACCAAATATTTGTCCAAATATGACCGTACCTTTAGAAAATTAATTTGTTAAGTCCACATCATGATAACAATAATTATTATGGGCAAGTATAGTTCAGACATTTATAAAATCTTAAGAAATTCGAAACAAATCTGCCACATATTAAAATATCTACAAGAAAAACTTTTAAATTACGAAAATCCGTGTATCCAAAAATATCTGCAACATTCTTCGAAATAATTTTATAGCAACGACTACAAAGAAATGTCAACCCTTTAATTAAGATGTCGTAGCGATAAATTTAAAAAAATTTCCATAATAAATCAAATTAATACAAACAAAAACTGTTACCCGTAATACGACTACGGATTACAAAGAAAAGATAAAACCCAAGACAATAAAAATAATACTTTTCGTATAAAAACTCAACTTGACACAAAGAATTACAAAGCACACATACACACAAGCACACATCTGCATGCACATTTCCATACGTGATTGCATAGTAATCATTTGTATCATACGTATGGGTGCATGCATGTGCAGGCATATGCGGCTGTGTGACGTAAGTCAAGTTGTGTCAAAGAGCATTGAACGTTCCTGAACAACAGTGACATAGAAAACATGGCACGCAAACAAACAAGTTAAACAAATGCCATGTATGTTACTAATACTCACACACACACACTAACAAACATTCTATGCCACACACATGCTCCGACTCACACACACACAGTGAATCTCACACAGCCATTGTGAGTTTGCAACACTCATTTCGTTTGCAGTTCCATTCTAAATGTTGGCCATAAAATACTCTACAACTCAAATACGTTTAAGAGCATTACGAGGCACTTAACTGTGTGACATCGAGTGGCAAGAAACGAAGAGTGAAAGAGCAGCAGACACGAGACCTACAGTGCATCTAGCAAAACTAACAACATTAAAAGGAGGCAACGTGTAGAGGCGTGTAGTCAGAGAGACATTAAATGAAAAGCAGCACATTTATTTTCATTAGAAAATGTTGTTGCTAACTTTTATGCGATTAAATGCTGTTGCTGCTGCTGCTGCATTCAGTTTATGGGAGATGTTTTTATTACAGAATCAGAACGAAAAACGTACCATCAGCCACACCAAACAGAAGCCAATTGATTTAATTGCTCTAAAAATTTTTTATTAAAAACTTTCCGAAAAACAAAACTATTCACAGTCTTAATTAATGAAATGTTATGGAAACGAATTGACGTTTTTATTTGGCTGTGGACGGTTTTTCTTAATTATTCTTGTAACAGGTTTTTATTTTCATTGTTTTCGATTGAGAAATTTAATTTTTCATTTTATAAAATAGTTATTGTGTACTCAGTATGCCGCTTTTATGCCAGTTTCTTTTTTAATAAAAAACGTATAACAGTTGAATGTGTTCCTTCTACAAGGACATGCAACGAAAGCCTACAAGAAGGATACGAGTTAAGCCATTTTCATGGAGAGGACAAAGAAGCCCGCTAAAGTGATGATTTATAAATATATTGATAATAGCAAAACTTGAAACTACATTAAATTGTAGAACGGTAGTACGGTTATATTTTTCTATTATTAGATTCTTATTAAAATTCCTATAAGCATTAAAAAATGTGGCCATTAATTAATTCCATTTGGAATATAAACACTCATATTTGTTAACATGTTAACAGGGGTCTGTTAACGTGCCTGGTTTTGTGTCCGATATAAAACATTAAACACAATAACGACTGCAGACTACAGACTACAAATTGTCAAAAGTAGAATACATGTGCGTATAGGAGAATGATTATTTTTACTACTACAGGCAACACGGCTACTGGTTGTTGTCCCTGCTGTTTTTGTGGTTGTAGTCAAATTAAACTAATTTCTATTTTGGTGAGCGACAATGAGTAGATGCAATGTTGCCAGTATAATATAAATAAATTCAATTATTGTAGACTTCAAAATATATTATTATATTTTACAAAAAGAAACAACAAACTATATTGCCAAGCTAATGAAATGATTTCGTGTCATATATTGTTGACTTTAAATATATTTGATTACAATAACAGTATTTGAATAAATAAATGAAAGCGGCTACACTGGCGTATGAAGGGAATTCCACTACAAACAACAACTCATGGTTATTGATTTGGTGGTGTCGTTCTAAAAATAATTAAGTAGCTGACTACGAGGCGACGATTGTAGCCAACGGCTTTTGTAGTCGGTGTTCGTGTAGCCTACCGACGTTATTGTGTTTATGGCTTCAATCTCGAAATTTATCTTCACACTTGGAAATTGTTATTCAAAAATGGTAATAGCTTCATTACTACTTGGGCAATTAATACAAGATTAACATAAGACCTCATGATTTGAAATATTTTGTGTCCCCTTTAAAAAGAGAAGTTGAAGCGGAGAGGTCTGTCCTTGTGTGCGTAAGAAAAATCGGTTTTCCAAATTTTGCACAAAAACTAAAGACTTCTTTGTTGGCTTAGTGCTTTAAAAATAGTCCTGAATATGTTGCTATTCAATTTTAGAAGAAAAAAAATTCAATATACGCTTCCAGAGCTGGAAAACTTAAACTTATTTTTGGGGTATAGAATTAAATTTTTAAAACTTATTTTTTGTTTTTTTTTTGTTTTTGCCACTTACGCCTATTTTATACTTCACGAAGAATTGAGTTGTATATAAAATCAAAAGGACGATTCCAGGGTCTGACAATTAAAACTATTTTTGCTGCATAAAATTAGTGAACTAAAAATTTGTTATACCCTTCACATAAAAGTTTGCAATTCCGTGTGTAATTTCTTCGATATTAATATGGGACCCCATAGAGTATATGTATTCTGGATGACGATTGAACGATATTTGTCTGTGAAATCGGGTTTACCAAGCCCCCAGAAGAGCTGGATACTTCGTTCTTGGACTGATGGATTGGATATGAAATTAAATAGAATGGTATTAATAAGTCCGAAATACGGTTCCAGAGCTGGGAAGCTTAATTAACACCAAAAAGCAATTATTTTTTGTCTGTTTGTAAATTTAGCCTATTTCAAGCTTTGGAAAGTTTCAATTGTGTATTAAAAACTTTAAAAAAAAAATTAAAACTTTTTTCCAGCGATGGAAACTAATTTTTTTTTTGC
Source organism: Linnaemya vulpina (assembly GCA_963675445.1). NCBI lineage: Eukaryota > Metazoa > Arthropoda > Insecta > Diptera > Tachinidae > Linnaemya > Linnaemya vulpina. Next base: position 23,330,076 of record OY776279.1, on the reverse strand, counting down.
ACATTCAGTATTTTGTAGTACATATAATAACTAAAAGTTTTAAAAATTTTAAATTTTACTTAAATAAAATCGTTTTATACATGATGAAGAGTTCCATTGATAAAAAAATATGTTAAAAATTAAAGTTTCACTTCCAGGGTTGGAAATTTGATTTGTTTTTCATTCATAAAAGTAACCAAGAAGGCAACTGATATTGTTTTCCTTTTCCTAAATAAATCTGTTTTATAACTTAGGAAGGACAAAATGGGAACTTAAAAATATATGAAACGGCAGACTTACGTTGGTGAAGGGTATATAATATTCGGCACACTCTGTTTGCGATGTATTATTTAAAAATACTTGTTTTTCCATCAACCGATAATCAAAAACTTTTCTGATATATAAATCACCCTTTATCATTTTGAAAATCATCAATTCCCATGTTTGTTTTCACAAACTTTGTGCTGCAACTTTTCGTACGGAATAGCCCACATAAATTGTAACATTTTCAACTTTCAAAGGCAATTCAGCATAAAAACGCATCATAAAAAGTTCTTTGACTGCAGTTAAGGAAAATTGCAAAAGTTTGCCCATGGGAGAACTCAAATGTGAATCGTTCGATGGTGCCTTTTTGTCTCATTTCACAAAAAGAAAAGAATTTAAAATTAAAACTTTATGATATTGTGTGCGGCTTGTGGACTTTTGTCCTTCTTTAGCTGCATGCATTCTAATGAAACAACAACAACAACAGTAAACAGCAGCAGCATATTTATTACTTCAAGTCACGATTCTCGGCCCAACATTATAAAGTCATTTAGCAAAAAAAAAGTGGTTTTAAAATATATAAAAACAAAACGAACAGTTAAACTTTATTCAATCATAAATTTTAGGCCATGAAATTTATATTTTTGCACTTAATTATTTAAAATGCAAAAACTATTTGGCAACAAACAACCGCACGTCACTCACTCACTCACTCACTCATTCCCTCACTGGTGTCGGTGTCACATTTTGTGAATTTGTAATACGTTTATGTGGAATTAAATATCATTTTAGATATTTTTATAGGATTTCATAAATGAAAACTAAAAATTTGATATTTTCACATCATATTTTAAGCCGATTTCATATCGATAAAATGCTAATTCCAATAGAAATTGTAATAGAATTATGGACATTTTTCTTTCGGTATTTCGGAATAAATTATTTTTATTTTATAACGACGCTATTAAATAATGAGAATAAAAATTCAAATGATATTGTTTGAACGTGTAACAAATGAGTCAATAAAGCTGATTAAAATAGAGTTAAACAGTTTAAAAGCAGAATCAGTGACCTGCAATGAGTAGTATTTTTGGTATGCAAAGTCATTCTCCTTAATTTTGATTTGGAAATTTTAAGGTTATACGAGACATTCCTGACTAATTTTGAGAGGCTGTCACTGTGGCTGTATGTATATATAGGTATGTGTGTGCATCTGTATATACGTGTGTGTGTGTATGTGTGTAAATATATAACCGGCTTATAACTTTGAAACGTCGTGACCGAATCAAACCAATCAAACTCATAACGTTTTAAAAAGTGTTCCTGATATTAGATTTCCTGTGAATTGGAACCAATGCGAACCGGTAGATTTCAAGATATCTCTAAAAACTAAGCTCAAACGATCGACTCAGCGCTTGAAATTTTAAAGCCACGTCGATCTCTGCTAACCGGATTAAGATCGGTTAATCCGTTCGTGAGATATCGTGAACGAAAAAATTTGAAAAAAAAAAAATTCTTTGTTTTTAAAAACTCCGAAATTATATATCCGGGGCCAAATCACGACACTAGAAATCGATCGAAATTTCAATATAAATCGAATACGAATTTCGAACGTTATCGAATGCGGTGATTTGGGCCCTGACCAGTTTGCTCTCTCGATTCTTTTGTAGTAATCGAAATCACCGTTTATCACGTGGGATAAAATAATATTTTTTTAGCTCGAAAAGCTCAAAAGCATAGAATTTCATAAAAAGAAGGTTCTGCTAGCGTTGCGGTTATATATTATCGAGAAGTTACAGGGGTGACCTTTAGGGTTAAACCTTTTCCATATTTCTTTTTTGTGTCGAAAGATAAACAATAAAAATAATAATAATAATCAAGTTATGATTTCTTTAGAAATCAGGGTCGGTGGGCGTGTTGGTTTTTGCTGAAAATAAACATGTTGCTTTCATTCGTGTTAGAAAAAGTATTTGAAATCTTTTGCTGGAATGGAAATATTTTATGCGAAAAAATCGATTTAAATTTCATGGGAATTGGACGTTGGTTCTGGCCGCTTTTGATGCAATTATTGATTCTAGAAAAAGCATGAGAATATAAATTATTGGGATAGCATAGACCATGGGCGTTAGGCGTGGCAGATTTATATCATTTCGATTTGTTTCTAATTTAAATAACTGAAATAATTTAATAAGCAGAGACAAATTCAAATGATCGCAGAGCACTTCTTGTAGTGTTTGCACCAAAATGTATGCGGCCATCCCACAGTGCGTCGTGGAGCCGACGTCATGTCTTTACAGTTTTCATTAAGGGACTACTGTCATTGTTAATATACTTGATATCGGAAAGAATTTATTATTATTAAGCTCAAGAAAAATGTTTTAAATTCGGGTAAAGCTTTTCCAAATAAAATATATTTTAAGTAGTTATTCGAATAAACATTATTCGATTAAAAATTATTTGAATATTAAATTGCAGCATTTAAAATTATTTGAACAAAAATTAATCAAATAAAATTGAAATATGTAATTGATTAAATTTGAACAAAAATATATTAGAATAAAACCATATATTATTTTGTACATTGAACTTTCATTAAAATTAGTTTTCTATAACTTATTGAGGCAAAATATTAGAGCGGATATTTATAACAATATCATGTTTCAATTAATCGAATAAATATTTTCGAATAAAATTTATTCGGTAATAACAGTTATTGCAACTATAATTATTATTATTATTTTAATTTTTATTATTAATATTCTTTTTTAAATATATTGGAAATTTTTTTATATTTCGCCCATGGGCGTGGCTGTTTTATATGAATTTTTGTTCATTTCTTATTTAACTAGTTTAGTGCTCGGTGACAAATTTGAATGATATAAGAGCAGTTCTTGTAGTGTTTGCACAAGAATGTATGAGGCCATCCCACTGTGCCGTGGAGCCGATGTCATGTCTTTTCAATTTTCATTAGATCGGAGAACACGAAGTAAAGATTTGCCCTCTAATTCAAAAACGATTATTAAAATTAAAAAGGCCTTTAAGTATGGATTTAGTATGGTTAAAGATTCATTAAGTTTAACAATCGTTTGTGAATTAGGGGGTTATTATTTAATAATATTTTAATATTTTAAACATTAAACACAATAATCACAGCAGGCTACACGAACACCGACTACAAAAGCCGTTGGCTACAATCGTCGGCTCGTAGTCAGGTACTTAATTATTTTTAGAACCGCACCACCAAATCAATAACCATGAGTTTTTGTGTGTAGTAGAATTCCGTTCATACGCCAGTGTAGCCGCTCTCATATATTTACTACTCTTAAATAGTGTTATTCCATTAAAATATATTTGAAGTCCACAATATATGACAAGAAATCATTTCATTAGCTTGGAAATAAAAAAAAATGATTGATTTTATAAGAACTATCGGAAATTAAAAAAAAAGAAAACACACAAAATTCAGAAAAATGCGTCAATCGAAGCGGGCTTGTCGCTATAGACATTAGCCTTAACATAGCCCCACAAAAAATAGTCTAGAGGCGTTAAATCGCACGATCTGGGCGGCCAATTGACTGGTCCCAAGCGTGAAATAAACTGTTCACCGAACTCGCCTCTCAATTGGTTAATTGTTTCGCGTGCTGTGTGGCATGTGGCACCGTCTTGTTGAAACCACATGTCATGCAAGTCAAGCTCTTCCATTTTGGGCAAAAAAAAGTTTGTTATCATCGCACTGTAGCGCTCACCATTCACAGTAACGTTGTGATTCGCATCATCTTTGAAGAAATACGGCCCAATGATGCCGCCAGCCCATAATCCGCACCAAACGGTTGTTTTTTGTGGATGCATTGGTAGCTCTTGCAATGCTTCTGGCTGCTCTTCACTCCAAATACGGCAGTTTTGCTTGTTCACGTATCCATTCAACCAGAAATGAGCCTCGTCGCTGAACACAATTCTTCGATAAAAAAGTGGATCTTCATTTAACTTTTCAAGAGCCCATTCACCAAATATTTGGCGTTGTGGTAGGTCGTTTGGCTTCAATTCTTGCACCAGCTGTATCTTATAAGGCTTCACACCCAAATCCTTCCGCAAAATTTTCCACGTAGTGGAGTAACAGAGGCCCAATTGCTGCGAACGGCGCCGAATCGATAATTCACGGTCATCACCAACACTGGCCGATACGGCTGCGATATTTTCTTCAGTTCGCACTCTACGTAAGCGTGTTGGTGGTTTAATGTCCAACAATGTAAATTTGGTGCGAAATTTTTTTACAATAGCCCGAATAGAAGCCTCAGTAGGTCGATTAAACTGACCATAAAATGGAAGAAGCGCGCATGAACTTTCTTAACAGAGCACGCATTTTGGTAATAAAATTCAATAATTTGCAAGCGTTGTTCGTTTGTAAGACGATTCATGATTAAATTATAGACCAAACTGAAGATGTTTGACAGTGACACAAGATACAAAACGTGCGCGAGCTGTCACAACTAGTGTTGCCAAAAAGATAATAGCAAAAAAATCACTCGTTAGTTTGTTGTTTCTTTTTGTGTAATAACACAATATATTATCAAGTCTACAATAATTGAACTTATTTATTTTAACCTGGCAACATTGCATCTGCACATTGTCGCTCACCAAAATAGGAATTAGTTTAGTTTGACTACAACCACAAAAACCGTGTTGTCTAAGTAAAAATAATCACTCTTATAAATGCACTTGCATTCTATTTTTGACAAGTTGTAGTCTGCAGCCTGCTGTCGTTATCGTGTTTAATGCAAAAACTCAGGCTGGCATTACACACGTTTTAATTTCTTCGGCTTTATTTTTGATATTAATTTTTAAAACTAAAATTTGTAGAGAGACTCTGGCCTGTTAACACTTAACAAAATTAAATAAATAAATTATTCATAAACTCAACACTTCAAGGATATTTATTAAAGACCACATGATGCATAAATTTGCCAGGAGGCTACAACTCGACACCATAAATTTACCAGAACTGATGCTGTTCTTTAAATTAAAATTATTTGAAAATCTAATATTTTAATTACATATTTGCCAATTCCTGAAATTATTCACAGTCTAACAAGGAAAATCAATCACAAAAATATGAAAATAATGTATGAATTTTCTCTTTCGATTGCAATAAATCAGAGATAAATACTTCAGAAATACAATTTATTATTCAGCATTTTCATTATTTGGAAAACACAATAAAATAACACTTTTCCCCAAATTCAAACTAATTAAGTGTCAGTTGGCAATGGAATAACAAATAAACCAGGCAACCAATAGCCAACAACAACAACAACAACAACGTCGAGAGCAATTTACAACAAACACTAAGAATTACTTTTGTTGCAAATGTTTCGACATGAAAATACAAGTTGATATTGAAAAGCCCACTCCCACTCACCTTAAACGAGGCAGTTCACAATAGACCCAGTCTGTTACCTCCTCCAGCTTCACCTCTCTGTGGGTTTTGGCCAGATCTGATTTATTGCCGGCGATTACCATGGGTATGTCCTAATAAAAACACATACAAAAACAAAAACAAAAACAAAAACATTATAAAGTATCAAGTGAAATAATGCCACAACAACAGCAACACAAACATAAGCAAACGCATGTTGAATGGAATATATCACACACACTTTCACACAACACAACTGTTTTACCTGTCAACTTATTCATGCAACTATTTATGTGTGAGTGCTGTCGTGTTAAAGTGTTTGCATCGACGAGTGCATCTCGGCCGTATAACGCATAAAATTGTATTGGTTTGTTGGTTAAGGCACTGCTTTTGTTTTTGGCTTAAAGGTTTTCCATGTTTAATATTTTATTGCACGTAAAATGAAAAATTTGTTGCACAACCTCAACATATTTTTTTATTTGTTTATTTTTTTTTTTGGAAAATCCTTTGGCAGTTTTTACTGTGTAATTGTGGCCAAAGAAATTAAAAGCAACTTGTGTTTGCTGCCATTGAGAGCACTTAATTGCTTTTCACTTTCATATAAGATTTTTCACAGATTGTAAATTTGATTGAAAAAAGATGCCGTACAAATATAAAAGCTTTACAAGAGCTTTTGCAAAGGCCAAGAGTTACAAATAAATAAAAATTGAGAAATTTCCCAGAAATCAAATTTAATTAACTTAACAAGATCACCGACGTTATAAGAGCATCAAACCACAAGTTTTTAATCCCTTTCAAAAGGTAAAATATTAATGAAATTGGGAGAATATTTATAATCAATTCTAACACAATTGTGCAGTTACTGCCACACTAAGAAAATACTGAAAATGTTGGCTTAAATAGTTGAAATTTTTTCCTACTTGAAAAGTTTGAGTTCAATGAAAACAAGAAAAATACTCACAAAAATAAGACATGAAAGCAAAAAAACAAACGGGGAACACAAGGACTTCAAGTGCGTTGCTATCGGTTTTGTATTGATATAATTCTCGTATTCTAATTCATAATAAAATTGCTATAAATAAAAACTTTCAATTAAGCCGCCAAATAAAAGAAGATAAGCAAAAAATTTCCTTCCAAAAATTTTTATCCAAATCAATTTCAATTTAGCAAAATTTATATGCGATTGAATATCAATCGAATTTTTTTAATCGAATAATAAATGCTGAAATAATTCCATTCGATTTAAAATATATTTTCAACCGAATATTTTTTTATTAACGAATTGTAGACAAATAATTTTAATCGAATTAATTTCATTCTTAATCCAATTTCAAAAAACAATTAATTTGTAATCGAATAATTTTCATATAAAAAATATTCGAATATGTTTTTAAAAATATTTTATTACATTTAAACAAATTATATTTGAATGCCTTTTTTTAATTTTTATTTTCGAATAATTTTTATTTAAAAATTTCATTCAATAAGTTGGAATTGTTTTCACAGTTTTGTAGGATAAAGTTTTAAAAAAGTATTTTATTCGAAAATTTTTTTTATATTGTTCCAGATATTAATAATTTTAAGCTTGAGTATTGTTAATTTCGAAAAAGTTTTATTGAATATTAAACATTTTCGAATCAAATTATTCGACAATAAAAGTTATTTAAGCAATATTTATTTAATAATTTTCGTTTTTTAACGCGAATAAAAATCATGGGCTAAATGCTATTAAAACTATTTCGAATTACAAAAACATAATTACATTAAGCGAATATATATTATTCGATTAACAATTTTCGATTAAACACTATCCGAAAAAATAAATATTTTTATTTTTATATTTTCAAAGCTAATTGTTTTATATATCAAAATTATTTGATTACAAATTTTCCCACAGCATTTATTCGAATATAAAAATTCATAATAAAATGTATTTAAATAAAGATTCTCTGAAAAAACAAATAAAAGCTTAAGTCGAGTTAAGATAATTTTGCTTTAAAACTGCTTTCTTGAAGAAGAAATATTTTTGATATAATTTGGTTTCTTCATGCAACAGACACTTTCGGAGAGAGTTTCCGCTCTCCGTTTCTTGCTCTTCCGAACACATTCGAAACACTTGCAATCAAAGCATTGAACACAATAGCGACCAGCGGCAGACAACACGAACACCGACTACAAAAGTCGTTGACTACAATCGTCGCCTCGAAGTCAGCTACTTAATTATTTTTAGAACGACACCACCAAATCAATAACAACGAGTTGTTGTTTGTAGTATAATTCCGTTCATACACCAGTGTAGCCGCTTTCATATATGTAATACTCCTAAATAGTGTTATTCAAATAAAATATATTTAAAGTCAACAAGACAAGAAATCATTTCATTAGCTTGGCAATATAGTTCATTGTTTCTTTTTATATAATAAAACAGTACATTTTCATGTCTAAAATAATTGAATTTATTTATTTTACACTGGTAACATTGCATCTACTCACTGTCGCTCACCAAAGCACAGTTGCCACTGTGGTACAATTAAACCAAAAATGGTTGTTTTTTTACGTTTGGTTTGCTGGTTCATTTTTTTTTTCTTTTAGGAAAAGTAAACGATTATAATATAAATAAATTTTGAAAGTTTTATCATGCCTGTAAAAATGTATTTACGAAAATTATTACTCTTCACATAAAGTAAGAGATTTGATTCGTTTACAACACTTGATAGTAATCGATTATTAGCTACCCACAGTAGTAAATCAAAAAGCTATATTGGCAACACTGATCGATTGTTACTTTCGTTTACAAGTCAGAAATTGACAATTTTACTTCAGTGTAAAAGGTATTGTATTATGCTGGTATGCAAATAAAATTGAAAAAATTGGTTCTCCTTTTTTATTTTGGTTCTTTTTTTTATGGATTTTGGATTTTGGAATTAGTTTAGTTTGACTACAACCACAAAAACAGCAGGGACAACAACCAGTAGCCGTGTTGTCTGTAGTATGTAGTAAAAATAATCATTCTCATATACGCACTTGTATTCTATTTTTGACAAGTTGTAGTGTGGAGTCTGCTGTCGTTATTGTGTTTAATGCTTAATACAAATTCTAAGTGTTGCCAGTCAAGTTAATTTTAGCGTTTATTTGAAATTTATTGTAGAAGAAAATCTTTTTCATTATATTTGATTTGATTTTGCTCAGCGAAAAAAATTATGTAGAAAATTTTATTCTTTAAGAGAATTTGTTTAAATTTTCTTAGCTCCAACTCCATGTTCAGGCTTAACATTTTTTCCAAAGTTTTGCAAAAGTTTCCAATAACCTTAACAATATAATTTTAGTTTGTGCTAAAAGTTGTTGTTCACATTGAAATTGAAATTTGCTTTTGCAAATAAACTGTTTCACTCATTTACTTACTTGAAAGTCGGCTCTTTGTTCTCGTATCTCTTCAAAACACTGTTTGACACATTGAAAGCTGGAACCGGATGTTGTGGCATAGACGAGCATAAATGCATGTGCAGTGGCAATTGATAAACGACGCATGGCAGGAAATTGCATATCACCTGATGTATCTAATATGTCTACCTGCAATTAAAGCGGAAAAGAATTGATATATTTTTAGCAATTATTTCTTTTTTTTTTGTGAAAAAATATCTATTTGTGTTGCATTCGACACCTTTGTCGAATGCAACACGTGGGCTGCTAATGTTGAGGACACGATGCTAAAAATTTTTATAGCAGGAGTTCTTTGTTGTCTAGTGTGACACCAGACGCATGATTAATATTAATTATATGTAACTCATACGTCGCGTATTTTTAAGGCATTGAAGTCTAGTGCATATTGTGTTCTATTCCTGATTTTTTTGGAAGCTGTTACACACACACTTAAATAGTTTCTTTGTTTCAAATAAGTTATTGGAAGCATTCGCTGTTATTAAATTAAAAAAAAAATTTATAATTAATTAATTGATTTTTTATCTCAATTTAATTTTTCTCTAATTAATGATTTGGATCAAAATCGCAACAAAATTTAAATAGAAATTTCGTTCAATATCGAATGCCTTAATTTGACCCCTGATATCAGTTTTAAAGAGCGCCCCAGCACTTTTTCCACAATAAAACTATTTTGTGTTTTTTATTTCTATATTGAAATTAATTTTTCACTTTCTACTTTAATTTTTTATAAAAAACAAGTTTTTTTAGATTTAAATTGTTTTTATTTTGAAGTAAATTTCCAAACAGCCTTATTCTGGTGTTAATCTGCACATTTTCATTAGCCAAATCTTATTGCCACAGATATTTCAACTCATACCCGGTTATTAAAAAATCACCCTTTATAACCAATTCATTTTATGTTTATTTTTGCTTCTACTTTTATTTACACATACGACCTTTCTTCAATACTTCGCAGTCAAGTTGTTGCTGTGTTGGTGTTTGTGCAAATAAGAGTGTGTTTGTGCAAGTGTTATGCTTTTGATGGCTTTTATTTTACGATAAAATAATTGTTTCAAAAATGTTAACATGCGGCTTTTGTTTACGGATAATATTTCACAGACTGCCGCAACAAATAAATAAATTAATAATAATGCGATATTTTTAATTTTTAACGAAATTTTTTTTGCATCGTTAATGAAAAGATATATTTTTTTGATGTTAACATTATGCAAGGAATGACACTGGGACAAATAATTTTTAATTTAATTTTTAATTTAATTTTTAATTTAATTTTTAATTTAATTTTTAATTTAATTTTTAATTTAATTTTAAATTTTTTTCAGTCTTGGCCCAACGCTCAGAGGATAAGCGCTACATAAGCTACACATTGTGCATTGTAGGGATATGAATACACACAAAATCGTGCCGTCGCACTGTGTAATTTTCAACATTTTCAAACTTCACAATAATCTGTTACTATCAAATCCGAATAAAAATTAATTTAATTTGATCACAAATTTTTTTGTAACCAGATTCAAACTCCTTACTTTTTAAATCTATTGAATTGCCTGAAAATTAATCTAAAAATTTCCAAACGAATAATATTTTACTGTTTGAGCTGATATTTTTGTACTAATTTTTTAATTACAACATAATATTTCAAGAAGCTTCAAGCATTAAACACAATAACGACAGCAGACTACAGACTACAACTTGTCAAAAATAGAATACAAGTGCGTATATGAGAATGATTACGTTTTACTACCACAGGCAACACGGCTACTGGTTGTTGTCCCTGCTGTTTTTGTGGTTGTAGTCAAACTAAACTAATTCCTACTTTGGTGAGCAACAGTGAGTAGATGCAATGTTGCCAGTGTAAAATAAATAAATTCAATTATTGTAAACTTGAAAATGTACTGTTTTATTATATAAAAAGAAACAATGAACTATATTGCCAAGCTAATGAAATGATTTCTTGTCTTGTTGACTTTAAATATATTTCATTGGAATAACACTATTTAAGAGTATTACATTTATGAAAGCGGCTTACTGGCGTACGAAGAGAATTCTAGTGCAAACAACAACACATGGTTATTGATTTGGTGTTGTCGTTCTAAAAAATAATTAAGTAGCTGACTACGAGGCGACGATTGTAGCCAACGACTTTTGCAGTCGGTGTTCGTGTAGCCTACTGTCGTTATTGTGTTTAAAGCTTTAATTTGATTTCGCATTTCTACTTGAATGGTTCTGTACGAAACCACTTGTCGCGCGTATTTTAATTAAAGATGAAACTCATTTTTGTTTCAATCGATATGTGGACAAACAAAACTGGCGTAGTTGGAGTATGATGGTAGTCCTCAAGTCCATGTTGAGACATCGTTACATCCACATTTTTTATTACATAAAACTATTAGGAATGGCCCTACTAAATTACACATACTTTTTGTTGTTCTTCAACTAGACGGAGTAAATTGGAAAATATGTTTTCAAAATTATTGTCCACATTCTGGTTCAATTAATTAATTTAATGTTTTAATTAAATTGCAAGTGTTTAGTTTATGTTGTAATTTTTTATAATAATTATTATTATTTTTTCTCAAAGTCACTTTAAGTAGTTAATGACAACTTAATGTTTATTAATTTATTTCATTCGAATACTCGCTTTTATTAAAGCCAATAAATGCTTTAATTATGTTAATTCTGGTGGTGGCAGCGGTAAACTTGAGAGCATAATAATTGTGTTTTTTATTTAATATTTGTTACGGCTTCCATTTGTGTTTTATATCAAATTTGTATACAAATTATAAATCATATACGAAGGCTGTTTGAGAACTCCTTGACTCTTTGAATTTCCCTGGCAGTAACTTTAAATGTGTTGCTGATGCTGTCAAGCCACCATGTGCTGTGCCGTTGGACCACTATCAAATTTCATATATTTTGTCTTTGTCAAATATTAAAACCAGCCTCGAGATTTGCCAAATAATGTACGAGCAGGCCAAAATATTTTATCAAAAGCCTACGACTATAAAAAAAAACAATTAAATTGAAGTTTAGCCCGAGTCTAGTGTACACGTGAGTGGTAAACATTTTTCTTATATTATTTCGAACTTCTCGCCAGGAAAATTAATATCTTTAAAAATTCAGGAAGTTTTGCGTTTTCGCACATTGGGGCAAGCCACAATTACACGTCTTGAGTCCCTTTGCAGTTGTCTTTAAAGAAAGTTTCAATAAGACATATTTTCCAATTGGCTTCGTTTATTTGAAGTACAACAATAATTATTTCCTATAAGGTATTAAACACAATAACGACTGCAGACTACAGACTACAACTTGTCAAAAATAGAATACAAGTGCGTATATGAGAATGATTATTTTTACTACTACACACAATACGGCTACTGGTTGTTTTCCCTGCTGTTGTAGCCAAATTAAACTAATTTCCATTTTGGCGAGCGACAATGAGTAGATGCAATGTTGCCAGTGTAATATAAATAAATTAAAATATTTTAAACTTGAAAATATGCAGTTTTATTTTACAAAAAGCAACAACAAACTATATTTCCAAGCTCATGAAATAATTTCTTGTCATATATTGTTGACTTTAAATGTATTTTATTGGCATAACACTTTTTGAGAGTATTAAACATATGAAAGCGGCTACACTGGCGTATGAAGGAAATTCTACTACAAACAACAACTCATGGTTATTGATTTGGTGGTGTCGCCTTAAAAATATTTAAATAACTGACTACGAGGCGACGATTGTAGCCAACGACTTTTGTAGTCGGTGTTCGTGTAGCCTGCTGTCGTTATTGTATTTAATGCTTTATTTTCATTTAATAAAATTATAATATATTAAGACATTTATGGCCATATTCAGAACGAGTCTTATTTGTGATGAAAGTTATTAAAATTCTGATCAGATACCCACGTTTTGCGGTTCTAGGAAGCTTGCCTGACTGATTCTGTGTGTGTGTGTGTATGTGTGTGTGTGTGTGTGTGTGTGTGTGTGTGTGTGTGTGTGAGTATGCATGTGTGTGTGAAAGGATGTGATCCGCTTATAACTTTTGAACGGCTGAAACAAATTAAAGCAAACTGGTAGCGTTCTAAGACCGTGAATTTTGAACCGATTCGAAACGGTAGATTTCAAAATATAAAAAAAAAAATTTCGAAATAGTATTTTTCAATGTATTTTTTTTTTTTTGAAGTATTTTTCAATATGTTTTTTTTAATAACATTTTTACAGCTTTTCCGACTGGTTTTCTATAACAATCCATCTCTTAAATTTAAAAACTGTGTCAATCCAATAAACCAGGTCGAGAGCACTGAATCCGTTCGTGAGATACGGTAAAGGAATATATATAAAAAAAATCACTTTATTTTCAAAAACTTTTCAATTATATATCAATCTGATAAGATAGATTTTTGTACTCGTCTATGGGTGATCAAAAGAAGAACGATCCAGAAGTTGGATTTCCTGCAAATTTAAACCGATTCAAACCGGTAAATTTGAGGATATTAAAAAAAATTTTTAAAAGATATTTCTCAAAGTGGTTTTCTTACAAGCCGGGAACTTTTAAACGGCTTCAACGATCGAATTCACAAACACGAAATCAACAATCACATCGTTCCTGGCAAACCAGGTCAAAATCGGTTAAGCCGCTCGTAGGATATCGTAAATGAAAACTTTGAAACGTGACATTTTTTTTCTTAGTTCTACAATTATATATATAATTAGAATAATGTTCTTAACTCTTTTATAGTAATCGACAGAAGAGCGTTCCTGAGCTTAAGTTTTCTAAGAATTTTAACCGATTCGAACCGGTAGATTTTATAATACTTCAAATCGACTCTTTTAAAGTAACCACAAAGTACAGGAATTACCACTTATCACATGGGAGTCCACTGATTTGAAGATTAAAATAATAGAGTTTTAGCTCGAAGTGCTCAAAAGCATAGAACAGCACAAACACCAGGTTACGATATTTTTGCGGTTAAAATTAGCGGGAAGTTACAGAGAATGACCTTTAGGGTCAAACGTTTTCCATCTTTTTTTTGGTGAAATACTTTTCAAATACGTTTCAAATCTTGTGAATATAAGAGCGAGACTTTCAGCTCAAAAGCCAGCAACAACAACTTAAGTTAAGGATTTACATCAGTACCTCCCACAACGGCCCTAAACTTGACCACTGACGGTACGTTTTGCAAACAAACAATTTGTTTGTCATGTACGCTGTTTCGTTGAAATACCAGCCCTTTTTTAAACTAAATAAAAAGCAAAAAAGCTACAACAAACTTTTTAAAAATATCGATTTTATTTTCTTGCCATAAAAGCCGGATTAAGCAGACATTTTTTAAAGCACTTAATTTGTATTTTTGTGATTCTAAATTTCCTTGTTTAGCCACCATCATTAAGGAGTCCTGTTGGAAATCTCAGCTTTTTTCGGTAAATATTTTTAAAACGCATCATTAATCAAAATCAAGGAAGACTTATCGGCAAAGGAGGCAACAACGTGCGCACAAGATAAGACAAAAACAAAAATATTAACAAAAACAGTAGAAAAAATTAAATTGGCTCCCATTTATCGTTTTGGTTGAGGGTGTGTGCGTGTGAGTGAATTTTTTTTTCCTTTTTTCTTCTTGAGTTGCCTAAACGCCATATTTATTGTTCGATAGTTGAGCTCATACATCAGCTGTATGACTTTATTAGCCCGGTGCACTATGGGATGTATTTATTATTATTGTTGTTATTATTATTATTATTATTGTTATTATTGTTATTATTATTCTTATTATTATTATTATTATTATTATTATTATTATTATTGTTATTATTATTATTATTATGTATTAAACTTGATTGAGGGTCATTGAAATAATGAAAATAATTAAAATTAATAACAATAATTAATTCGCTATAAAATATTAACATTAAAATGTAATTTTAATTAAAGTTAAAATTTCTAAATATTTAAACCGTAAAACTTTGGCTATAAAAACTTTGGGTATAAAAATTTAGGAAATAAAACCACCAGATGGCAGCACATAAATTCGATATATATATCTTACAATTCTCGTATTCTATTTCATTATAAAATTTCTATAAATAAACTTGAAACTGTTTGTTATCACATTCAACAAATAAAAAACAAATTGAGCTAAAAAAACTTTGGCTCAACTAAAATAGAATGAAATTAATCAAGTGGCAGCACATGAATTCAGTATACATGTTTATACTTCTCGTATTATATTTTACTATAAGATTTTTATATATAAACTGTTTGTTGTCACATTCATTTAATATTAAGATTATATATATATATATATACACAATGATGATCAATGTGCAGCGGCTTTTGAAAACTGCCATTCTGCTCTGCTGCTAATTATTGTTGAGAAATTGTCTTAATATCAAAGTTTTATGAAAAGAATGGAATATTTTATTATAATTATAATTTTTTTCATTATTGCACAGAAAACCGCTTCTACTATCAGTCAGACTTGCAAAAGTTGATGCAATTCTAAATTTTTTTTTAGTTTTTTGTATTTTTTATAGTGTAACAAAAGTTTAAATCTTAAAAATAAAGGAAATATATTTTTAATATCAATAAAGCTGGCCCTATTCGAAAAGAAAAGTCACTGAAATTAAAATTCAAATATGATTTCTGTCCTGAGGCCACTACGGTTGGAGCGTAGAAGGCGCAGTTTGGATTAAAAATTTTCTACAATTTTTCGCAGCATTTGCGGCCGATAACTATTCGAATGTTGATGATGATAGACAGGTGAGTTAATATGACCCCAAAGATGGGGATGGGGTTAAATCTCACGATGTTGGTGGCCAATTAATTGGGTCATTACGCGAAATTATATTTCATCAGGAGTTGCTTTAAGCAAATCAATTGTTCATCCGCAATGTGGCATGTAGCTCCGTCCTCTTAAAACCACGTAATTGAGTTACGAAAAAATTTCGGATCATGTTCCCATACCGTTCTTCATCGACAGTAACATACTGACCACCATCGTTTTTGAAGACATCCGGCCCAATGATTCCGCCAGCCCTTGAAGCGCACCACACAGTAACTTTCTGTGGATGTAGTCGTGTTGGGACAAACGCTGGTGGATTCTTCTCATTCCAAATTCTGCGAGCATTCTGCTCATTTGCGTACCCATTCTAACAGAAATGGGCTTTAGCGGAAGATAATGTTTTGAATGGATGAGTTTGACGAATGGAACAATTATTTTGATTTAAATTGCATCAATTTGTACGCGTTGCTCTGGTGCAAGTCGATTCAAATTTCAAAGGAAATTGAATAAAACGCAAAAATCAACTGTTAAATGGGTACTGAAAAGCAGTGATGCCAACTCTGTTACATTCTTAAAAAAACATGCTGTACAATTCCAGCTGCAATTAATTGTGCTTTTAACACTTTTCTTTTTTAAGTATTTACAGCCTAAATATATGATTGATAGATATCACAATTTATTTTATTAGCCTGTTATAAATTCGAAAAAAAAGTTAAAAATTAGACGTTTAATATTTAAAAAAAAAAATTGTATATTTGAGCTCAAGAAAATAGAAAATAAACTTCAAATTTTAGTTTATTTACTTTTTTTTTTTTGGTACAATTATTGTCGAAAAAGTACCATTTTATGAGTCTGTTGGTACAATTTTGATAGTCTCATATTGCAACCCTGCTGCTTGTCACACAATTCTCTCAAATATTGTGCTGTTGCTCAATTATATTAAAACAAAAAAAAAAATTATAAAATTTCACCCCGTCAGATTTTTCAAATCAATCTTTAAACGAGATGTGCAGTAGTTACGCCGCCTTGTTTTTCGATTAATTTCCCGATTCTACTCATTTCGCTACAGCTTGTGTTGTGATAAGTTGCAAATATCAGGTGTTCGTTTTTTTTTTCCTTTATTCTTTTTCATATTTTTCTTTTATTACGTGCCACAGTGCAACGTTCAAACTGTGTATTAAATATTTATCTAATATATTTTATATTGAATTTTTTATGGGAAATTGTTGCTTTTAATATTCTTGTTATTTCTGTTTATTTTTTTCTGTTTTTTTATTCAGTTCTTGTCAACACGGTCGTTGGTAATGCGTTGTGTTTATATTTGATTACTAGACAAGTTTTTGTGGATTTTGCTTGTTTATTGTGTGTGTGCGGGTTAGCATAAATTAAGTACATTTTGCAGAGACCAACTAAAATATTAGACAAGATGTGGAGTGGAACCAACTATTATTTAATAATTGCGCAAGTTGGAACGAAAATGATTTTATTTATTTTAAAGTTTTCTTTACACGTAACACTGAAAAATAATAAAAACCTTATTAACTACAAATAAAGATAATACTAATAATAATAATAATAATAATAATAATAATAATAATAATAATCAGTTGAAATTGACATGCTCTTAACTGACAGATACGCTCTTAACTACCAAGAAAGCGATTAAATATTTGGGTGTCAAGTTGGACGGCAGGCTCAGTTTTTGGACCCAAATGCAACATGCAGCCATTAAGGCGGCAAAAGTAACTGGCATGCTAAGTACGCTAATGGCGAATACCGGCGGGCCTACGCAGAGCAAAAGGAGGCTGATCGTAGCAACAACGAACTCGATGCTGCTATATGACAGTGAGATTTGGGGAGGTGCACTGATGGCCAAATCTAAACGCAAAGCCCTGGAAGTGGTGCAGTGCACGGCGGCACTCAGGGTCGTGTCAGCTTATCTCACAGTTTTAGCAGCAGCGGTTTTTATGATAAGCGGAGTGATTCCTATTGATCTCTTGGCACGCGAGCAGAAAGAGGCATGGGATTCTAAGAGGTGTTGTCCTGTTAGTAGTTCCGTGGAGTGAAGGCCCAAGACATATCAACGATGGGAAAACAGGTGGAGGGCGGAAACCGCTGGCAAATGGACGGCGAGGCTCATCCCCAACATAGAGGTGTGGGTACAAAGAACTTTCGGGGAAGTAAACTACTTCCTGACACAGTTTCTCTCAGGGCATGGTTACTTCGTCAAATATCTTTACCGCATGGCAAAACACAGCAGGAAACGTTTATAGCACTGAACACACGTTTTTTGACTGCAACAGGTGGCAGGCGGAACGAAGAGACCTATATGAACAGATCGATGAACTTACTCCCGACAATGTTGTTGTAAAAATGCTTCAAGGAGGTGATAAATGGATTACCGTAGGCAACTATGTTGAGTCCATTTTGCGGAGGAAGAACAGGGACAGTGACCAACTTTTAGCAGAGGAGGTCCACTCTTTGAGTTCCTCATCATAATCATTTGGAAAATACACAATAGTTGCAAATGGCGGGACCAGACGTGGGCACATGAGGAAAGGTCCTTTTTCAGGACGTTGATTCTGGGCCTTCACGAAGTAATGCAGAAAGCAGTTCCGTGAAGGCAAACATCAGAAAAGGAGGGGGGATTGTTTTAGTGGAAACACCACTCGACGCAGCTGGCGACGTCCGCTGTAAGTGGGAAGGCATTTTAAACCCATAGTTTAAAATTCATAGAAAACGTAACCAGTTTGGCTTAATTAAAAAGTAGCGGGTTTGGAAAAGAGTTAAAACAGCAATTAAGTTTCGTGGGGGATGTCGGATTCATTTCTAATAAAGTCCTTATTTTGAAATGCCAAAATGTTGCCCTTTTCTGTTAAAAAGTATGAAAAATTTCGCATTATTTTCTAGAAAAGAAATCGACATTAAACGTAACCCTACACCCACAGACACACATACACACATACAGATATAGTGAAGGGTTCTTAGAACTAGCCAGAAAAGCTGTCTAGGATCCAGAAACGTCGAGATCTGATGAGAATAATTTTCCAAACTTGAAAAATTTTCAATTTTAAAAGCGGGAAATTAAAAATGGCTGCCACAATTGGGATTCCCCTTTTCAAATTATTATCTGGGCCATAATAAAATATTTCGGCCTCTTCAGAAATAAGATTCTATAAAGAGCCTCTTTTCAACACGTTTTTGTATATGAATCCCTCATAATATTCGGTCACGTTAAGCACTTCTTTTGAGGTAAGACAAGTTTTGAAGCAACACATTAAATAGAAATAACGACAAAAGTCATAAAGAAACGTACACACGGCCAGACACACAGAGAAATATTTGTGTATGTATGAAAGCATGTGTGCAGGTGTGAGTACGCAATCTAGTGTTTATGCCGATTGTGGGCATGTTTAAACATGCATTAGGTTGGCTACGAGTAAATAATGAAAGAATAAAAAATTTTACCTATAAAAGAGATTTGGGAAATGTTTTTTTTTTCGAAAAAGCTTTAGTTTAAAACTTGTTGTTGTTGGTAAAAAGTTATTTAAATTTTGTTAATGCGATTTTATACTTAAATTTTATTTAACACTTTTTAATCAAACTTAAAGTTGCTCAGCCGGATTATAATTCGCTGGTCGATATAAATCAAAAAATTAATACGACTTAAATGAGAATATGATTTTAATGAAACGTTTTCATTTTAAACACAATGAAGTTCTTTTGATTTCTTGTGAAACTACAACTATTTGAAATAATATTCCGGCTGCACTTGGAAAAAAACTATTTTAAAACTGTTTAATTTTAATTATAAGCTGATTCTTTTTTTCCCAAAATCTTATTAAGAAATATTGAAAGTGATCAATTGAGTTCTTGTTATGACTTTGATATTTGTTTTAAATCTTCTCACTTAGTAAAGTGAAAGTTTGAAATCAATATCTTTAGTTATTCTAAGAAATGTGGGGCAAAGGTTCCCTGATGATCTGCAGCTCATAATTAAAATTAAAGAGTTTTTAAAAAACGACAATTTAAAAAAAATGTAATTTTAAAAACTATTTTAATTAAAAAAAAAGTACTACGTGTCACCATCATTATGGGAGAAATAGTTTAATTAGGGAGGGTTTTGGGGTATTCAATTGTCTGACGGACGCACTTGTAAACTGATTAACTGCTTGAATAGTTCAAATTAAGGCGGTTGGTATCAGTCGATTAACTGATCAACCGTTTTTTGGAATTTTTGCAAAATTCTTTAAGATATTGTATGAAACTGTTAAAATAATGGGTGTTTTTTATAGAGTGATACAAATTTAAATCATAATAAATCATAGTAATATATTTTTGATATCAATGAAACGGTCTTTAATGGATAGAAAATTTTATGACATTAATGTTTAAATATGATTTCGGCCATGTGGCCGCCTCAGCACCAATTGGAGCACCAATTTTCACAAACAGTAACATTCTGACCATCATCGTTTTGGAAGACATCCGGACCAATGACTCCTCCAGCCTTTAAAGCGCACCACACAGTAACTTTCTGTGGTTGTAGTCGTGTTTCGACAAAAGCTTGTGGATTCTCCTCCCCCCAAATGTGACAATTCTGTTGATTTACGTACCCATTCAACCAAAAATGGGCTTCATCGGAAAATAGAATTTTGAATGGACGAAGTGCACGATAAGTTTGACGAACAGAACCATTATTTTGATTGAAAATTTCCACAACTTGCACGCGTTGCTCCCGTGTAAGTCGATCCATAATAAAATGTTGAAGGAAATTAAACACAAAGCAACTATCAGCTGTTAAATGGGTGATCAAATAAAGCGATGATGCCAACTCAATGTTGTATCACTCGACCAAAAACACCCTATACTAAAGAAAAATTTTTCTGCTGTAATGAAACAATTCTTATGTTTTTAAAAAAAAATGACGTACGACGCGTCGTAGAACGAGTTGTTTTTATTTTAAAGAGTTTCAATTATACCCTTCAAAGTAGTCATTGAGAAACGCTTTAAAAAAAGGGAACGAGAAAGGCAACGTTTGGTAGCCGCATACATTTACATTTCAGACTCCTAAATCGCCCTCGAAAATCATGCGATTAAAAGCCAGACTGTTTTCCATGTGGTCATAGAGTCACCAGACTACGGCGAAAATACCGAAACGATTGACAACTTGCAGGACAATATTCGCCGCATTGTTGTCGACAGACGGCCATGCGTGTTGGCAAAAGTCCTTGAAAATTGCACCGACAGATCAGTCTACGCAGGAGCCAGCCGTGGTGGCCATAAGACAGAAGTCATATTTCAATTTTAATGCCACAGGATTATCGCCCGAATAAAGTAAATCTCATGTCATTTAAAAAAATTCTTGTTAATTTTATTAGATTTTAAAGTTCTTTGCCTCTAAAAAAAATTTTAAATATAAATTAATTGATCACAAAAATTCCATAATTATTTTCAACATGAAAACCACATCAAACATTTTTTCCGCAGAACAACAGAAAGTTTTGTGTCATATTTCATCGAATTCAAATTCAGTTGAGTTGCCTTCTGTCGTGCTTTTAAACTGCACCTGCACTTGAGGCTCCGGATGTTCTTTTGAGTCTGAATTATTATTGGAATTACAATCTAAATGATTTTATATTTCATTGTATTATTTGCAACGATTTCTCTTGTTTCTCTGTCTCTTGATTTGGTTATGCGGGGACTACCGTTTTCCTTTAATTATCACGGAATTTCGGGGACGGTGAATGCTGTGCTGCCCCCCTACATTTCACTAACCTAAAAGATTTCTGAAGCACGATATTAAAATGATTTTATTATGAATTAAAATTATTTATATTAAAAGTTAAAATAACAGTTTTCTAAAAAAAATTCTGTCCTTATAAAACGTTTATAAGTCTTCGATAAATAATAGTATTAAGAACCGAAATTAAATTAACTTTCATTTAAATACACGATCTCATATGAGCAGCGTATTTTAACTGTTTTTAAACTTGAGAGAGTAACAAGTAACGCCCCTTTATTTGCAATGGTACGGATTTTTGTATGAAAGGAGTTTTTTGGTCCCACTGTGTGATGGCATAAAAGCATTTTTTATTAACTTTCAAATCAAACTTTAAATAAAATAAAAAAGTTTGATTTGAGTTTTTTGTTTCTAAATAGAGAACACATTCACTTCAATCCATACATCCTGCAAAGGACACTGATGTATTGTACACATATTTTGGCCATAACAAACTTCTTGTTAACAAACTTTTTTTGTGCCAAGAATTTAATTTTTCAGAAAATATTTACAAAATCTGTGAAAACTTGCTAAATTTTTTTCTAACCTGTTTGCCATCCCCCGCATTTCCTTCTCTTATATTTTAATTAATTTCGTATTTGCCAACCTCTTCGACTTCCGGTTCAAGATGCCGCCAATTCTTTTCATGTGAAATTCTTACCTCAAGGAACTTTAAAAATGTGTTAAATTATTTTTAATTGTTTACTTAAAATTCAACTTCGAGTAGCAGGAAATAGTTCGCTAAAACTTTGGACAAGACAAAATGAAGAATAATTCGAATTTTTCAAATATGGCACAGTCTGTGTAGTCAGTCTATGCGGCAGCCATTATGTTTAAGCTTTCAAATACTTAATTTGTTTATATTTTCCTCTGAAGTTTTTATTAAATACTTTATTACAATCCTTTTGTAGAGTCTGTACAGTTGAAAAGGATATAAAACGCAATTTATTGCTTAAATTAATTAATTGCCTGACTTTAATGCTCCTGTTAAATTGAGTTGCGTTTCATTAAACAAAAACCGTTTGCAGAGTTCTGTTACAGACTCTGCTGTGTTTCACGGCAACGAGTGAAGGTTTTTTTTTAACTACTAATTAAGTTATTAAATAATTTCTCATTTAAAAAAATTAATAAATAATTAAGTAAATAATTTTAATTTATAAAAACTCCATGACTTTGAAATAAAATCTCTTTTAAAAATCCAGCGCTTAACCGTTTAAAACAAAAGTTCGTTTAATGTAAACGCCTTAAGAAAACAGTTATTCGAAGGGTATCGACTGGATGTTTTTGTATTGGTTTTGCCATTTTCTGGCAAGTAAAAATATAAGGAAATTAATGTTAATTCAATTCTACAAGTAATTTTTTTTAATTTCAGATCTTTCACCTGACAATTTCCTATTCTGCAAAAACCGCATTTAAACGTGAACGCAAAGAACGACTCCTACTTTGCTTATTTAATACAATATTTCTTAGGCACTCACACACTCATCATTAAATCATCATTAAAAATGTTTTTGTTGCTTGTTGAAAAACAAATTTTGAACACCAACTGTTTTAAAAATAAAATGTGTTCTCGTATTTAAGAATTAAGCATTAAACACAATAGCGACAGCAGGCTACACGAGCTCCCGACTACAAACGTCGTTGGCCACAATCATCGCGTCGTTGTCAGCTACTAAATTATTTTACCAACGACACCAGCAAATCAATAACCAAGGATTTTTGTTTGGAGTCGAATTCCGTTCGTACGCCAATGTAGCCGCTTTCAAATATTTAATACTCTTAAATTGTGTTATTCCAATA
Organism: Linnaemya vulpina; assembly: GCA_963675445.1. NCBI lineage: Eukaryota > Metazoa > Arthropoda > Insecta > Diptera > Tachinidae > Linnaemya > Linnaemya vulpina. The sequence continues at coordinate 23,306,614 of OY776279.1, read as the reverse complement.
AAATATATCTAAAGACAACAAGACAAGAAATCATTTCATGAGCTTGGAAATATAGTTTGTTGTTGCTTTTTGTAAAAGAAAACAATATTTTTTCAAGTCTACAATAATTGAATTTATTTGTATTATACTGGCAACATTGGATCTGCTCAATGTCGCATAATGCTTTAAGCATTAAACACAATGACGACAGCAGACTACAGACTACAACTTGTCAAAAATAGAATACATGTGCGTATATGAGAATGATTATTTTTACTACCACATGCAACACGGCTACTGGTTGTTGTCCATGCTGTTTTTGTGGTTGTAGCCAAATTGAAGTAATTTCTATTTTGGTGAGCGACAATGAGTAGATGAAATGTTGCCAGTATAATATAATTAATTTATTTATTGAACACTTGAAAATGTACTTTTTTATTATATAAAAAGAAATAATAGACTATATTTCCAAGCTAATGAAATGATTTCTTGTCATATGCTAAGGATTTTAAATTTATTTTATTGGAATAACACTATTTAAGAGTATTAAATTTATGAAAGCGGCTACACTGGTGTTTGAAGAGAATTATACTCCAAACAACAACACATGGTTTTTGATTTGGTGGTGTCGTTCTAAAAATAATTAAGTAGCTGACTACGAGGCGACGATTGTAGCCAACGGCTTTTGTAGTCGGTGCTCGTGTAGCCTGCTGTCGTTATTATGTTTCATGCTTAAGAATCAATTTATTTGTTATTTGAAACAATTCAAAGTAGGAGCACTTCAATAACTGCAGGACAATACTGTACCACGCCTCCAAAATATTCTCATTATTTTAACACACAATTTACGGGCAGCTCACAAGTAAAACGATGCTTCTGTCACTGAAATTTACTACCGGCCAATTTAAGAATTGAGTTCAAAATTTATTAGTTTAGGACTGTCAGAGATAAATTTATTGAAATTATAAATCGAGTCCACTATTCGAGTGAAAAACCAGAAGAGCGTCAACAAGTCTAAGAGAATCTGAGCTTCTTAAAATTATGTATGTATATAAGTGTGTACGTGTGTGTGTAGTTTTTTTTCTTTTTTTTCTTAAAGCAACTAATTAGAGAACCCTAATGATTTTATTATGTACTTGTTGTGAAATTGTTAAAACACGATGAATTATTACGAAATAGTTCATTCAACTGAAAGAGATTTAAATAAGTTGAGAAATGGGGAAATTTAAAATTCTAAACAGAACGGTAGTTATTTGTTTTACCCCGTTTTGCGAAAATCGAGTTCTCCTCATAATTCGACCATTTGAGTTTCTGGAAAACGTTCCTGAACTCTTTAAAAATACCTCTTAAAATTTAGCTCTTTAAAAAGTACTTTTTATAGTATAATTTTCTTCACAAAGTAAAAAAGAGAAATATAATAATAGTATTCACATAAAGCAAACAAAATATTTGCTGCTGTATTTTTTCTTCAAGTGTATTGACAGGCATTTAGTTCCATCAAATAAACACTCGCTTGTGGTGATGTTTGATTTGTCAATATTCTTTTCATTTTCATTTCTCTTATTAAAACAACAAAAACCTTTCATTGACTACAAACAGCCAACACATTTCGTTAATATTGTTGTTGTTTTAACTGTTTTTATTAGCCATAAAGAAAACAGTAGAAACACTTGACTCACAGACCACATGCGTACGCTACAGTACATCTTTCTTTTTGCGGTACATGTCAAAGTGAAATTGAGTTTTCTTAACTGGACTCCAGCACAGATGAAAGTGGTCGAACAGCAGACGTGTTAAGCTTTTATGTAAATTAATGGACACATTAAATCACCACTCGCAAAAAGATGGGAGAGACCATAAACAATTTTGAGTGTTAGAAAGTGTATGAAATGAAAAAAGAAAAAAAAAACAAATAAAATTAGGGGCAGCCAGTGGAGTAAAATGTGTTTATGAAAAACAAGAAGTTGTACGAAAATGTTTTTGCCTGCACTTGTGCAAACACACTGGCAAGACAAACAAAAACAAGCACACATTCCTGTTTAATAAACAAAAGCGTAGGAGGTACACACACACACACAAACATAATTTTAACGTGCTGAAATTGGCTGCTTAGCCGGCTGACTGATTGGCCGGCCACCCGATGCTCGCAAGCCACATGGCCTGTAAAGTCAATTCCAAAGTGTTTGTCAAACAAGCCTCAATAAACCGCAACCAAAAAAAAAGGGTAAAACAAAATAAAAAAAGGCAGAGTGAAAGGAAATAATAGAACGAGTAATTTTACTCTGCATGTTGGCTTCGTCAGTGATATTGAGAACGCTGCTGGTTAATTTTTTTATTCTTTTTGTTTTGTTTGTTTGTTTTTTCTTGTCAATATGCTGCCATCATCGATATATTTAGACACAATTTTCACGTACGTGTGTTAAGTGGGAAATTAAATAGCAGGTTGATGTTAAAGGAAAATGGAAAAAGTTATTTATACGTATTAAGAACACCGCACAGTGGCTAATCTTGCCACAAGGCGATAATAACTTTTGTTGTTGTTGTTGTTATTGGCAACGGAATTAATATCAGAAAATACATATGAAACTTTTAAATATTTTGTATCTTTTTGAGAGGCTGATGCGGGCTGAAGTAGTAGTGACCAACAGACTACAATTTCTTAGATCCCAAGTTCGATATATTTAACGTAACGACGTAAACCTATTTCACAGCTGTCGACTTGAGTTGCAGATGTACTTTTTTGTCACTCTTCGCGTAACGTTGGAATATCTTGTTTTACAATTTTTGATGCGAGAAATTCTCGCTGAAGTTATAGGACACCGGGCACAGGTTTCGTTTCAGCTTTTAATGCTGATTTCTATTCTAGAAAAGAGTGCAACATTCTTTACACTTTTTAATTGAAAATGGACTGTACTGTGGGATTTGAACATAAAGGATTTTTAGAATTTAATCCAGCATTAATTACTTAAAATAATAAATATTTTAAAACTCCTCCAAACTGCCGCTTTTTAGAAAAGAAGTGAAAAAATGTGACATGTTTTTCTACAAAGAAAACGCTACAAGAGTTTTAATAAATAAAGTTAATTTTTACAGTTTTTTGTAAATTTTTTAAATTGAAAAAAAAAAACAAAATAGTTACCGTCATTATTTTTCTTGTAGCCTGGTGTTATTTGTTATTGTATTTGTAAACGAAAAAGTTTCATTTGCTATAAGATTTAACATAATTAAATTTTTATACAAGACATCATTCGAAAATTTATTGAAATAAATATTTAACAGAATGTTGAAAAAAAATTTTGCAAAATTTCTAAGCAGTTGTTTGTGTTCCAAGAGCAACATTAACTTTTGCAGCAAAACAACAATATTTTTCTCTGTGTACTCACCTTCAATGTAACACCACCCAAATCATATTCGCGATTGTATAAATCCTCTACTGTGGCACGATATTTGTCTGTGTACGTTTTAAATAAAAACCGCTTGACAATGCAACTTTTGCCCACACCAGCTCCGCCCAGTATCACCAGTCTTATACGTTCCAAATCTGCCATTATTTTTATTACAGCAACAACACCAGCAGCTCAGTGGAGTGCATGAATGCCGAAAAAACAAACACAAAAAATAGGTGAACACGACAACAAGAGCGTGAGAGAAAAAAAAAGAGATTGTGGAAAGTTTTGTTGTCGTTTTTGTTAAATTTTTAAACTGGTTTTCAAATGGTACAGCTTTTGGCAAAAAGGGCCACTTGCCAAACTGTTACAGAACTCTGAAGTTTGTTTTAACTTTCCAATCGTTGCTGTACCAGTCCCAACAATTAATATTTGATTAGTTTTGACATCTAAAAATAAAACAAAAAGAAATGGAGTCAACAGAGAGGTAACAAATTGTGTGGGTTAAAAAAAATATATGAGTTTTGTTTTGGCAAAAGTTTCAAACGAGTTAAAATACGCTGCTCATAAGAGATCCGGTATTTAAATGAAAGTTAATTTAATTTCGGTTCTTAATACTATTATTTATCGAAGACTTATAAACGTTTTATAAGAACAGAACTTTTTAGAAAACCGTTATTTTAACTTTTAATATAAATAATTTTAATTTATAATAAAATAACTTTAATATCGTACTTCAGAAATCTTTTAGGTTAGTGAAATGTAGAGGGGGGCAGCACAGCATTCACCGTCCCCGAAATTCCGTGATAATTAAAGGAAAATGGAAGTTCCCGCATAACCAAATCAAGAGACAGAGAAACAAGAGAAATCGTTGCAAATAATACAGTGAAATATAAAATTAATATATCGGTGATTATAATTCTAATAATAATTCAGATTCAAAAGATCACCCGGAGCCTTGTGTGCGGGTGGAGTTTAAAAGCACGACAGAAGGCAACTCAACTGAATTTGAATTCGATGAAATATGACACAAAACTTTCTGTTGTTCTGCGGAAAAAATGTTTGATGTGGTTTTCATGTTGAAAATAATTATGGAATTTTTGTGATCAATTAATTTATATTTAAAATTTTTTTTAGAGGCAAAGAACTTTAAAATCTAATAAAATTAACAAGAATTTTTTAAAATGACATGAGATTTACTTCATTCGGGAGATAATCTTGTGGCATTAAAATTGAAATATGACTTCTGTCTTATGACCACCACGCAGGCTGGCTCCTGCGTAGTCTGATATGGAGGTGAAATTTTCAAGGACTTTTGCTAACATGCATGGACGTCTATTTACAACAATGCGGCGAATATTGTTCTCCAATTTGTCAATCGTTAAGGGCTTATGTGTGCAGACGATCGACTATATGAAGTCCCCACATTTAATAATTTGAAGGCATTAAATAGCATGACCTTGAAGATGAGTTCACGGGGTTGAATCTTGAATATACGGGATTGCCAAACGTTTCCTTCAATAAAAATATTGTGGCACGAACTGTGTGACATGATGGTTGTTCTATTTGATGATCGAAAGGGTCGGTAATAATGCCTGTGTAGCGATCACCATCAACTGTAGCGTTCTGATCATGATCGTTTTTAAAGAAAGGCGGACCAGTGATTCCGTCAGCCACTAGTCAGTTTTTCTCGATTTTATGATGCCTCAACATACACTTGAGAATTATTTTCACCCCTACTACTGCAGTTGTTTTATACATTGAAAACTGATCTTCATCGCTAAAACAAACAAGAAGTCATGTATGAAAATCAGATTCAACGGCAATTTTGTTTAGGGCCCAGGCATCGAATCGACGTCATGCTATTTGATCGTGTGGCTTCAATTGTTGCACGAGTACGATTTTGTAAGCACCGGAATCAAATTCTTAGAGCAACATTTTCCATAAAGTGGAATGAACCATTTCCTATCCTTGTGCGCGTTATCGATTGGACTGTTTCAGGTGCTACAGCAGCAATAAATTTCTCTTTATAGACTTCCTGAAGACTCCATGGATGCGTTTTATCATCTTGGATGCGAAAACGTTCCATAATTAATCGAATTAATTGTTCTGATAGTTGATTATGACGACGATAAAGTGGATGTACAGCGCAATTCGGATTACCAATAGATCCATGATTTTCAATATAAATTTGCACAATTCGGAACGTTTTTTAAGCGTCAAGCATTAAACACAATAACCACAGCAGGCAACACGAACAGCGACTACAAAAGTCGTTGGCCACAATCGTTGCCTCGTAGTCAGCTACTGAATTATTGTTAAAACAACACCACCAAATCAATAACCATGTGTTGTTGTTTGTGGTAGCATTCTCTTCAAACACCAGTGTAACCGCTTTCATATATTGAATACTCTTAAATAGTGTTATTCCAATAAAATATATTTATAGTCCACAATATATGACAAGAAATCATTTCATTAGCTTGGAAATATAGTTTGCTGTTTCTTTTTGTAAAATAAAATAATATATTTTTAAGTTTCCAATAATTGAATTTATTTATATTACCAAAATAGAAATTACTTTAATTTGGCTACAACCACAAAAACAGCAGGGACTACAACCAGTAGCCGTGTTGTCTGTAGTAGTAAAAATAATCATTCTCATATACGCACTTGCATTCTATTTTTGACAAGTTGTAGTCTGTAGCCTGCTGTCGTTATTGTGTTTAATGCTTCAGTCTATTCAGAAACAGAAATCACTTGAAAACTGACAAAATCGCCGGGTGGGAAAAAACTGTTGTCAATTTAAAATTGACTGCCTCTACAAAAAATACGCTTTAGAAATGCATCGTTTTATAAACGATATAATTTATAAAATATTTTCGAATAATTCAATACTAGAATAATGAAAATTTTAAAAAATCGGGAAGTTATTGGTTTTACCCCGTTTTGGAAAAATCAGTTTCTCTTCAGAACTCGGCGTTTAAGCGTTACTAACTAATTTTAAGAGGGTGTCACCATGCCTGTATGTATATATATATATATATATATATATATATATATATACATATATATATATATATATATATATATATATATATATACATATATATATATATATATATATATATATATATACATATATGTGTGTGTGTGTTTTATTGTGTGTTCGTGTGTGTATGTTTAAGCACGTGACCCGCTTATAACTTTTAAACGGCTGAGCCGAATCCAACACAATTTGTGGTCTTCTGAGGAGTGATCCGGTTCTGTGAATTTGCACCGATTCGAACTGGTAGATTTCGCAACGAAATTAAAAAATATTGTTATTTTAGAATAAATTTTAAACGCCCTCTTACACCCGCTTATAGCTTTTGAACGGTTAAATCGAATCAAACCAAACTAAGTGTTCTGAAGAATATTTCTAAACTTAAGAATCATGTAAATTTCAAGCAGCCAAAATTAACTTACTAAATCAGCGCAAGATTCTAAAAACTATTCCGCAATTGACTTATAAAAACCACGCCCATTGGCCAAAATCGGTTAATTCGTTTATGGGATCTCATGAAGGAAAGGATATTGAAACGAAAATTTTCTTTTAAACTTCGATATTATATTTCTGATCTCTATTGTTTTATGGAACTCAAGAAACTACTTCAGTCTCCGTTTTTCACGTGTAAATCGGTTGATTCATTCAAAAGGCAGAGCATTTTAAAAATAATATATTTTTTTGGTCGAACAAAAGCAGCAACACAACACGTCGCGACAGTTTCACGATTAAAATTAGTGGGAAGTTTCAGGGATGGCCTTTAGAGTCAACCATTTTCTATATTTTTATTTTTGTAAGACCAGCATTCAGGGTCATGTTTGAACATGTTTTGTAGATGAAGAAAAAAAATTCTGTAAATAATTCAGTCATTTTGCGATACTCGTAGATGTCTTTAAATTTAATTAAATTGTAAGAAATCCAGCGCCGAGTGTTTGAAGATAAATTTAGTTAAATAGTTAAAATTTGTTTAAGCAACACATTTTAAGGAAGTCAATAGGGCAGCCTATTCTTTTATACATACCAACACACACACACGCATACACTGGCACATATTTGATTACATCCAGTTATTCAAATATTAATAATCTGTAGAATATTTTTCAATTGAAAAGTGACGTTTTTTTAGGGGGGTTTATTTTGTAAATAATATTAAAATATTTTTAAAGGCACTTTTGACCAGTTTTATGAGGTTTTTTATTTGGGTTCAAAACGATTTTAATACGATTTTTTGTTGTTGTTGTTGGTTACCACCATTCATACTTTTACGATGCTGCTAAATTTCGTATAAAGTTTCCCTCCTGAGGCTTTGAAGGGCCACAAATTTAGCTTCGTGTCTTTTTTTTTTTTTTTTTGTTCTCGATAAACAACAAATCACATGAAAATAAGTTGTAAAAGTGACCAGCGGCTCCTCTGACAAAATCAATAATGTTTTTATTACCCTCATAAAGATAAATATAATTTTATTTGGGTCAACACATGACCGAACGGTTTCATGTTTTGCAACATAAAATTTTAACTATCATTTTGTACTTGTTTTTTTTTAGTTTTTGCCAATACATTTTCATTTAATACCGTTACTCTTGCCACAAGTAACACTAGAGCAACATATTGAATTAACTTTTTATGCATGCGGTTAAAGAAAACAACATGATCGAGTTCGAGCTGAGCAAAATGTGAGACTAGAGTTTTAGGAGAGGTCATTGAAAATGTTCCCCCTTTTTATTTTGTTAAAAAAAGGCTATCCCACTGCTGTATTAAACACACTCACTGCAGCAGGCTGCCGACTACAAACTGTTAAAAATTGAATACGACTACCGGTTGTTGTCCATGCTGATTTAGAGGTTATGTTGGAATTTATCTTATTCCTATTTTAGTGAGCTCATCCAGTGTTGCCAGTTTAATATAAAGATATAAAATTATGCTGAGCTTAAAAATATATTATAAAAATTATTTTATATTTATAAATTGTTTATTAGACGAATATCGTAAAGCCTCCTGCGTCGGTACTGTTGCAAAAAGTTGGCCAACGAAGTATATAATTAAAAATAGCTGCAACAAATTCTACGTTCTCATCTGTATTCATCTGTCCTCTTAACCCTATCCTCTTAACCCTATCCTCACCTTTTTATTTCCGACCCATGGACTGCATATGTAGGGGTCTGCCCCCGAGTGCTGGTACTTATAAAAAAGCCGTTTATGGCACTTTAAAATATAAAGAATTATAAATAAAAAATATATTGGAATTTTTGCCATAAAAACTCTTGAAAACATTTCAAACAAATTTCGCATATTTTAAAGATTTTCTCAAAAGAAAAAAATTCAAATTTACAGCCGTCTTCTTTTTTTTGTATTGGCAGAATTAATGACATTTTATTTGTTCATTAATTTTGCTTCATTAAGCATGAAATGCGATACAATTTCTATCCTTAAAATATATAATTTTTATTCAGTCTTTCAAACTGCCGTATCCAAGCGCTACCTACCAAATATGAATAAAAACAACAACAACAACAACAACAACTGTGCTGATAAATTGTCAATAGAATATTTATGATTTAGGCAAGAGAACAAAATCAAAGAAAAATAAATGCAAATCCAAAAAGGAGAAGAAAAGTAAACACGGAGAACACTGACAAATAATTATGTCTGACGATGTAAAAATTATGTATGAGAGCCACGAATCCATATCCTGATTAATATGCGTTTGAGGCCGCATTAAGATCACACTTTGCAATTTATTCCCTCTGCTGCTATTAGCAACAGATAAATATTTTATTTGTATCGCATAACACAGAGATTTCAGTGTGTGTGATGTGGAACTAAATTTATTGACATACAAGAAACGTAATCGCTGGTCGATGAATCTTAAACACTCTGCTGGCGAAAACTGCTGCGGAGAAGAGAACGGAGTCCAATTAAAAAGGTGCTGAACTGTGTGAATAATTCAAGTCTATTTGTAATACGATTTTCTTTATTATTATTTATATATTTATTTTGATTTTTTTCTAATTGAAAGTGATTTAAGACAGTGAGAAGATTCCTGAAGAAGATTAGACGAGTTATTAATATTATCATGAGGAAATACATCCACTTTTTTCAATATTATTGATTTATTTTTTAGCTTCCTCCAAACAAAATTGAATATGGAGATATGAAAAATGGAGATACTTAAAAGCTACAATCGTAAAACGAGTCAAAATGGGCTAATCCGTTTATGAGATATCGTATAGGAAACAAGTAAAAGTGCTACACTGGGCTGTGCCGAATCGTATATACCCTTGATGAACACACGTCTGGCGTTACATATATTTCTAAGTGCCAATTTTTTGCTTCCCAAGTTACAAAATAGTTTTAGTTAGCAAAAAAAAAACAAGTTCACTTGCCTTTTTGGTTACTTTTAAACATAAAAAAATATTTTTATTTCCCACACCTGGAAACAAAATTTAAATTTTTTTTATCAATGCAAATCTTCGTGATGTATGAAGCAGTTTTATTCAAAAAAAAACTTTGAATTTTTTAACATTTTAGTTATTACATGTATTACAAAATACTGAATGAGCCAAAAAAATTAAATTTCCCATCCCTGGAACATTTTTCTTATCTCTTTAGACAATTGAGGCTTCCCAAAGCATAAAATAATTTAAATTTTTTATAGATTGATATAAGTTTAAATCATAATAAAACACGGTGATATATTTTTAACATCAATGAAACGATCTTTATTGGGCAGAAAATTTTATGACATTAATGTTTAAATAAGATCTCGGCCATGTGGCCGCCATGGCTGGCGCGTGCAAGGCGCAATTTGGAACACCAATTTTCACAAACAGTAACATTCTGACCATCATCGTTTTTGAAGATATCCGGGCCAATAACTTCACCAGCCCCATAAAGTGAACCACACAGTAACTTTCTGTGGATGGAATGGTATTTCGACAAAAGCTTGTGGATTCTCCTCACTTCAAATGCGTCAATTCTGTTTATTTACGTACCCATTCAACCAAAAATGGGCTTCATCGGAAAATAAAATTTTGAATGGACGAAGTGCACGATAAGTTTGCCGAACAGAACCATTATTTCGATTGAAAATTTCCACAATTTGCACGCGTTGCTCTGGTGTAAGTCGATGCATAATGAAATGTCAACGCAAACTGAACAAAAAACATCTATCAGCTGTTAAATGGGTGGTCAAATAAAGCAGTGATGCCAATTCAAAGTTGTATCACTCTATAAAAAACACTCTATACAAAAAAATAATTGTTGTTTGGTAGTAATTTTGCTTCCAGGAACAGAAATTTAGAAATACAATTCCCGAGCTTCGGAACTGTATTTCTAAATTTAAATACCAATCTATTTAAATTAATTACCAATCCATCAGTCCAAGAAGGAAGTCTCTAACTCTTCTGGGACTAGGGAAACCCGATTTCATGTACAGACAATCGTCATCGCTATTCATAAGAATCCAGAATATATATACCCTATGGGGTCTCATATGAATATCGAAGAAATTACACACGGAATGACAAACCCTTTCATTTTTTTTGTGAAGGGTATACAAAAATTATTTTTTTTTAAACTCCGAAATTTTACATATCTGTGCCTCGTTTCTGTAACTGAAGTGAGAACTTCTCGCATCGAAAAAGTTGTCGTTACTCTGTGGAACACAGAATGAGTCAGAATATATTTCTGACTGCGTTTAAATTTTGTTGGTCCTTTTTAATAATAAATATATTATTCTATGGATAACCCTACAATAAGGAGCATGACAACCACAGTTATTTAGTTTTTCGACGTGAGAACTTTTTACATCAGTTACACAAACGAGGCCGCGATCAGTTAGTTTTTTTATGAATAGGTTGATTTGCTCAAGTTCATAGCATAACAAACAAGCCGGGTTTCAATAGCTTTGCGGTTTAAATTAGCGGGCAGTTACAGGTGTGTCCTTTAGGACTAATCGTTTTCATGTTTTTTATGGAAAAACTATTCATGTAACATGAATCGTTCACACTATTGGCGCTGTAAAAAAGTTATTTCATTTGGCAAAGTTGCAGGTATTAAAGAGAAACCGTTTATAACATTTTTATACTCTGAACGTAACAAAAATATTTATGTTGGGCATATCTGCATAAATGTAACTTTGAAAATTTAATTTTCATAATGTTATTCTTGGATGTTGAGTTTATATAAAGTGTACCACAATATTAATATGTGGTACTTTTATGCACCTAAAACATTTATAAGTCGTACTTCAGCGCCAAATACTTTTCTTGATTAATAATCAGTTAATATTTGCTTAAGTTTCATCAGAGAAGTAGAAGTACACAAAAAAAATATCAAGGAAATCATATAAATTTTGAATATTTTGAACGGAAGGCCAACCTTCAAATTTATATGCGTTTGTGTAGAAAAGAAGCTGTACCTGAAAGTATCAAACAAAACAAATAAAAATCTCTGCTATTTTGCAGATTCGATTTACACCATTTCGATTTTAAGTTTTTAGCAACAAGTTCGTTGCATTTAGCGTTGAACCAAAAGCTTGTAAAAAAAAGCAATTTTTGTTAATTTTAGTCTTAAATTTTAGCACAGATATTTATGTTAAGCGTATCTGCATAGAAATACCTTTCAAATAAAATATCTTTTGTATGTGATTTTATTTTTATTGAACATTTTTATTTTGCTATATTAATATTTATATAGGCTAAATTGTTCTAACTTAGTTAAAATCTCAGAAAGACATGATGATAAATATTCCTAGGCACAAAGGAAGTCAACACATATACTTAAGTATAAAATTCAAACCATAAAAGTTTGACTTAATGTATAATGGAACAAAAAATTCAGAAAAATGGGACATGAAGAAAATAATCAAATGGTAACACAGGTATCATAACACACAAGTGTTAACATCAGGTTGATACAGTTCTCGGATGGTTTTTCACAATAAAATTTGTGTAAATAGAAAACTGTTATCACATTCGACTAAGCCACCTAAACAGTGGTGATAAACACAATATACACATGAGCACTGAAGATGAAAGTGTAGCGACTTTCGAAAACAGCTGTTCTGCTCTGCTGTGTAAGTTGAATAAAACTGATGTTGACTTCCTTTGTGCCTAGGAATATTTATCATCATGTCTTTCTGAGATCTTAACTAAGTTATAACAATTTAGCCTATATAAATATTAATATATTAAAATATCTTTTATTGATATTTATGAACGCGAAGATATTTAAAAGTGTTCCACAATAAAATCTCTCGCAATATGTGCTTGAAAAAACGACAAACGTTAGATATGTTTCTATCTAAATATTCCGTTTTTACTAGCATACATCATGGCTGCACAGTGCACTTAAATGGGAAACAAAAACAACATTTAAAAAGTTATTTATATAAATATTAATAATTTCAAAAGGCAGGGCAGTTCCCAAACTTCTATGTGTTTCTTTGCTAAATGAATGGCCTTCCAAAATCAAATAAATAAACACAAACTTGCTTTTCTTCTTCTTCTTACTGCAAGTTTCCAGTTACGCAATATAATTTGCACGATTAGGGCCTTAAGTTTTTAGCACACAACGTCATTTTATATGACAGCCTTGCAAGCGTTGAACCAGAAACCCTTTCAAATAGTTTTCCCATTTAATGAAACGTCAAGTAACTTGTAATTTTCAAAAAAAAAACTCCTACTTAAAATCATCCCAGGCAATACAAATCAAATTTTGTTAAAGTTAAATCCAATTTAAATTGGCTTCCATGCCCTTTGGCTTTGCGTGTATAGAAGTACACAGACTGTGTGTGTGTGTGAGTATGAAAGCAAATACTGCTGCATTCGGTTTCTTTGACTTTACACTGCGTCACAAATGTCTTGTATTTCAAACAGCCCACAGAAACAACTGACAAATAAGAAACGATTGGAGCATCTGGCAGAGCTGATGCTGAAATCAAATGTGTTGCTGTAGAATCACCTTTAATTTTACACTCACACACACGCGCGCATACATGAACATACAACTACAAAATCTGTGCTTAGAAACGGCTGAACAGGAAGCCAAATTAGTTTTCAAATTGTAGACTTGAACTTGCAAACATCGTTACGTTGGCCACAAAGGAGTTCTTTGGAGGAGAATAATTTAGAGTCAAAATGGTTTGAAATTATGCGTCTTGAGCAGTTGGTAAGTTAATTAATTCCGCCATCTTATGTAAATCCTAATTGTTTTTTTTTTGTTTTTTTTTTTTTGTTTAATTTAATAAGGAAGTGTTGTAAAAGTGTGCTGACGTTCTTAACAAAAGACCGCTGTACAACACAAAGAAAACAAGGCAAACAAGAATTTACTTTAAAAAAATAAAAAACTTGAGGAATATGTTAAGAATAGTGGTTCCACATTTACAAGGGCGCGTTGGTTTTTGTGTGCTTTCAATTAAAAAAAATAAAGAAAGAGATTTTCATGTACGCATGGAACTATTTTTAGGAATTCGGCACAGTGCGCTCGGGATACTGTGAACATTTTTATACGCTTCACAAACAAGTGAAAGAGTATATTTGGATTTGTCATTCCGTGTGTAACTTCTTCGACATTAATATGGAACTCCATAAAGTATATATATTCTGGATTCTTATGAATAGCGATGACGGTTGAGCGATGTCCGCCTGTCTGTACGTGAAATCCGGTTTCCCAAGCCTCCAGAAGAGCTAGAGACTTTGTTCTTGGACTGATGGATTGGAAACGAACTTTAATAGAATGCTATTGAAATTCAGAAATAGGCTTCCAGATCTGGGTGGCTTACACCTGTTTCTCGGCGCAAAATTAATAGCAAACAACAATTATTTGTTTGTTTGTTTGTAAATTGAACCTAAATAATGCCTTAGGAAGCCTCAATTGTCTATTAAAAACTAAAAAAATACAAACAAATTTCCAGGGATGGGAAATTAAATATTTTTTTGGCTCATTCAGTATTTTGTGGTACATGTAATAACTAAAATGCTTAAAAGTTTTAAGTTTTTCTTAAACAAAATCGCTCAATACATCAAGAAGATTTGCATTGATAAAGAAAGAAATTAAAAAGACTAAAATTTCCGAGCGATGTACGTCTGTCTATCCGTCTGTCTGTCCGTCTGTATATGAAATTGGTTTTCTCAAGCCCCCAGAAGAGCTACAGACTCCGATCTTGGACCGATGGATTGAAAATTAACTTAAACAGAGAAATAGAGAAAAGTCTGAAATACGGTTCCAGAGCTGGGTAGCTTACTCCTATTTCTCGACGCAAAATTTATACCAAAAACCAACTAATTTTTTGTTTGTTTGTACATTGAATCTATTTCATGTTTTGGCAAGCCTCAATTGTCTATTAAAAACTAAAGAAATCCAAACACATTCCCAGGGATGGGAAATAAATTTTTTTTTTGGCTCATTCAGTATTTTGTGGTACATGTAATAACTAAAATTCTTAAAAGTTTTTAAGTTTTTCTTAAACAAAATCGCTCTATACTTCAAGAAGATTTGCACTAGTAAAATAATAATAAAAAATTTAAATTTCCTTTCCAGAGGTGGGAAATTTATTTTTATTCATTAAAGCAACCAAAAAGGCAACTGATGTTTTTTCTTTGCTAACTAAAACTATTTTATGACTTAGAAACAACAAAATATTGCAACTTAAAAATATATGTAAAGCCAGACGTACTTTGGTGCAGGGTATGTAAGATTCGGCACAGCCGAATACAGCACTCTTTCTTCTTTATTGTTTTATTTGTTTATTTATTTTTATTTATTGATTTATTATTTATTTTATTATTCTATTGAAAACTGCAAAGCATAAATTAAATTAGAACGTTTATTCAAACTGTGATTTTAAACTGCAAATAAATATTTTGTGCGAGAACTATTTCAAAAGAACATCGTTATAAAACAAAGTAAACTTCCTTTCAGACAAAAGAATATTTAATAAATTTACAAGTCAAAGATTTTTAATTTTTTAATATAACAACTTGCTTTTGGAAATTCATATTGGAATTATACGTTTTGCCAAATTGTTTGTTTACCAACGGAAATCTCCTAGACTTTTAAGTAAAAAAAAATTTATATTTAAAGAAAATTTGTGTATAAAATATTATAAATTTATTGCATATTGATTTTTTTTTCAATACAATTTATTTTTAGTATAAAATTCTTCAATTTGAGTGCTGCAAAAGGCAGAGTAGGGGTGTATAAGAACAATTTCAAAACGAAGTTTTTATTTCGTATGAAACTTCTTGCTAGTAAACCAGGTTTTAACCTGGTTAACAAATAAATCGGGATTTTGTCAAAACTCAACATTTTGAGTTCTTATTCAGCATTTCTGATTAATTTTGAAAAATACCAGAAATCATTTCTAAATATCAGACGTTATAGCAGTGCTTTGCGGTAAGACTACCTGGTCTTGATTCAACTTGAGTTTGATCCAATTTATATTAAAATTATTTTTTTCCATAGAAATCGGAAATTAGTTTTAAATTAGTAAAGGGTGTTTTTTATAGAGTGATACAAGTTTAAATCATAATAAAACATAGTCATGTATTTTTGACATCAATGAAACGGTCTTTATTGGATAGAAAATCTTGTGACATTAATGTTTAAATATGATCTCGGCCATATGGCCGCCATGGCTGGCGCGTACAAGGCTCAAGCTGGAGCACCAATTTTCACAAACAGTAACATTCTGACCATCACCGTTTTTGAAGACATCTGGGCCAACGACTCCTCCAGCCCTCAAAGCGCACCACACAGTAATTTTCTGTTGATATAGTCGTGTTTCGACAAAAGCTTGTGGATTCTCCTCACTCCAAATGCGACAACTCTTTTTATTTACGGACCCATTCAACCAAAAATGGGCTTCATCGGAAAATAAAATTTTGAATGAACGAAGTGCACGATAAGTTTGACGAACAGAACCATTATTTTGATTAAAAATTTCCACAATTTTCACCAGTTGCACGTATTGAAATGCAAACTAAACAAAAAACAACTGTCAACTGTTAAATGGCTGGTCAAATAAAGCAGTGATGCCAACTCAAAGTTGTATTACTCTATAAAAAACACCCTATACATATTTTTGGGAACTGTCGTTTAAACTCTTTAATTTTAATATCGAGGAAGTTTGAAATAAATATCTTTAGGTATTCTAAGAAATGTTGGGTAAAAGTTCCCGGATGATCTCCATTAGTGATGTAGCCAAAACCCCTCAATCGATCACTTTGAATGCTTTAGTAACATTTTGAGAAAAAAAGAATCAGTCCGAAATTAAAATTAAATAGAAATTATTTTATTTATTTTTCAAAATTTGTCGGGAATGCTGAATAGGAAGTCAAAACGTCAAAATCTGACGAGAACTCAAGTGTTTCAAAACCAGGGTAAAACGAATGATTAACCGATTTTTGAGAATTTTAAGTTAAAAAATATATATAATTTTAACTAAAATTTCCATAATAAAATTGATGTGATCGCATTTTGTTAACTCTGGCATTTTAATCGTTGCCTTTATCACAACCTATTTTTCCAGTTCTGTCACCACGCATCGTATACGAGTATGTGGGGGTCATTCCCTGAGTGCTGGTCCAAGAAAACACATCAGTTAACATTATCAGGAGCACTCTGTAAAACGCGGATACAAAAGAAACATTTTCACACACACACTCGCACTAGCCCATTTATGTATATGAATGTGTGTTAATTAAAATTAGTGGTCGAAAGCAGCAGCATGTTTTTTTGTCTTTCATGATTATTTTCCTTTTGTATGACACAATTTCAAAGAACTTCTCTAATTCAAGTTTTCATTATGTTCAACTCTACACAGAATTGCGTGCGAATGTTTGTGTAACAAATTAAACATATTCATAATGGAGCCACACACACACACACACACACCCTTTAAAAAAAAAACAAGAATTAAATCTGTTTTAATGCAACGACCTAATTGCCAACCTAATGAACTGTAGATAAATTTAACTGTTATAACAACAACAAAAAGAACAACAACAACAGCAACGATGATGCTGATGATGCCCATGATTATTGCTGTCGATGATTATTCCTGTTGTTTGTAAAGTTTAATGAAATGAAATTTATTGAAATGAGCAGTTGTTATATTGAAATTGCTGAAGCGTGTTGTTGTTCAAAGAACAAAAGCATGCAGTTATTACAACAACAAAATGTTGCAATAAGAAGGGAAAAAAGTAAAAAGGGGAAATACATATAAATAATAACTAATACACAAACAAAATAAAGGAGAGGTAAACGTGCAAACGTGTGTGTGTGTGGCAAAACGTGCCAGATTTATTAATAATAATTAACCCTTAACTGGCTTTTGGGGGTTTGAAAAGGTATTTCAATTCGCATGACTTTTGACAAGTGAAAATAGTTGGATATAAATAAACATTGAGTGAACTTTTGGTTCTTTTATTTTATTGAACCAGTATCGGAACTATAAAACAGTGCTGCCAACTTTGCAATTTGGAAACGGATAAGAAAATGCCCCGTCCAGAAAATATCACACCATATTTGGAATTTATTTTGTATTTAAAACGTTTAACAAATTAATTATCCATCAACTATATAAGATTTTTGGTATAAAAAACACAAGAAAACAGTTTTAGTGTTCACAGCTCTTAGAACAATTAATAAAACTGACGTGATTTTAACAAATTTAAGTTTCAACATTTAAACCAACTGTTTAAAACTGGTTTTGTGATACAAAAAGATTTTGTTATAACCAACATAAAATCACTTTTGAATTGGTGTGAAATAGGTTTTATGAAATGCAACCATATTTTTGCCTGTTTTCGTCCGTGCTAAGTTGAGTGCTGCCAAGTTGTGTAATGGAAACATCTAAAATACTGCGAAAAAGTTTCAAAAAGCATTAAAAGTTTCGAACCGCGTCAAGTCGACAACGTTGTTAAGAAATGAGGGGGTAGTATTGAGGGCACAGATATAGAAAGATGAGAGAGGATAGTTGATTTGGTGTAGCCATTTTATGTTTTGGTGCGCCGATCGCAGGCAAAAAATTTATTACTTCCTAATCAATTTTATTTATTTACTTATTATTATTATTATTATTATTATTATTATTATTATTATTATTATTATTATTATTATTATTATTATTATTATTATTATTATTATTATTATTATTATTATTATTATTTAGAAAAAACAATCTATTCTATTTTTTTAAATTTGAAAAATTTATTCCAAATAAATCATTTAATAAAATATCACTCTATTTCATAAAAATTATTTCAGTGCCTTCACAAATTCTTTAACTAAATTTGTCAAATAAATAGCTCACAAGCATAAAATGCCTTTTTTATAATTTTCTATACGAAATTTGTCTAACAAACAGTTTATATGCATGAAATATGATTTGTGAATAGGGCCTAAATTATTTTTTATGAATAACACCCTATTGCCGACTGCATTCCGAAATGCTTCAGACGACGTACATATTTAATCTGCAAGAGTATTTCTCAAGGCAAATCATATATTCGAACTGTTCATATGCTTCGCTTCTATGTTTGTTTGTTCGTATATATCTAAAGGCATGGTCACACTTGGCAGTGGTTACGTTTTTCGGGACAAATATTTACTCAACTGTGACCGTACTTAAATCTCCTTTCCTATTGTGCTTCCACGCCCATACTTAATATTATAAATAATGTTACTTATACGTCGCATGGCACTCATACAGGCTTGTTGGTGTGATTTATGTTCTGATCTTCTTATAAAGTGTAAGTATTTTTACACGCTTTCGAAACACATTAAACTAATAGCATTTTCTTTTCTGAAAAACCTTTTTTTACTTCTATTCTAAAAAGAGGTAACTTGGAGGAGTTTTAAAATATTTATTATTTTGCGTAATTAATGTTGAATTAAATTCCAAAAATTCTTTATTTTTAAATCACAGAAAGTTGCCATTTTTCAACAAAAAAGTGCAAAGAATGTTGCACTATTTTCTAGAGAAGTGATCCGCATAAAAAATAACACATGAATTGAGCTTCAAAAAGTTTAAAATTTATATTAAAATAAAATTAAAACAAATTAAAATGTAACAAAATGCTTTTATTTTTGTGAAAAAGGGGCGTGGCTGCTTTGTGCCCCATTTTTTACATATCGAGCGCTTGACTTGTATAACAGTACTCAACATGGTTTTGGGCTCGAGCGATGAAGCGGTTTGAAAATTATTTTAAACCCCACTTTCAAAAGCGCTTTTTTCCAAGCTTTTTTGGGATATTTTGACATCTAGCAGTTTGAATCGGTTAAAATTTGCAGGATATTGAAACAGCGAAAACGTTCTTCAAGTCACTAGTTTTGATTCTGTTCTAACGCATTGGCAGTTATTTATTTAGTGGTCACGTTTTTCTTTTTTCAAGAAATCTATCAGATATGAACACTTTCTTTTAAGTTGTTAAAAGAAAAATTTGAAACAGATATGAGAGTGACACGATATTTTTTATTTTCCTCGTGGACAAAACAAATTATTGAAATGAGTCTTAATTTCTAGTTAGAGAATAACACGTTACCACTCATATAATTAATGAGCGAAACTTCTAACTTTTTTGGTCGCTTTTACCATTCCAAATTATTAGTCACGTAATTAAAAGTTTCAATTTTATAAAAGTAAAAGTTTTAGTAGAAAAATTTTAGCAAACTGTTTACCCCGTGAGTGCCATTAAAAACTCCAGCACATTTCAAGGGTTAAAATATTCATTTAATTCTTATTTCCTTCAAATACCACAAACTTGCTGATGATGTATTTAAACTTTTTCCCAACTCCCTCCCCCTCCCCACCATTTACAAACTTTTTCAATGGTTAGTAAATGAAACTGTTCATCTATAACATGTTCATTCCTGTTCAATATGGATAAAATGAAAAACAACAAATTTTCCAATTCAATGAAGCCGAGAAAAGCCAAAAACAAAAAGAATTATAAAGAAACAGTGTCGAAGAGCCAACCCGTAGCAGATACAAATTGAAGTGGCATTTCTGAAAAATGTTCAAGTTGGCAACCAACTGGATGATGATGATGACGTTGGAAATAAGTGGCGTTCTTTTCAAAGGAGGGTCGAAGGACATGCCCGTCCTTATTATGAGAGATTTAATACAAGAAAAGACTTAAAGGAAATTTCACACTGCAAGTTATACACACACACACACACGCACAAAAGTATATAAATAGGTAAGTGTGTTTAAGTGTGTATGTGTGCTGTTGAAAGTATGACATCAACTACGAGTATGAAAGCCAGCCAGTGTTTATGCCAAAAATACTTTTTATAAAAATTAAAAAAAAAAAATTCATAATGAATTTCATTTTCCCTACATTTAAGCCTAATCCCCGCCACTCTTGTTTGCCACTTTCCGGTAGGCACATTTTCGCATTGACATTTCACATTTGGAATTCGGATAATATGCTTCACTACGTCAACTGCAGGTGCGCGTGTATTCAAATATTTAAGATAACACTTTCAGCGAACTGC
The DNA here is from genome assembly GCA_963675445.1 of Linnaemya vulpina. Classification (NCBI taxonomy): domain Eukaryota; kingdom Metazoa; phylum Arthropoda; class Insecta; order Diptera; family Tachinidae; genus Linnaemya; species Linnaemya vulpina. Next base: position 23,285,701 of record OY776279.1, on the reverse strand, counting down.
CAAGGGCAACAACGAATTTAATTTTACGCTACAAAAAAAGAAAAGATTTGTTCAATAAAAAAAAACCCCGTTTCACGGTGTTAATAATTTCAGTTTTTCATTTAAACTCCAATTTAGTTCAGCCGCTAAACAGCTCGGAGTCAGTCAACGCCAAGCTTGATTGGCAACGATCAGTGGGATCGTTTACACTCTTTGGAGAGTTTTGCATCTCTTTCGGTCCAATTAATTTTTACATCCCAGAGAACTGCACAAATTTACGGTTCTTGTGAAGAACTTCTCGTGATCAACTACGTTCCACAGATATTTTGTAAATATATTTTCAAAGTTTTTGTCGTATACAAATACAACAAAACATCAATTTGTTTATTATTCGATTAATACGAAATTGTTATAATATTGAATACAATTAAAAATGTAACACCGCTAAAAGTGTGTTAGTGAGCAAATATTAACTCTCTAAGTCCCGGTTCACATGAAGAAGCTTTACCTGCTCATCTTTTGAATTTGTGGGAGAGAAAAGTGAGAGGAGTGGTATTTCGCTCATTTTGTTGTGTCGTTCCTAATTTTATTATATGAAATTTTTGTCATTCTCTGCTTCGCTGCGAAGAAAAAATTTTAAAAATATTTGGAAAGAAACAGATTTTATTGTATCAAAACGCCTTTTAAATAAAATTTATATAAAATAAAATTTATATAAAATACAATTTATATAAAATAAAATAATATATTTTTCACTTTAAATCATAAATAAATTGTTTTGTACAAACTAAATGAAAAGAACTGTCCAATATTTTAGAAATTGAAAGTAAAAGAAAACGAAAAAGTGCCAAAAGAGTTGGACTTAAAAAGCGTGAAACGAAGTACCCACATATACAGAACATGAAGAAATGTAAGCAAACGGCAACACAAAAACTTAATAAAAGTGTGCTTGTTAAAATTCTCGTATGCTTTTCCATAATAAAATTTCTACAACGAAAATGTTGTCACACTCAATTAAGCCCGTCCTAATAAGTGGTACTAAATTAAGAAACACATGAGTATTGATGATTAAAGTGCGGCGGCCTTCGAAAACAGCTATTCTGCTCGGCTGTGCAAATTGAATATATAAAACTAATGTTGACTTTTCCTTAAGCTTTGGAATATAGGGTGTTTTTTATAGAGTGATACAACTTTGAGTTGGCATCACTGCTTTATTTCACCACCCATTTAACAGCTGATAGTTGTTTTTTGTTTAGTTTGCTTTGACATTTCCTTACGTGCAACGCGTGCAAATTGTGGAAATTTTTAATCAAAATAATGGTCCTGTTCGTCAAACTTATCGTGCACTTCGTCCATTCAAAATTTTATTTTCCGATGAAGCCCATTTTTGGTTGAATGGGTTCGTAAATAAACAGAATTGTCGCATTTGGAGTGAGCAGAATCCACAAGCGTTTGTCGAAACCCGACCAGATCCACAGAAAGTTACTGTGTGGTGCGCTTTGAGGGCTGGAGGAGTCATTGGCCCGGATGTCTTCGAAAACGATGATGGTCAGAATGTTACTGTTTGTGAAAATTGGTGTTCCAGCTTGAGCCTTGTATGCGATAGCCGTGGCGGCCCTATTGGCCGAAATCATATTTAAACATTAATGTCATAAAATTTTCTATCCACCAAAGACCATTTCATTGATATCAAAAATATATTATTATGCTTTATTATAATTTAAACTTATATCACTGTATAAAAATCACCCTATATTTATTGTGTGTTTCTGATTGGAAAATGCTTTTATCAAAAAATTAACCTATAAAATTTAAATTTTATAAAACTAAAGTTTGTTGCAGCAGACTTCTCTATGTGTGTGTATATATGCAAGCAACTTTAAAAAGAAATTGAAAAGATTTTGGGCAGCAAAAACTTCCCCTTTTGAGACTGGACTGAGTAACGATTGACGATATTTGACAATTTGAAATGTCAACAGAGACAAACCAACAGAGTCACGAAAAATATTTGGCGAGTTGAAGATAACAGTTATTATTTTTTCTAATTTTTGTTTTCAATTTCCATAAATTTTTAATCCGTTTTGAGGTTAAAAATAATTTCCTGACGAAATATCATTAAAATTAAAATAAAAATAACCTCCAAATCTTAACAAATTTATTAATTGTTAATTATTATTTAGACTCCAATTCCATTCCACGAATTTAAAATTTTTTTTACTTCCTGCCAAGAAAATTTTAAATAATCAATCACTTTTCCTAAGCAGAATAGAAAGTTTCGTTTTAATCGAGTTCTGATCAGATCTCCACGTTTTTATCCTTCATAAAGCGTGGCTGATTAATTTTCATAAGCTATATATAATGCTGTGTTCTTTTCTTTAAAAAATGCAACATTTCTTACACTTTTTAATTGAAAATGTCAGCATTATGTGATTTGAAAATGACGAATTCATTAGAAATTAATCCAACATGTTTAAAAAAAATATTTCTTATTAAAAACTCCTCTAAACTGTTACTTTCTACAAAAACAAGTGCAGAAATGTTACACGTTTTTCAGAAGAAAAAAACGCCATAACAGCTTGGCACCAAGCTGGTAGCGTTCAAAAGAGTGCTACCAAACTAAGATTTTCTTGCAAATCTGATCCGGTTCGAAGTTGCAGATTTTGAGAAGTCCAAGATTATATAAGAAAAAAAAATGTGTGTGTTTTTAATAATTTTAAAATAATAAAATAAATAAATTTTTTGCCGATGAATTTCATAAACTGATCGGCTCTTAACATTTCGGCTTAAACATTTTCAGTTTAAAAATGACATGTTTTCCAAGCAAAAATTTACATCAAAATCAGTGACTCGTTTCTGCAACTGAAGTGAGAACTTCTCGCATCGGAAAAATTGTCGTTACTCTGTGAAAGACAGGATGAGTCAGAATATATTTCTGACTGCATTTAAAATTTTGTTGGTCCTTTATAATAATAAATATAATATAATAAATACAATTTTTTATTTTCTAAAGAAATATATTTTATTTTTGAGGAATAACTAAATAACTTTTATTTTCTGCGGAGGATTAAAATTCAGAAAATAACTTTTATTTTTAAGCGAAAACTAAAACTCAGGAAATAACGATTAAAATGCGATTTTTAAAATAAAATTTAAAACCCCTACGGTCTCCGATAAATTTTATGTATAGAATATTTTCGAAATTTGTCAAAATATTCAAAATGGTCAGCGTATTTGAAATTTCGAATGGGTTTTAATGTCAATTTGAAAGCAGTAAAATAAAAATTTTTTTAATAGAACAAGAAAAAGTTGTGTCCCAACATGCAACACTCTTAAGCGACCTGACAGCAGCGTTTTCAACACTTTTTAAAAAAGTTTGAGAAAAGAAAGTTTGAAATCCTCTTTGCGGCAGAATATTAACATCGGCATTGAAAACGTGATCTTTCCCACACTTCAGTGTCGCGACGACTCATCGTTTTTTTTTTAAGTCAAAATGAAGTGAAACACCGTGTACGTAAATAAAAGTTTGTTGCAGTATTAAATGCTCGTAAAAACCTGGCAACAGAAAGCCTACAACAAAAGCAACAAATACAACACCTACTATAACAACAACAAAAACAACGGGGTGGAAGTGAACTCTTAATTCAACCTTTCAAGGGGTTATAAATATTCATTAGGGTTCCATTATAGGCGAGAATTAAGTATATTTTTATACACTCACACACACACACACACACACACACGCAGAAGTATGTTTATATTGTGCATAATACCAGTGGCACTCTGTTTTACTACCCTCAAGGTAAATGAGTACCTGAATTTGTTTCTTAGCCAGCAACAGAGTGCTCAGACGAGGCAAATATTCAAGGAAATAAATTATCAATTTCAAAATGATTATCGAATTTAGACATTCACCTTTTTTTTTAACAGACCTCGTAGGCCACTATTTAAAATTTCCAGGATTTAAAAATTTCAATTTATTAAATATCAGAAAAATGTCGAAAGAACTTTCTTATCATAAACAAGTGAAATTGATTTATTCACTTAAGCCGAATCGTCTATATCCTGCACCTACGAATGCCTGTTACTTTTATGTAACAAAATAGTTTAAATTATCCAAGCCTGGAATAATTTTTTCTTAATTTATTTAATATATAAAACCCATTTAAATCTTACTGAAATATAAAAAATTTGTTTAAGATACATGAAAGCTTATATGTAAAATAACGTTTTCCAGCTCAGAAATCTTATTTTAGTTATTTCTGATTTGCAATAGCGATGTCTTAAAGCTTATTTCACATTTTAATTGCCCATCCCTGGTATCATTAACACAATGAATTTCTTTTTAAATTACAAAACATATTTTATAACGCAAAAAAGTTGGTATTACTCAGTTATATATTAAAAAAATTATTTTACACCTCTGACATTGTGTTTTTGGCTTTCCTGATCTCTAGTAACAAAAAATTTCTTTCAAAAATATCAATTATTTGTAATTCATAAAGAAAAAGAAACAGTTTGTTTAAGTTGGTCACTTTTAAGTACCAAAAGTTCTTTCAATTGTCCAACTCTGGAATCGAATTTTCGTTTTCTTTGATGTTTAATGCGAATTTAAATATCTTTTTATTTATAAAATATGCTTATTCAAATACAAAAAGTTTTATTTAGTTCTATTAATAATCCTAAGAAATAAATTATTTTCCAGCTCTGGAGATGCCATTTTAGATTTTATTATTTTTAATACCCATGAAATTTTTGCAAATATATCATATATTTGTTACATATAAAAAGAAAGAGAAAATATTGGTTTTACTAGATCACTTTTATGTACCCAAAAATGATCAATCGTCCAACCCTGGAATCAAATTTAGATTTTTTTAAATTATTCTTTTCAACTGCTATAATCTTCAGATATATAATTTATACTTATTTAAAAGCAAATAGTTTTATTTACTTGCATTAATATTCGAAAAAAATATGTTCCCAGCTCTGAAGCTGTCTTTTTGGTTTTTGCTATTTTTAATGCCAACTGAAATTCCTGCAAATATATTATAAATCTATAATTTATAAAACAAAAATTTTTTACTGAGTTGCTTTTATGTACCAAAAAAAAAAACAAAATATCAATCGTCCAACCCTGGAAGCGAGTTTTTAGATTTTTTTAAATTTTTAACAAATATTATATGTATGTTTACTAAATAACAATTGGATTTATTTAGTTGCATTGATATTCACAAAAAAAACATTACATGATTTCCACCACTGGAAATGTCTAGTTTGGTTTTTCTTATTTTTAGTACCACTCAAATTCTTGCAAAAAAAAACATTTCCCAGCTCTGAAGCTGTCTTTTTTTGGTTTTTTTAAATGCCAACTGAAGTTCCTGCAAATATATTATAAGCGTGTGATTTATTAAAAAATCTTACTTGGTCACTTGTATGTACCGTAAAAAATTGCGGTCGTCCAACCCTGGTTTCGAATGTTACAGTTCCTTTTAATTTTTTTTTTACCAATTCAAAAAGCTTTCGCATTAAAATATATTTATTTAATAACAAATATTTTTATTTAGTTATTTTAATATTCCGAAACATTTTCAATTTTAAATTACCAGCTCTGGAGTTGTAGCTTTAGTTTCTCTTATATCTAATTGCAATAAATTTCTTTCACAAATATTATGTAAACGTATTTTAAATAAAAAGAAATATATATAGAAATTGATTATGTATCAAAACAAATTTCAATTGTCCATCCCTGAAATCGAATTTTCGATTTTCTTAAATTTTTAATACCAAATTGGTTCTTCTTTAAGTATAAAATATATTTAACTATAAAAAAAACAACAACTACAATTAACTTGAACTACATTCTTTTATATACCAAAAACTAGTTTATGCTTTCCAGCTCTGGAACGGCATCTGAAAACTTTTTAGATTTTCAAATACCGTTTTCTGATTACTTCCCCTACTGAGAATGAAGTCTCTAGCTCATCTGATGGCTTCAGAAACTGCGTAGCGTAACACGTTTACTTGATCAAATATTGGCCTAGTCTGCCAATAACTGTACAGTCATCTATTCGAATACGGGTTTAGAGGGATGGGAACCGTAAATAAGCCTACAAGATTTGTGTCTATGGCTGTTGTTATGGTTTATGGGCTTAACGAAATGTCATTTGTTGCATAGTGCTGCAGCAAATGACAACAACAACAAAATAGACTTTGTTGCCATATAAAAATTTAACATAAAAATCTACTCTGAAACGTGCAACAAAATTAATGCTGTTGTCATTAACTTTAAAATAACAGATAATTGTTAATGTTTGTGAGTAACCAGCAGGAGATACTTAAATGGATTCGATAAATATTTTATATGCGAATTAAATTTCATAAGAATTCCATAAGCGAAAATCCGTTTCACTTATTTGAAATTAAGTCAAGTTGGAACTACACTGAACGAAAATGTAGCACGAGATTTAAATGAATTAAGAATGGCTGTTAAACTCACTTAGTTTAGCTCGAGAATTTAATTTTATCAAATTTAAATGCCAAAACAAAGAAATTGAAAAAATTTTAAGGTCAAGTAATTTTTTAGTAAAAAGCAAAATTAAATTCAGATCATTTTGAATATTATTTTGTAATGTTTTTATACTCACATGGTTTTAATATTTTCTGGTCTTAATATAAAAACCAACTGTTTAAGCCTGGTTTAATTAAATAAATATTATTTTGTTAAGACCAGCTTAAAACCAATTTTTAATTGGATTTAAATCGATGTTATGAAATGCATGGTTTTTGCCTGTTTATGTCTGTGCTAAGTTGAGTGCTGCCAAGTTGTGTATTGGAAACATCTGATAATGTGTGAAGAATACACACAGAAAAATCCACCACATCTGCATTTTTTCTTTCAGAATCCGAATGATTTTATATGAAATAATTTGTTTTTGAATTATTTATTCGGTCTGTATAAGTGTTGCCATACTCTTAAAATATTAATTTGTAAAATATAAAACAATTCCTTTTTAATGGTGCAATTTGAATCATTTTTCATATTTTTATGTAAAACAAAAGCAGCTGCAGTACAGTTTGTGCATGAAGTATTACAAAATGTATAAGAAAAAGCTAAATGAAATGTACGAGTTTCTGTGCGAGATTGAATTTGCTGTGATTTAACTTATTAAACGATCCGGGTGTTAAAACCTGAATTTATTTAATCTCCAGTGTGAACGCTAAATCACATGTTTATGGTTTTAGAGATAAAAGCTGGTTTTACTCTCAGTGTTGAAAGAACTATTAAATGAAATCAACAGCAGAAACTGTTGGTTGGATTCATTTCAAGGCTAAATAAAAAAGCACAATGGGGATTTTCGCATGGAAATAAGAAAGAATGGACATTTTTTTTTAAATATGCGGCTTGTTTTTGTAAATAAAATAAATATTTTCATTTGAGACTCTATTTAAAAAAAAATTATTAGAGACTTTTTATTCTTGTTCCAGACGAAGATATTTATTTTATATACAAACACGGGCAGATGGCAACGGCAGCGCACCCATATTTTTTCTTTTCAATGAGATCACTTTTAATATTTCTTTTTATAATTTTTTTGAAATTGCCCCATTCTTACAAAATAATTTTTTCGTCCCCACTGCACAACTTTTTAACCTCAAATGGTCGCGATAGCAACCACAGCCTCAGCATACGTTCCAATCACAACAAAAGCAATTTTTGGACTTCCCCGAACCAAATGAAATACAGGAAAAGACACAACAATTAGTTTCAAATGCAAACAAGTGCGAAATTAACCAGGCAGTCTTGGACCCTGTTGTTGCAAGTCCAATTATTTAAAAAGTTGGGAACCTTAAATTAGTTTCAAATGTAGAACTGGTATTAGACAACTGTGGGGTACTGTAGCCAAAATTGCAGGTCCACTTAAAAAACTTTTAATTGAGCAAATAAAACTTTACTTTTTTATTTAGGCGTCTTGCAAATATCATATTTTAAATAAAAACAAAAAATTTAAAAATCGATTGAAACGATAAAATAATCAGCGTGATCGGAGATTTTCGCTTCTAAATTCGACAATTTGTTATAATTAAAGAAAAATTTAGCTTTTTCTCTCGGATCTATTAAAAACTGTCGAGTTTGTAGGCGAAAATCATTAACCGTAATCAGGCTGAATATCCTTCTTGTAATTTTTATATGATGTTCAGACAAACATCTTAATTTAGTTTATCGCAATTAACATTTTTATTGAGCTCAATTTACTGTATAAAGTTATAATTAATTATTGTTCAATATATATGAAATTGTCTTAATATTAAATGAAATGAAGAATATAATCCTGTTAAGATTTTTAATATTAAATTAAATTTAAAAAAAAAGTTACAAATCGCAAAAAATGTTATACTGAAAATTCGATTTTTCTGCAAAATGCCCACTGTGCGGTGTAAAAACACATCTAAGTAGAGGTTGAATACTCCTTTGTAAAGGTTGGACGAAAACGGAACCCATCGGGGATGGTTTCCGATCTTCTAAAATTTTTTCTAGTTCAACAAATTTTTGGGGGCGACCTGAACTTTCACTTCTGCTAATAAGAAAACAGCAGAACACTTTTTAACCCTGCAATTCAGAAAGCAAAGTTTATCACGATTATCCTTGTCTTCAGTGACACAAAAAATAATATTTAATCAACACCAGAGAATTCCCAGGTTTTCCATTTCTTTTAATATTACCAATGACTGTCAAGAAAAAACGCTGCTTGTAAAATACCCTGCAGTTCTCTGGCTCCTACGCCAAATCATCTATAAAATTGAATGTAATTCTTAAATATTACGAAACTTTTTAACTTGAGCCCAGATCTCTAAAAATCATTTGAGGCTACATCTCAAATAATTTACACTAAATGATTGAGACTTAAATTAAATATTTTTTTTATAAATTTTATCGTTTTAATATTCCACATGCTTAACCCAAATTTCATTTGAAATTGTAACGATATTTTAATGGGTCATTTGGTTATTGTATTTCTTAAAAAAAATACAAAAAAAAATTGAAATTCGTGTTTACTGGCAAAAATAATAACCGTGTAAATGAAAAAGGGTTGGAACGCCTGTAAAATCAGCACGAAATTGCATGTCCTGTTAATCATCGTTGCAATTTTGTGAAATATTGTGTGCACAGTGGGCGCCTTTACAAACTGAATTCTTAATAAAGTGATGCCGCAAATATCTGTTATCAGGTCAAAATTATATGAAAAGTAGAGGACCTTTTTTTACTCTTTGGCTTCACTAAGTGACTCCTGCCAATAGCCACTCACGATATTCACGGCCTTGTAGAGTAGTCGCAGGCTTTCAGAATGAGTTAAGTCCCACCAAACTTCATAAGTAAAAAATTTACTTTTTTCATTGATTTATATTCCAAAAGTGTTTTTACACTGAAAGTTAAGACCTGCTTTTATCACTAAGATTAGATTTTGCCTTCCCACTAGAGATTAAATAAATTCTGGTTTTAACACCCCGATCTTTCAATAAATTTAATCACAGTAAATTTAATCTCGCAGAGAAACTCGGACATCTTATTTAGCATTTTCTTATACATTTTGTAATACTTCATGCACAAACTGTACTGCAGCTGCTTTTGTTTTACATAAAAATATGAAAAATGATTCAAATTGCACCATTAAATAGGAATTGTTTTATATTTTACAAATTAGTATTTTAAGAGTATGGCAACACTTATACAGACCGAATAAATAATTCAAAAGCAAATTATTTCATATAAAATCATTCGGATTCTGAATGAAAAAATGCGAATGTGGTGGATTTTTCTGTATATATTCTTCACACGTTGTCAGATGTTTCCAATACACAACTTGGCAGCACTCAACTTAGCACAGACATAAACAGGCAAAACCCATGCATTTCATAACATCGATTTAAATCCAATTAAAAATTGGTTTAAGTTGGTTTTAACAAAATAATTTCTTATAATTAAATCAGGTTTAAACAGTTGGTTTTTATATTAAAACCAGAGTTTAATAAAACCATGTCAGTAGGAAAACATTATTAATAATTATTCCATTTTGTTTTCCCGTTTCTTTTACACTCTTCTGATATTGAGCTTAACAGCGTTTCTTTTTCTTTTTTTATATCTTTAAAATAGAAGTTTTTGTTTGAGTTTGCAATCGACAATGAAAATAAATAAAAGTTTCAAGTTAATTTAAGTTTGTATTTTCTATTATAATAAAAAAAATTGTTGTTGTTTTATTATTTTTAAGTTCTTAAGGCGAATATATTTATTAAGGCAGTTCAGCAAACTAAATTTCTTAAATTTTTAATGCTACAAAATGTTCTCAAAAGAGTTTGTTTAAAAGTTTAAGAGCTGGAGAGAGAATAAATTCTTTATCCTGTGAAGAGTTTTCAAGTTGTTTGCTTGAGATTTACTGAGTCGGAAATGTTGAATAAATTGAAAGTGTTTTTTGTTAACTTTACGATTTTGGGAGATTTGAAATATATTTTTTTTCTGTGTCTGAACAAAAAGAGATTTTGAATTGATTTTATTTCTTTTTTGTAAAAGACTATGTACATATTACAGAATTTTTTTTTTAATTTTTATGACAAGAATTTTTTGTTTGTGAAAAAATTTTATATAAATTTTTAATGTATTTTTTAGGTAAACAAAAAGCTTTTACAATTCGTCTGCAATTTTCATTCTGCTGAAGGCTGCATGTAGAATAATAGGCCAAAAATTAAAACCAGTTTTATGGCCAAGGCATTAAACACAATAACGACAGCAGGCTACACGAACACCAACTAAAAAAGCCGTTGTCAGCTACTGAATTATTTTTAGAACGACAACACCAAATCAATAACCATGAGTTGTTGTTTGGAGTATAATTCTCTTCATACGCCAGTGTAGCCGCTTTCATATATTTCACACTCTTATATTGTCTTATTCCAATAAAATATATTTAAAGTCAACAATATATGACAAGATATCATTTCATTAGCCTCGAAATATAGTTCGTTGTTTCTTTTTATATAATAAAACAGCATATTTTCAAGTTTACAATAATTGAATTTATTTATTTTATACTGGCAACATTGCATCTACTCATTGTCGCTCACCAAAATAGAAATTAGTTTAATTTGGCTACAACCACAAAAACAGAATGGACAACGACCAGTAGCCGTGTTGCCTGTAGTAGTAAAAATAATTATTCTTATATACGCACATGTATTCTATTTTTGACCAGTTGTAGTCTGTAGTCTGCTGTCGTTATTGTGTTTAATGCCTAATTTAGCTACAATCACAAAAACAGCAGGGACAACAACCATTAGCCGTCTTGCCTGTGCTAGTAAAAATAATCATTCTTGTATTCTATTTTTGACAAGTTGTAGTCTGTAGTCTGCTGTCATTATTGTGCTTAATGCTTTATTTACATGTAAGAATTCTTAGAGATTTTTAGAAATGTATTCCCATATTTTATTAATAATATTTTAACTCTCAGTGTACTTTGAATATATCGGGACCATAAACAGATATAAGATTAGAAAATTTATTTAGATTTTATTACACTTTTTAGGCACTTTATGCCCATAGTGAAAGACTATAATTTCTGTTTAGGCATTTGCAAAATAATGTAGTTAAAAATCCAGCCAAACCTACTAACGTTCTCTTAATTACGAGTACAACAGAAGCATATCGCGACATAAAATGCAAAAAGCTTTATAAATAGAAAAAAAGTGTATTGAAACAAATAAAAATTCATAAACATTTTTATTGTAAATTTTATTATTTTATTCGATATATTTTTTTATTATTTTATTTCAATATATTTTTTTATTAAGGAAAAGTTTTATTCATCTCCTGTAAAACTTTTGAGATTTTGGTTACGACTTTTTGCATTTTATGTGACGCTATTCATGTTCATATGGAAATGAAACGTTAATGGTTAGTTTGAAGCCGAAATTTTGTATCGCTGTTAAAGTGTTTTAGCCAGATAATGGATAGATTATTTAGACCAGACGTTGAAAATTAGAGAACAACAGCTCCAAGCCAAAAAGTTAACGAAAAAAGTTAGTGAACATTAACATGCAATTTGGTAATAAACCGAAAGATATTAAACGAATTTTAAGTGAAGAGAAAATTTCAAAACAATAACTCAAATGATTCTCGTTAAATACTTTGGCTCAAAGCACTTTTAAAGTTTTCAATTTAACAGCAACAATTCTTTGAGAAAATATTAAACAGGCTGTTAAGCAAAAATACTATAATTTTAGCACAGATTTTCATTACAAAGTTCTATTAATTAATCTTTTAATTCTGCTGAAAAATAAAGAAAAATAGTTCATGCAAATATAAAATCAACAAAATCGTGTTCCCATCGATTCGGTACAATTCTCGTATCCTTTTTCATGGTAAAATTGCTACAAATACAAGCTGTTGTCATATTCATTTAAGCCAACCAACTACAGGATATAAATAAAAATACACAAGAGTACTGAGAATGGAAGTGTAGTGACCTTCGAAAGCAACTATTCTGCTCTACTGTGTAAACTAAATATATCAAACTGATATTGACTGTCCCTCTCGCTGTTTCAATTAGTGATTCCTTATCTTCGAAATTTCTTCCTACTTTCGGAGGCCACGTGTGTCACTTTAATTTTCTAACCATGAATTTCAAATTATAAAAAAAAATATTTCTCATTTTCAATTTTATTTTATCAATATTTCAATATTACAACCCGTTTAAAAGTAAAATTTGATAACCTAAATTATTATTATCCTGCAGCTTTGAAATTATAAAACCAAAATTCTAAATAGAAAAAAAAACAGGCGGAAAATTCACTTTCCTTTTTTCAATTATTTTTTCCATAAATTTATTTCATAAAAACTAGATTTTAGTGATGAGAAAACAAACCTTTTGCATCCAACTTTTAATTTGCATAAAAATTGAATAGAGTCTCAGGCAAATTCTTAAAATTCAGATTTTATTATTTAGTTTGTACATGTACGCCCAACGTATGCAAATAACTCACCGAAATGGAGTATGAAAGTACGAAAATAATATTAAATGCCACTTAATAAGCGTGTCTGCCAGTGGCAACAGTAAAAAAATAAACAATTTCAAATAAATTCTGTGCCGAAGTCATGCAAATAAATTTCATTATATTTTCTCTTTTTCATTTCAGTCTTTTGAAGAGTTATTTTTCTCTAGTCTCTAATTTTTTTTTCGTTCCCACTGTTATGGAAAAGCAGGTGAGAGATATTAAAAAAAACTTACATATTTCGAAAGAGTTTATTTAGAGTATTTAAAATTGAAATTGATTTCAAGTTAACCGATATTCTGGCCCATTTAAAGTGCCAGAACTTGTAACAAAATCCGGAAAAAGTTGCATAAATAATTCAATTTTTTTGTAAAATATAATTTTTCCAAAGCATTAAGCGCAATAGCGACAGCAGGCTACACGAACACGGACTACAAAAGTCCTTGGCTACAATCGTTGCCTCGTAGTCAGCTACTGAATTATTTTTAGAACGACACCACCAAATCAATAACCATGAGTTGTGATTTGTAATAGAATTCTTTTCAAACGCCAGTGCAACTGCTTTCATATATCTAATGCACCTAAATAGTGTTATTCCAATTATATATATATATATATATATATATATATATATATATTTAAAAGTCTTGATAATATGAAAAGAAATCATTTCATTAGCTTGTAAATATAGTTCGTTATTTGTTTCTCTATAATAAAATAATATATTTTCAATTACAATAATTGAATTTATATTTAGTTTAATCGTTGACCTGTTGTATTATAATAATATCAGTTTTCGCAGCTAAGGACTACAGACGATCGACATATTGAAAATATGTTAATCCAATATAATTTTATTTAATTTTTAATTTACATTGTTCCCCTGAAGATGAATAGCGAAGCTATTCGAAATATTGGGAAAAATAACATTAAATAAAGATTAAATAATCAAAAAATATTTAGTGTTTATTGATTTTTTAAATACCTGACCTATAGCCGAACGATAAAACAAGAATATTATAATTGAATCTATTTATATTACACTGGCAACATTGCATCTACTCATTGCTGCTCACCAAAGTAGGAATTAGTTTAGTTTGACTACAACCACAAAAACACCAGGGACAACAACCAGTAGCCGTGTTGCTTGTAGTAGTAAAAATAATCATTCTCATATACGCTCATGTATTCTATTTTTGATCAGTTGTAGTCTGTAGTTTGCTGTCGTTATTGTGTTTAATGCTTAAATCTTGGCATCTGACGAATTCTAACCATGATTTTCGTATAAACAATTATTAATATCATTGTTATTATTGTTATTGATATTATTATAATATTTTTTTTGCGGACAATATTCGCTCCTAAGAAGTCGTTGTTGTTGTTTTGGCGGTTGTGTTCCCAGCTTTTCTTCATCATGCAAATATTTAATTTCATTTGTTTTTATTAAAACCATTTCAATCATCCCCAAAGCAAATTTCTTAATTAAAACTTAAAATCAAATAAAAGACAATTTAATGAAATAAAATCAAGTCTTGACAGGACGCCAAAAGTCTTCTGATTGTATTTATTTCGACGTTTCCTTTTTCTAATGGGATTACAGAAATTTAAAGCGTTCGTGCCAGTTGTAAACCGCATCTTGGCGTCATCAGTTGTAACATACACACATAAACGCATACACACACACACACACACACACGGATACAGAGAACTACAGTCTACCAATTAGATGTCACTTAAGACGTCAGCAAGTTTAAGAAATGTCAGTTAAAATATTTAAATATAAACCTCAACTGAAGCAATAATTTTCACTCGACGAGCTCTGACGAAATTTATTCAAACTGAAAAATGGTTTTTGTAACGCGATTTGTTAGAGGCGGTTGATTAACAAAACCGATTATTTGTGCGTTTGTTGGCTGGCCAATCAGCGATATCGGTATTTATTTTAAGGCCAGCAAGACATGAATTTTGTATAGAATATATTTATTTATTTCAATCCCTCAAAAATCTTGACATGCCAGCATTAATTAAATCAATTACACGCAGAATTTGGCGTTGTTTAACCGAAGAACACGCCTGCAGTGATTTAGGATACATGATGGCTTAATTACGTCTATTAACTTCTACATGTACAAATACTAACAAAAACGTGTGCATGTGGATTGAAAAAAAAAAATAAAAGTTACAGAGTGACACACATTTTCGATAGAGCGAAAAGGCTGGATTTCTTATTGAAAAGCCATTTATTTGCCTCCCATTACAAAATCTTTATGTTGTTTATTTTTATCGTCCCGCTGGGAAAGTTTACAATATAAAAAAAATTGGGAATTTGTTGAATTCACTTTTTTTGGAAAAAAAAATTGAGTTCTTAAGAGTTCTCCAAGTTTCGAGGTCTTAGAAAGCTTTCCTGACTAATTCTGAGAGCCCGTCACTGTATCTGTATGTGTATGCGTGCATGTGTAAGTGTGGTCGTGTGTATGTGTTAATATGAGACCCGCTTGTAGTTATTAAAAGGCTAAACCGATTTAAGCAGCGTTGTGTAGAGCATTCGTTAACTTAGATTTTCTGTGAATTTGAACCGATTCAAATCGGTAGATTCCAAAATATCTTAAAAAATTAATTTGAATAACAGCAATTTTCAAAGTAGTTGTTTTAGAATAATTTTTGAACGGCATCATCGGTCGATTCTACAAATTAACTCTTAACACTAGAAAACCATTTTGACCAAAGTGAAACGGGTTCGAAGCGGTTAATTTGTTCGTGCAATATCATGAACGAAAAACAGAAGTGATTTTTTATTTAAACAAATTTTGATTAAATGTTTTCTTATGATCTGTCATATGCTAGAAACATTTTCATGATCAATTTAAATTTTTTGAGAGAATTTGGTAAAAGATTATAAATAAAAAAAATAAATAATATAAAAATAAAAAATCATGACTGTTTTTTGAACATAACTCATGTTTTCATATCAGCTTCTTTCCACATGAAAGTATAAAGAGCTTCAAAATAAGTTTAATAAGCAAAAATGTTTTATTTTAAAGGTAGTAATTCAATGTGAATATCGGCTACGTGATCATGAGTTTTATGTTTCATGAGTTTTATATTTCTTATTTTATAATTATCGCACACTATAATCCAATAAATTTATTAACTGTTTAACATTTAACCCATCCTCACTGTGCGCGGTTTAACATCATTATTTACATGTGAGTATAAAACAAGTTTCACTGCATCTTTTATTCCGTGAAATCATAAATACGTCAAAAGTTGTGAAACTGGAGTCTTGATATGTTTTCATTTCAGTGCACAAACATCAATTAACTTGAAGACAAAGTTTAATTTGTTCCGGGAATGCGAAGCAAACATGTCTTCTGTGCATTTGAAGCTGTAGAGCAAAACATTTATTTAAAAAAAACATTTAACAAACTTTTTCTTTCTAATCAAACAATTTCTTCTTCATCTTTAATTATTAATTGGATTTCAAAGGAATTTCTTGAAATGTTTCAGTGTGTGCGACGCCTTATTCTGCGGTTCTGAATTTAAAAAAAAAAAAATTATAAAAATATGCAGTCGGCGGTATGCAAATGAAGAAGGGAAATGAGTAGGTTTTAATAAAAGTTACACATTAAATCAAAGAAAGCGTAACTGTGAGTTTCGCATTCTGGTTTTATTATTATTTTATTTTCTTACAACAATAATATACTATTCATTTCTGATCAAACGTAAATACGTAATAAACGTAAGAAGAAGTTCATGTTAATTGTCTGCAAGGAAAACAAGTAAAAAATTCCCAAAAACAAATGTAACAAATAAAATTGTACTCAGAAACTGAAAGAAATGTAAACACACACTCCCACGGCGTATACTTGATGAGAGAGATCATTTTATTCACAAACGAAAAGAATGTGTACATTGTAAACACATACCTCCACAGCGAATACTTAATAAAGCAGTATATAAAGGCAAACACAATATTAAGTATACGCATCATATAACAGAAATATTATCGTAGAAATCTGCCACAAACTAAAAGACTGTGTAAAATGTAAACACACACTGCCACGGCGTATACTTGATAACATTGTCTCACAGACTACGAGACTGTGCTAAATGTGAGTAAATACTTCCATGGCGTATACTTAATACAGCAGTATATAGAAGCAAACACAATATTAAGTATACGCATCCTTTAACCTGACGTGAAAATATTATTGTAGAAATGTTATCGACAGCGTAGGCAACTATGAAATTTCATAATGCAAAAGAAACGGAGAAAAAAAGTTTGATTCAGAAAAACTGCAACATTTTTACACTTTCTTTTTAAATTTTAAATGTTCATTGAATCGATTTTTGTTGTTAATACAACAATGAAACGGTCTTTCAAATATCAGGGTTCGTTGCACAATATGTTTTTAGCAGAAATGAATATATTAACAAATTAATTTTTTAATTTGTACTAAACGAGACTCTTATATTTTAGTTTTATAAATTCAACAGCGCTTAATAGAGAGTACTTAAAACTTATGAATAGTTCAGTATTTCTAACTTTTATTAAAAATGTTCTTAAAAATTAATTATAAAACAATACAACAGGCTTACAATTCAGTTAAAAACCAACCCTAAGCGTCATTCCTTTTTGTTGTTATTGTTGTCTGTGGTGCAGTATTGAAATTGAATTGATTTAGTTGTATTTTAATGTACACTGTGGCACAAAACTATTGTCACGGTCTGAGTGTTTTAATAATTTCTCCAATTAATTTATATATATTTTTTTCTCAAATAACTTTTAAATGGATTTAACGATCGATTGGAAAAGGAAACCCGCTATCACCGCTAATTGCATCAAAACCAGTTGATTATCTTGACCAAAAATATTAAAAATATTATTATTTCTTAATAAATGCCACTTTTTTTAAGTGAATAAATATTTAATGAAAAATATTTTTGGAATCCACTTACTTTTATGTTATATTAACAAGAATTAAATAGTCAATCGAACATACCTGAAAGGAGAAGAAAAAAATGGGAAACAAATTAATATAAATTGAAAAAATTTTACTCAAAATTTAAAAAAATTATCTCATTGACAAGTGAAATTGGAAGAAATTCGTTTCAAAATTTCTTTTAATTCTGTAACTATTCTTTAACGTCATGGCAATGCAGTATCTATATTGGGACACTTAATTAATTGGAGAAGAAAAATTATCATCAAAATTTAAACAACAAAACAAAAACGTTCAAGCAAATCCAGGGTTGTAACTCAATTTAATTTATTAAATTTTATTAAGACTTAATCAAATTTAATAGAGAAAGAAATGATAAATATTTCCAGGCACAAGGAAAAACCAACATAACGCAACACAGCAGAGCAGCTATCTTCGAAAACTGCTACACTTTCAGCATCAGTATTAACGTGTAAATTTAATTATCATCAGTTAACAAGTGGTTTAACTGAACGTGTTGCCAGTTTTTATTTATACACATTTTGTTATGATAGAGAATACGAGAAGTCAGTCTTATTTAGTTTTATGTATTTCATAAAGTGTTGTTCCCATTCCTTAAGTTTGTGCAGGGTGATGCCAAACTACAGTTGGAGTTTGAATAGTCAATAACTTTTTAAAAATATTTATAAATTTATTTCAGGGTCAATTAAAGAAAACTGTAGGAAATTCGGAAGCTATCAAAAGCTGTTGAACTTTTTTTTGACTCAGGGTGCGTCGTTTCCTTTTTTTAAGTGTCTCAATGGTTTCCTAAAAACCAGAGGGATCCAAAAACAGTTCATCTGCAAAAATTATAGTCTTTTAAGTATGCTTTTTGTTGCAGTCTATCATCTGAAAGGATCATGGGTCCATATTTTAATGGTGCCGAATATCACACGATGCTGGACAATTTTTCGAAGCCGTCTGTAGAAAACCATCCAGCAACGTCTAGGAAATTTTTCGCACAAAATATTTTTGAACAAGCACAAGTCAATAGTGGCCGACTGAACGTTTTTATTCGGCTTCGAAATTTGGCGAAAAATAACTTTCGACCGAGACCAAAGTGCTTTCATAAATTAAAAATTTATTAGCACGAAAATAATGGCAACGTCATTATTAAATTTGGTTGATCCTGACGGTCTAGAGAGATTTTTCACAGAAAAATATATTTAAACGCTGGATACGAGTGAATATTATGTGAATCATAACTAAAAGAGATCGAAAATTCTTTTAAAGTCATGAGAAATTTTATTAAAATCTGTCCCCATTTTTTAGTAGACAAACTCTCACATTAAAGTCTCCTCCACCAGACTTATATTTCTTCAACCAACACACAAGAATATTTAACAACTGAATGAACACAATTAAACGTTTCATATTTCTAACAACGAGAAATTTCCCTTTTTCTTCACCCAAACGACTGACTTAATAAAAAATAACAACAAAAATTTTGTTATTTTCAACGACGTTTGTACTCGCATTTCTTAACTGTCCCCCCCTACAAAAGACTTTCGAAACCACATTTCGAAGGAGAGGAAAACCATTTAATCATCACAACTTTTTATGCGAACCAAAATTCAATGTTTATTCGTCTAGACGTTCAACACAAACAATTTTTTTTATATAAAACAATTTCCAAGTGTTGCTTCAAGGAAAAGTGTAGGTGTAAGCAAAATTCAATGGAGGAGAAAATTTTATTCCTGGCAAACACTGGCAGCAACAGTTGCGAGACTTGACAAAAGCATTACGTTCGGGACAATAATTTAGTTTATTGAAATTATAAAATATCCAGGACGGCTGGGCAATTCTTAAACACTCGTTTGGGACTTGGAGATCTTTAAAAATGTTATTTGAATTAAATCTCATCAAAAGTTGCTGTGCATTCGCGTAATCGTTTGCTAAATATGACGCCGGCTTTTATAACTTTAAATTCATGTACAGACAAACTGGAATGCAAAAATATTTATTTGCTACTCTTTTCCCCCCTGCTTCTCTATCCGCTGATTTACAGCCTCCTGGAAATTTTTCCACAGAAAAATTTCCAGGCGCGAAAATCCAAGACATTCGCTTATTAAATTTTATGAACGGAAATCACTCACTGCAACTCACACAAGACGTTCAGCACATTCGCAAACAACTAATTACGATTAATAGAAAATATTTAGATGTTTGCGTTAATGCTAATAATTTTGCTAATTAGGAAACGCTAGAAAAATATTTCTGAAAATCGTCAAAATTCACAAAACAAAAAAACATCAAAATAGTAAATCAATTAAAAAATCGTTAATTATCGTCGCAATAGTTCATTTTATTAATACATCAAAAGTATATTGATACATCACTAGTGAACAATCTTTTGATGTATCAGTACTGAGTGATCAATTGATGCATCAGTACTGAGTGATCAGCTGATGCCTCAGCACCCAGTAATCATTTGGTGTACCAGCACTAAATAATCAATTGATACAAAAATACTGAGAGATAAGCTGATGAATCGGTACTGAGTAATCAATTGGTGCATCAGCACTGAATAATCAATTGATGCATCAGTGTTGACTAGTCAATTGATGCATCAGTACTGAATAATCAATTATAGATCAGTAATGACTAATTATTTGATGCATCAGAATTGAGTGATCAGTACTGACTTATCACTTGATGCATTAGTACTGATACATTAGTACTGAATAATAATTTGATACTTCAGCAATATATAATAAATTGATACTTACTGATCATTACTGATTAATCAATTGATGCATCAATGCTGACTGGTCATTTGAGTACTGACTTATCACTTGATGCATCAATACTGAGTACTGATTAGTCAGCACTGATCAGTCAATTGATGCATCATCAGTGCTGACTAACTAATTGATGCATCAGCGCTGATCAGTCAATTGATGCATCATCAGTGCTGACTAACTAATTGATGCATCAGTTCTGATCAGTCGATTGATGCAGTAGTGCTGACTACTCAATTGATGCATCAGTACTGATCAGTCAGTTCATGCATCAGTACTGAGTAATCAATTAATGCATCAGTGCTAACTAATCAATTGATGCATTAATGCTGACTAATCAATTGATGCACCAGTGCTGACAAACCAATTGATGCATCAGTACTGATCAGTCAGTTCATGAATCAGTACTGACTAATCAATTGATGCATCAGTACTGACTAATTAATTGATGCACCAGTACTGAGTAATCAATTGATGCATCATTACTGACTAATCAATTGACGCATCAGTGCTGACTAATCAATTGATGCATCCAGCGCTGACTAATAAATTCATGCATCAGTACTGAGTAATTAATTGGTTTCAAAACACCCTTCTGAGAAAGCCGACTTAGCGCTCAATCTATCCCCCGCTTTCTAGGTCTGCTACAATATTCTGCATTCAATAGTTTCCCAAACTCTTATTCAATTCTATTTCAATGCCAAAATACAACCCACTCAAAGTGTTGACAATATTGCAGGGATTTCTTTCTTTTTCTTTTTGCCAAGAAGTCGTTTCATTTTCAATTAGTCACGAAGTGCTGATGTAACTAATTGAGATGTTGTTTCATATTTTATTCTACGCAATTTCTTATTACACAAAAGCAACGAACCAAAAGTTTTAGCTTTTGGAATTCAGACGCGCACATGCACAGAAATCGTTATATAAATTTAAGAAAAAAATGCTTTCAAGTTGACTTATTAATTTGAAAACAGAAAATTAAAAAATATTATTTGTGATCTGTAACTAAACCGGACCCCTGCGGCACTTCACTTAACTTGCAACAAGTTGTGGCAACAACGGCAATAAACTGTTGTGCAAAAGCGGAATGTGTTGTTTGGCTAGAAGCCAAATGAAGTACGCAAAAGGTCCCACAAACAACAGAGAAATTTATGCTTCTGCGAGCAATTCGTGGTACTCATGTGTTTGTTTGTTTGTACGAGTGTGTGTGTGAGTGTGTGGTTGTTTGTTAGTACCACAAGCGATTGAAGTTTATTATTTATAAACATTTTTAGTTTTTCCCTGTCGTATTGACATGGTTTTACTAATCCGTCATGACATCCTTCTGTCCAACTATTTTATTCACAATAAAATTTTTTCAGCGTTGTTGACATCGTACCTTGGCTTTTTGCAATTTGAATGAATTGAATATGCGAAAAATTTATTTTCAAGGTCAATTCGTAGGTCTCCTGTTGATCCATAATTTTTGTGTTTTTGTTTTAAAAGTAATTGTGATGCACAAGGGTTCCTCTGAATTCAGTTCCACATTTAATCGAGCAGGGCATAAGGATGCAGGAAAAAAATTTTTTTTTATTCTGTCAACGCTGCCGTGCTAATGGACGTTACTAAAAAAGCTCAGAGGAAAGTAAACAATATGACTTGATTGAATCAACTGGCGTTTAATAGTTTCATCATACTTGTGTCGAAAAGTACTTTCCTTAAAAGTACTTTTTAGGAAGTACCTTTTAAGTAACAAAATTTTTCAATTTAGCACCTCTTCGAAAAGGCATCTTTTCGAGAAAGTACTATTTTGAACCATTTTATTTTTAATAAAGTCTTCCTTTTAGTAACTTTTCGAAGAAGTACATTTTCTAAACAATTCCTTTTCAAAAAGTTTTATAAGTACCTTTTACATAATTAATTTTTTTGATAATCAATTTTTCAGTAAAGTAGTTTTCCTGAAAATCAATTTTTAAAAGTTTTATCCTTTTAATAAAGATTTTAGAGTGCCTTTTTTAAAATGTTCTCTTTAAAATAAAACATTTTCCAAAGACATCTTTGGGTACCTTTTCGAAGAAGTACTTTCTCCAATAAGTGATTTTTTGTAGTTTATATATTTATAGTTTTAAAAGTACTTTTTTAAAAGAGCGTTTTTTTTAATAGAACAATTTTCAATGAAATCGATTTTTATTACAATTATTTTTGTAATTGAGTTTTTTTAAGAATCTTTTCAAAAAAGTACTTTTTAAACATTTTTTTTCTAAAATATATCTTTTTTGAAAATTACTTTTTTGATCAACTTTTTTAAGTAGCATTTAGAAACAGTATTTTTTTAATAAAAATATGTTCAATTGAATTCTTTTCCGAAAAAGTACCTGGTCTGGTAAGTACTTTTTTAATCAAGAACTTTATTCCCTAAGTTTTGAAAGTACTTTTTTGAAAATGTACTCTTTAAATTAAAATATTTTTTAAAACAATATCGGTTGTGAAAACCAATTTTTAGATCAGCTTTTTTAAATACTTTTTTGAAAAAGTATTTCTTTTTCAATACAACAATTTTATATTATACCTTTTAAAAAGAGCACCCATTTTACTAAGTACTTTTTATAGTTTAAGAAAACAAGTTTCAATAAAGTACTCTTCCTAAGCATTATTTTTTAATAAAATTTTTTTAAAGTACCTTTTTACAAATTTATTTAAAAGGTACAATAATTTAAAAAAGTACCTTTCTTGATACACTTTTTTGCAAGTACCTCTTTAAAATAGTATTTTTTTTAATATTTCTCAATTAATTTTTTTTTAATTTCTCTTTTTGAAAAAGTACTTTTTCTAATAAGCATTCTTCTATGGCTTTTTTAAAAGTAGCATTTTGAAAAAGAATTTTTGGAATAACTAGTTTTATAAGTTTTTATAAGTTTTTAAAGTATCTTTTTAAAAAGGTACTTTTGTACAACTTGATAATTTTCAATAATGTACCTTTTTTGTAAAGTACTTTTTAGGTACTATCCCCTAAAAGTACTTTTTTAAGTACTTTTCCCTAAAAGTACTATTTTGAGTACTTTTCCCTAAAAGTACTTTTTTAAGTACTTTTCCCTAAAAGTACTATTTTGAGTACTTTTCCCTAAAAGTACTTTTCCTTAAAAGTACTTTAAAGAGAAAATTCTGGAAAATTATTATTTTTTATATAAATGCCTTTTCGTCAAAATACTAATTTTCAAAAGTACTATTTTCATAAAGGAACAATTTCAAAACGTACATTTTTGTAAAAGTTTACTTCTCACAGGCTTTCATACATTTTTCCTTGAAAATATATGTACTTTCTAATTTTTAGTCGCTCTATCGTAATCGGAAGCTTTGAAATAAAAATAAGATCGCAGCTCTATCAGCCCTAAAACCCATCTTGACGTTCGGTTGGGATGGACTTCTGTTGGAATATATGAAAACCCTAACAAGACTATGAAAAATGATTTTCTTTGTAATTCTTTCAGAATTTGAGCTGAATTTCACGATTTTGCCATCTTTTTTCATATTTTGTATGCAATAATTAGTAATTCGACCCATAGTGCTTTATTAACCATTTTATTCTATCTGTTTGTGTGAAATAAAGAAAACGGTAAACGAAATATTTAATTTTCTTTTATGGAAAATAATAAATTTGTTACATTCAAACAAATGAAATTCTATATGCGTGCGTATGTGTGTGGGAATACCAGCTAACTTTTTATGACGATTCGAACGTGACTGTAGCAGATGGTTGCGTTTAATTAATATTAATTACATGTTACAAATGCAACACGTCACACCGGCATAACGTTGACGTTGCGACGCAATAAACTATGCTATAGTTTTTATTATTCACAAACAGGTGTTGAGTAAATTTTCCCAAATGGTCAGTGTTGCCATGTGTGACGCTTTGGTTTCCATTATTTTACACATTCTTTGTTGTGACATTTTGTTGCACCATAAAAAAATTGTCGAATTCTCTGCGATCCTATGATAGCCAAATTTGTCATAATTTTATTGGCAGTATCTTCGGTCCTACAGTACATGGTGGTTCTACTATACGGCAACTCTGAGCAACAGCTGTTGTGTTATTTGCCAGTTCTTGTTTTGTTTGTGTTAACAAACGTTTTAAAATATTTAAAATGTTTGCGATTCAAAATAGTTTCTTCTTTAAGAAAATTGCATAAATTTTAATTATTATTTTTGTATTCATAATAAAAAGTAAACACACTTTTGGCGCCAACTGTATTATTGATTGACTGCAGCATGAGAATACAATAAATATTATTGCAGCTTTATTATTTATATTTGAATTCGTTCACACGATTGATAGCTAAGGACAAAAAAAAAACATGTAATTGCTATAGGGTGTTTTCTTTAGCTGCAGAAGAACTTTCGATACCGAATTTTTCATTTAAGCTTTAAACACAATCACGACAGCAGGCTACACGAACACCGACTACAAAAGTTGTTGGCTACAGACGTCGCCTCGTAGTCAGCTACTTAATTATTTTTAGAACGACAACACCAAATCAATAACCATGTGTTGTTGTTTGTAATAGAATTCTCTTCATATGCCAGTGTAGCCGCTCTCATATATTTTATACTCTTAAATTGTGTTGTTCCAATAAAATATATTTAAAGTTAACGAGACATGAAATCATTTTATTAGCTTGGAAATATAGTTTGTTGTTTCTTTTTGTAAAATAAAACAGTATATTTTCAAGTCTACAATAATTGAATTTGTTTATATTATACTGGCAACATTGCACCTACACATTGTCGCTCACCAAAATAGAAATTACTTTAATTTGGCTACAACCACAAAAACAGCATGGACAACAACCCGCAGCCATGTTGTCTGTAGTAGTAAAAATAATAACTCTTATATACGCACATGGATTCTATTTTTGACAAGTTGTAGTCCGCAGCCTGCTGTCGTTATTGCGTTTAATGCTTTGCTCTTTACAAAGGTTAATTGGGAATGAAGGATTTTGGACCGAAATTTAAAATTATGTCTTTGGCAGCTCTCTTGTGGCTGGAGGTACTTTAAACGTTATCTTCTGAATGAAGAACGCATATTTAAAGGAATTCAAATTAGTCAAGAAGTTTAGTGTCAGCATGTAAACGAGCTAATGGCCTGCATACGTTTGAATGCGTTACACTTTTTCAAGCATTCATAATGGCGGCGGCGTGCACTGCATGAGGCAAGGCCGAATATTAACCCATTTCATTGTTGTTGCTGTTTAAATAAACCCATAATGAAATCATTTTTGGCAACCTGCTGATAAAGTTAAACTGAAACCATCTCTCTCCTCATTTCTCTCTCTCTCTCTCTCACTCTTCTGTAACAGCGGCGAAAGATTTCAAACTTGTTTTGAAAGCCATAAAATTGCAAGGCAGCAAAGAAGTTTATGAATACAAACCGTAAAGCAAGAAAACTTGTGTTATGCCTTTAATATTTTACAGTATTTCCCTTCCTTTTTTTCTACTCCTTTAGCCAAAGTTGGCAAATTTAACGTTTCATTACAACTTCACTTAACACGAAATAAAGCGAGTGGAAGAGAAATAGAAACAGAATTGTTTGTTCTACTTTTAATGTTGTTGACTTTGAGGCCATATTTTTTTTATACTATTTAAAGCCGGTTTACTTTCACTTCTTCGCATTAAAGAGCGGCATATAAAAATTGCAATTTCATTTATTCCATTTTTTACTTCTTTTCTGTCAGAAACATAAATTATTTATCATGATGAAAAAATGCCTGTTAAATTACAGTCTTCAAAGGGAAATTGTAAAAAAAATGTTTGCCGACAAATAAGACGAACGTTTTGCCAAACAAAATCAAATTAAGACGACTGAAAGGGTAAAAACAAATTTTGAAATTTATTGGGGCTTTGAAATGCAAAATCAACAAACGAAAAATAAAATATTATAAACAAGAACGAGCATGTTGTAACATGTCGTATCGTGCAGAGAAGAGTAGATCATATAAAAATTTATTGAGATAATAAATAGACAATAAATCCTGTTAGACTTTGAAACAAATGCCACATTTTTATGGAGGCATTAGAGGCCAATACATTTAACCCATTGTGGAAGGAAAAAAAATTTATTGTGGCTTGGCCCCAGCAGCGGTTTTGATCAAAATCAATCAAACTCAAATAATTTATAAAAAGATGTTGTCTTGTGCAGCCATCTATTCTTAACTATACGGAGCACGTTAATGTGCAACTTTCTTAATTGTTTCTATACTCAGTAAATAGTTGTTTTTAATTAAAACTTTTATTAAGACAACATTTATTTTAATCGAGTTTTAATTTAGTTTTCAATCAACACTTTCGAAAGATTTTAAACCACGACACCAGGCCATGTTGTTAATACCGCATCCAGTAGCAAACACGTCGTTATTATGCAAACAATTGTGGGCTGCTTGCAATTAACGGGTGTTTTTTTTTTTTGGCTGCAGGAAAATTTAAAATAATTGTAGAAACGTAACGGCGGCTTCTTCCTCATTTCGTGCGAGATAAGGAGCGATGATGCCGCCAGCTTATAAAAGTCATCATGATTTTTTGAGGGCTGACAGTGTTCGATTTTTCAATTGAGGTGGTCTGCACTACAGAGATTTTTTTTTCTGATTTCCGTTAAGAAAACACAATAAAAAATTATCAGAAATCGGGAAGTTATTGGTTTTACCCTGTTTTGAAAAAATTGAGTTCTCATCAGATCTGCACGTTTCGAAGTCTTACGAAGCTTCCCTGTTTAATTCTGAGATCCCATCACTAAGTCTGTATGCATGTGTGTGTGTGTGTGTGTGTGTATGAGTGTGTGTGCATTTGAGTATGTATGTGTGTATGAGTGCGCGTATGTGTGTGAAAAAATTTCACCCGCTTATAATTTTTGAGCTGCATCAAACCATATACTCGTAAACTTCTGCAAAGCATTCCATATTTTAAATTTCTCTTGAACTCCAACCGATTCGAAACGGTTCATCTCAAGAAACTTAAAAAAATAGAACTTTTCGAGGCGATATTTTTAAAATGACTTTTAAGTGAAGCCGATTCATAAGCCAATCACATATTGATATTTAAGAACCACCTACAGTACCGCCAACCGGGGCGAAATCGGTTAATCCGTTTGTAACGTAACGTGAACAAAAATATTCGAAAAAAAAAACCTTTTTTTTTTCAATCCGTAATTATAAATCTGATCAGCTGGTGTTGTTGACTTTTTTATTTTATTTTTTTAATTAAAAGATTTTAGATTTTCTGCGAAATTGAGCCGATTCCAGTCGATAGATTTCAATATTTTTCATATAGTTATTTTTTTTTTTTCTAATAATCGAAAACTACATCAATCACCGTTTATCGCGTGGGAATCGGTTGATTTCAAAATTGAAATAATATTTTATTTTTTTAGCTGGAAGAGCTCAACACCAGTGCCTCGTTTCTGTAACTGAAATGAGAATTTCTCGCATCGAAAAACTAAATAATTATGGTTGTCCTGCTTTTTATTGTAGGGTTATCCGTAGAATAATATATTTATTATTATAAAAGACCAACAAAATTTTAAATGTCTTAAGAAATATATTCTGACTCATCCTGTGTTTCACAAAGTGACGAACATTTTTTCGATGCGAGTAGTTCTCACTTCAGTTACAGAAGCGAAGCACTGGTTACGATAGTTTTGCGGTTAAAATTTGCGAAAAGTTACAGGAATGTCTTTTGGAGTTAACGCCTTTCCATATTTTAGTTTTCAGTTTCGAAAACGTGTAAAAATACTTACGCTCTATGGGAAGATAAGAACACGAACCACAACCACGTATGAGTAACATTATTAATAATATTAAGTATACGCATGAAAGCACAATACAAAAGGAGAGATGGATACAAACAAGTGGGCCAATTAGGCAAGTGAGGCTAATAAAAGGCGCACAAAAAATGTATCACACGGAGCTCCGGCAGGCGTTTAGACCAGCATTTTTTTCTGGCGTCAATATTCACTTTATTGACATCGCTTTTTTTTAGTTTTTTATAGAATTTAATTTAAAAGAAATTTTTGTTTCGGACCAGCACTCAGGGGATGCCCCTACATATGCAGTGCACTGTATCAGAACTAGAAAGCAGGGGATAATATAGGGTGTTTTTCATAGAGTGATACCAGTTTAAATCATAATAAAACATAGTAATATATTTTTGATATCGATGAAACGGTCTTTATTGGATAGAAAATTTTATGATATAAATGTTTATATATGATTTCGGCCATTTGGCCACCACGGCTGGCGCGTACAAGGCTCAAGCTGGAGCACCAATTTTCACAAACAGTAACATTCTGACCATCATCGTTTTTGAAGACATCCGGGCCAATGACTCCTCCGGCCCTCAAAGCGCACCACACAGTAACTTTCTGTGGATGTAGTCGTGTTTCGACAACAGGTTGTGGATTCTCCTCACTCCAAATGCGACAATTCTGCTTATTTACTTACGTACCCATTCAGCCCAAAAAGTGCCTCATCGGAAAATAAAATTTTGAATAAACGAAGTGCACGATAAGTTTGACGAACAGAACCATTATTTTGATTGAAAATTTCCACAATTTGCATGTTAATACAGCACTGGCGTTTTAAGAGAATTCTACTACAAACAACAACTCATGGTTATTGATTTGATGGTGTCGTTGTTAAAAATAATTAAGTAGCTGACTGCGATGCGACGATTGTAGCCAACGACTCTTGTAGTCGGTATTCGTGTAGCCTGCTGTCGTTATTGTGTTTAATGTTTAACGCCGGGGTATTCTATTTGCCAGCATTGTCGTTATCAAAATCACTTTTTTTCCTCTTTCTTCTCTGGAGGCTTTTTAAGAAATTTTAATGGTTATTAGAACCCAACAGTTAGTCAGTTAGTTCAGGGTGAGTGAGCAACTGTTGTCGAATGTTTAACTATTTCAATATTTTTGTTTTATTTACTTTCACTTTTCAATTTTTTTTTCTATATTTTTATTTTATTTGTTTATTATAATTTTTTATTTAAGCTGTAAACACAATCACGACAGCAGGCTACACGAACGCCGACTACAAAAGCCGTTGGCTACAATCGTCGCCTCGTAGTCAGCTACTTAATTATTTTTGGAACGACACCACCAAATCAATAACCAGGAATTTTTGTTTGTAGTAGAATTCCGTTCATACGACAGTGTAGCCCGTTCCATATATTTAATACTCTTAAATAGTGTTATTCTATTAAAATATATTTAAAGTCCACAAGAAATCGTTTCATTAGCTTGGAAATAAAGTTGGTTGTTCCTTTTTGTATAATAAAACAATATATTTTCAAGTCTAGATTAATTGAATTATTTATATCATACTGACAACATTGTATTTATTCATTGTCGCTCACCAAAATAGAAATTACTTTAATTTGTCTACAACCACAAAAACAGCAGGGACTACAACCAGTAACCGTGTTGCCTGTGGTAGTAAAAATAATCATTCTTATATAAGCACTTGTATTCTATTTTTGACAAGTTGTAGTCTGTAGCCTGCTGTCGTTATTGTGTTTAATGCCTGAAGGAGTTTTTCTTTTGTTGGTTTTTTGAAGTACATGAACGCAAAAGAAATTTTTTGTTGTTAATTTCTATGGATGCGGACAACTAAACGATTGTCTTTAGCTAAAGAACTGGAATTGGCATGAAGTTAAAGATATTTATTTGCACAACAACTTAAATCGTTTGTTTAAACAACAATCGAATGAAATAATTTTTTTGTTTGCCAAACAATTGCTACGCTTTTCGTTGGCTCACACACACACACACACGTACACAGAAAAAAGTCCAATGGCTTTGACATGATTTGTGCAAATGACGCCTTGTAAATTAATCTTTAAATACATATTTTTAAATTATTGAAATTCATGCATTTGAAAAGGTCGTTTGAAAAATCAGAAATAATAAAAAAAAAATATTAAATATAAAATTAAAATAAGCAAACAAAAATACAAGTTTCGTTACATCCTGTGAAATGTTTCCGATTTAAATTCAGTACAAAATGGAAAATGGAGAAAATTTAATAGAAAAATTTAGGGAAATTTGTATTGGCAGCTGCAAGTAACTGCTACGGGGGATACATTTTAAATGAATTTTCTGAAGGATTTTCCTGTTTTATTGTTGTTGCTGTTGTTGTTTAGCTGAAACACAACAACTGATAGAAATTTGCCAATATCTTCCTGCTGTTAAATATTGTATTTTTATTTGTTTTTTTTTATTTTTTTTATTTTTTTATTTGTTGCTAGAAAAATATACGAATAAAATACAAAATTTACAATTTGCATAATCCATAATACGCAGCTGAGATGCTTTTTGTTGTTGCAAGTGAATTTATAATTTTGATTTTTAAGCAAAAGAAATTCGTTGGCAGCAAGAAAATATTTTATTAATAATTATTTTGCAATAAAATTCTAATTTTGTTGCAAAATCTCTTCTTAAATTACATTTTTGTTTAACTGAACAGCGTGTTTTTGAAATTAATATTTTTCTTTAAATTGAATTTATATTTTATTACTCCAACTTCGAAATTTCAACTAAAATCTTGAGCAAAAAGCACGTCTAGTTATAATTACATTCTGTCCCGGGAATTTAAAATTGTTTTCGACTCTTCCAAGGCAAAAAATCCATAAAAATTGTGAAACTCAATAGTTGAAAAATATAAAGTGCAGCGGTTTTCGAAAACCGTTGTTTCGCTCTGTCTTGAAAATGATTCTTCAGTCTAATTTTTTCACAATAAATACACTTAAGATTGGTCGCCTATTGTTCGTAATATAAAAATCTAAACTGCAAGTGTAGCGGTTTTCGAAAACAGTTATTTTGCTCTGTTCTATAAACTAAAATCTGCCCAACCAAAAATCTGATAATAAACTCAATTGAGATTGATTAAATATTATTCGTTATATAAAAGTCTAAAGTGCAAGTGCGACGGCCTTCGAAAACAGTTGTTTTGCTTTGTTTTGTAAACTGAAAGCTACTTAACTAAAAGTCTGATAATAAATTCAATTGAGATTAATTGGCTATTTTCGTTATATGAAAGTCTAAAGTGAAAGTGCAGCGGCTTTCGAAAACAGTTGTTTTGCTTTGTTTTGTAAACTGAAAGCTGCTTAACTAAATATCTGATAATAAATGATTCTTGTCTGTAATTTTTTTGCAATAAATAAAATTAAGATAGATCGCCTATTATTAGTAATATAAAAATCTAGAGTGCAAGTGTAGCGGCTTTCGAAAACAATTGTTTTGCTCTGTTTTGAAAACTGAAAGCTGCTGAACTAAAAATTTGATAATAAATTAAATGAAGTTTCATCGTCTATTATTCGCCACATAGAAAACTAAAGTGCAAGTGCGGCGGCCTTCGAAAACAGTTGTTTTGTTTTGTTCTGTAAACTGAAAGCTGCTTAACTAAAAGTCTGATAATAAATTCAATTGAGATGGTTTAAATATTATTCGTTACATAAAAGTCTAAAGTGCAAATGCAGCGGCTTTCGAAAACAGTTGTTTTGCTCTGCCGTATTATTGCTTATTGTTGACCAAAATAAAAATTGTTTTAAGAAAGGCCAATTAAAGTCTTTCTATTAATTTTAATATGATTTATTTTTTATCTTATTTTGTTATAATTATTTTTTTTTTAATCACGCTTCTAACAACCGACTGCTTTTTTTAAAGAATAACGAAAAAAAGTATTTGCAGAACTTCATTTAATTTTGCTTTTTACTCTCTTGAACATTTTGAAAATGAAACCTAAAATGTCTTGTCGAGTGGGCAAAAAATTTATTTGTTCTCGTTTCTGTTTCAATATGTTTTACACTGAAATACTCGTCGTTAAGAGTTGCGATAGCAAAATGGCATTTTAAGCTCAAAAAAAAAAAAATTAAAGAAGAAAATTCATAAAAATTAAAGGGAAATGTAAAACCTCTTGAACACGCACATTTCTAAACGAGCGCGTTTCTATTTTCACTTGAGATCTGCATCTTTTTCCCCACTAACAGCCCTTTTCTTTTCCCTGCTAACAGCCATCAGTTTTTTAATTTGTACAAATTAAAAGGGAGTTGCGAATGTATTTGGCTAAAAACGTTAGTGATAAGAGAAAATGAATGTCTACAACAAGAAGACAATTTAAAGAGGACACAAACATTAAATAAATCCTGATTGTTAAACAGCGATTGTTGAGATTTTAAGGGATTAAATGGTTAAACATCTTATTAAATTAGGAAATAAATTAAAAAGTTTTTTAATCAAAGTTTAAGAGCTTTTCGGAAGAGAAAATAATTCGAGTTTTTTTGTCTTTCACAGAAACAATTAATAACTCCGCAACGGCAGGACCAAAAATGTAAATATCCCCGAACAATTTGCTGCTACAGAAATGCCCAATTTATGCAGCCGTTGGATCCATTTTGAAATAATTTTTTTATATTAATTTTGTGGTCCCAATTTGTCAAACAGTTACAAACCACTTGAAAAATTTACCCAAAATCAGGAGCAGAACTGAACAACGAACCAAAAATAAAGTTTCGCTGTTAATAATAAAAAACGTGCAGACTATTTTCTTTGTCATGAAGGACGAGGGACATTTGAAAAATTAAAAGTCTAAATAACGGAGCAGAGGGGAAATATGGGAAAAGTGGTCCTAAGCACAGTGAAACCGTATCTTTTAAGAAAAACAAATTATCACAAAAGGAGAAGTACCTTTTCACGGTAGTAATTAAAAAAAAGTAACTTTTGACAAAAGTACTTATAAAAAGTAACTTTTAACAAAAGTAATTTAAAAAAGTACCTTTTGACAAAAGCACTTTTAAAGAAGAACAAATTATTGACAAGAGGGAAAGTACCATTTGACAAAAGCACTTTAGAAGAAAAAGTACCTTTTGACGAAAATACTTTTAAAGAAAAAGTACCTCCTGACAAAAGTAATTCAAAAAAGTACTTTACGACAAAAGCAGTTTTAAAGAAGAGGTAGCTTTCGACAAAAGTAGTTTTAAAGAAAAAGTACGTTTTGACAAAAGTGATTTAAAAAAGTACCTTTAGACACAAGTACTTTTAGAGAAAAAGTACATTTTAACAATAGTACTTTTAAAGAAAAAGTACCTTTTGGCAATAGTTTCTTTTAAAGAACAAGTACCTTTTGACAAAAGTACTTTTAAAACAGTAACAATTGAGGAAAAGTTCCTTTTAGGGAAAAGCACCCATTAAAAAAATACTTTTCAAAGAGAAGTACCTTTGAAGAAAAAATATCTTCCAAACTTAGTCCCTTTTTATAAAGAAGTGCTTTTAAGAAAATGTTACGTTTAGGAAAAAGTATCTTTAAGAAAAAGTACCTATTAAAAAAAGTAATTTTCAAACCAAGTACCATTTTATGAAAATATGCCTCAGAAAAGGAAGTATTTTTAAGAAAAATTGCTTTTAAAAATATGAAAAATTTTACAAAGAGTACCTCTTGATAAAACTTCCTTTAAAAAGAAGTACCTTTTAAGAAAAAGTTCTTTTTAAGCAAAAATTCCTATGAAGAAAATGTACCCTTTAAGATAAAGCAGGTTTCGGGAAACAGTTGCTTTTATAAAGGAATGTCTTTCCTTTTAGGAAAAAGTACCTTTTAATTTAACTACCTTTTAAGGAGAAGTATCTTTGAAGAAAAAGTACCTTTTAGGATAAATTAGGTTTCGAATGAGTAGCCTTTAAGAAAAACTGCCTTTTAAGAAAAACTACTTTTCAAAAAGAAGCGCATTTGAAGAAAAAGTACCTTTCAAACTAAGTCCCTTTTTAAGAAGAAGTGTGTTAAAAATAGAATTGCTTTTACAAAAAAGTTGCTTTTAAGAAAGAGTAGAATTTGACAAAAAGTACCTCTTAAGAAACAATTCCTTTAATATAATATCTTTTAAGAAAAATAACCCTTTAAGAAAAAGAACTATTTAGGAAAAAGTACCTTTTAAGAAGGGGTGTCTTTTAAAAAGAAATCACTCTGAACAAAATGTACCTTTTGAGAAATAGTACCTCTTAAGAAACAGTTCCTTTAAAATAGTATCTTTAAGGAAAAATAACCCTTTAAGAAGTTAAGTTAAAGTAATTTTTAAGAAGAGGTGCCTTTTAAAAAGAAATCACTGAACAAAATGTACCTTTTGAGGAATAGTACCTTTAGAGAAATAGTACCTTTTGGAAAAAAGTAACTTTTAAGAAAGTAAACATTCACTTTTCAAAAAGTAGTACCTTTTTAGAGATTGCATAAAAAAAGTTTTTAGAAAAATTAAGTTAGACAAAAAAGTACCATTTAAAATAAGTACTTTTTTGGAAATTTCTTCGTACCAGACCAACTTTTCGATAGACAGAGATTTGTCGCCATAAATTTGTGATCGGCATGAATGCGCTTCGATGTGATATAAAGGACAATTATAGCCGGAACTTTCCCTTGCATTTGTCATGTTTTTGTTGTTGTTTTTTTTTTTCGTGCGAGATATACTTTTAAAATACGGAATATATGACGATACGAATCATACAATAGTTTAGAGAAACAAAATCTTTAAAAGGCACTAGAAAAGTGCTTAAAAATAAACTTCTGCTGATGAGCGAATAAACGTGTTTAATTTGTACACCCTGTCCTACCCAGCTGTCAGCCACCCCTTCCTCTTCTTCTTCTTCTTCTTCTTCTTCTTCTTTTATCGCATTTTATTTACAACAAAGTTTGTGTTCAACATTTAACTCGTAGACAATTGGAGCATCTGTTATTTGTACGAATATCTGGAGGGCATAAAATATTAATATTAACAGCCAGAAAATATGTTAATATTTTACACATTCATGTTTGTGCACACACACACACACACACATACTCACACATGTTTGCACACTGAACTGGCAACGACCATGTGGAACAGTTAATGCACAACCTGCAACATTTACAAATTGAGACGCTCCTCCCGAGCTGAGCTAAAAATACTTGTAATAACGAGCCACCAACAATTTGTTGAACAAACGATTTAGAAATCCAACGAGTTTATTGTTGCACGTTTGTTTGCCAGATGTCTGATGTGGCGTATGATTAATGTGAAATTAAATGTGAATCACTCATACGCAGCCTTGACTGCAGGTTATTTATGGAGAAAGAGATTCAAAACAACAGATATTCGCACTATTGTAACAGATAATTTATTATGTTATTTTTTATAACATATCGCTGGTCCAAACTGAAAAGGCTTTAATCTAAATAATTAATGCTGGGCAGGAGAAGGTAAAAGTCGTATTTATCAGCTGTTTTGATCTTTGATTTATGTATGGGATACTTGATTCGAAATAGACGGCTATTGAATACCATTCCAGAGCTGGTAAGTTTGAATTTCTTTTTATTTATATATTATAATTTTTATTTTTGATATTTTTCTAATTAACCGTTTTATTCTTCAGGGACAGCTTAATTGGTATCCCAAATTAAAAAGAAATTAAACATTTCACATCAGGGATGGGCAATTGAAATATTTTTTACCTCTTTTAATTTATAAATTTTTTTTTGCTAATTAATCGTTTTATTCTTCATGAAAAAATTTAATTGGTATCCCATATTAAACAAAATTAAAAATTCCATTTCAGGGATGGCCAATTGAAATATTTTTTAGCACACAAAAGTAACCAGCTAATAAATTGTCATTCCTTTTTCTTTATAAACTAAAAATATTTCATATTTCTGAAAGAAATTTATTTGCTACTAGAAACAATAAAAGCAAAAAAGCAGTTGTTCCAGAGCTGGGAAATTTTCGGATTTTTGAAGTAGCAAAATAAAACTAATGGTTTTTGATCAGACATATCTTATATTTTTAAAACCTATTTTAATAATATAATATATTTTAATATTCCAGGGTTGGAAAATTTATTATCTTTTTTTTTGTACATAAAATTAACAAACTAAGTAAAGTTTTTTTCTTTTTCTTTTTAGAATATATTGATATATATGATATATTTAAAAAAAATTTCATTGGCATTAAAATAAGAAAAGCCTAAGAGGCAGCTCCAGAGCTGGATTTTTGTATATAAAAAAACTAAATAAAACTGTTTGTTTTATATAAAATATGTTTATATATTTCAAAATTTATGTAAAATTAATACTTAAAATACCACTAATCGAGAATTTTATTCCAGAGTTGGAAAAACGAAAAATTTTTTCGGGTACAAAAAAATAATCAAGCAAAGATTCCTTTTAATATACGAATTTATACAGGTTTGAAGAAATTTAAATTGTTTGAAAAACAAAAAAAGACAGCTCCAGAGCTGGAGCTTTTTTATACAAATTATTAAATAAATAATTTTGTTTTTAAATAAACGCTTTTTATAATATAAAATAATACATAAATTAGTATTAAAAATCAATCAAAATGAAAAATTCGATGCCAGGGTTGGACAACTGAATTTTTTTCCGAACATGCAATTTAACGAACATAAATAAAATTGTTGTTTTTTTATAAATTATTTATATTTGATATATTTGACAGATTTTTATTCTAACTTAAAATGAAAAAGAGCAAAAACAGTTCCAGAGCTGGAAAATTAATATTTTGGAATTTGAAGGTAACTTCATAATACTATTTGTTTTTAAGTGAACACATTTTATATTTTTAAAAACTTTTTAAATTTATATTAAAAATTACACAAATCCCAAAATTGGATTCCAGGGTTGGACAATGGAAACTTTTTAAGTATACAAGTGTAACCCAAGCAAAACAAATTTTTGTCTTTATATATTATATATAAATGATATATTTGAAGGAATTTTTTCTTTTATATGATATATAAAAGAAGCCAGCTCCAGAGCTGGAAAATTTTTATTAATTTTTGAAATATTAAACTAACTAAATAAAATGATCAGTTTACGAATAAAAATATTTTTTATATTCTAAAGCAATTTAAGTTATTGTTGAAAAGCTTAAGAAAATCTAAAACTCGTTTCCAGGGTTGGATGACCGATAATTTTTTTGCACATAATAGTAAGCCAGTTAAACAATTTTGTTTTATAAATTATAGATTTATGATATATTATTTGAAGGAATGTTAGTAAGAGAAGCAAAAAAAATAGCTCCAGAGCTGGAAAATTTTATTTAGTTTTTTTTAAATTAAATTTGCTAAATAAAACTGTTTGTTTTCCAATAAACATATTTTATATAATAAAAACCTGTTTCAATTGAGTGTGAAAAATCAAAGAAAATTTAAAATTCATTTCCAGGGTTGGACAAGTGATATTTTTGGGTACCTAAAAGTGACAAACTTTTCTTTTTTTTGTAAATTATTCTTATAAGATATAATTGAAAGGATTTAATTTGCAATGCACGTAAGGAAATCCAAAATTATAACTGCAGAGCTGTAAAGTTTATAGTTTTTTTTTTTATTTTGTATATAAATGCAACTGAATATAACTTTATTTTTGAATATATATACATATTTTCTAAATACAAAGATTTTTAAATTGGCTTGAAAAATCATTAAAAATCGATAGTTCGATTGCAGGGTTGGATAATGAAAATTTGTTCCGATTCATAAAAGTGATCATGTTATATAATTTTCAGTTTTTCTGTTTGTTTATAAATTATAAATGTTTGATATATTTGAAAGAAATTTGTAAGGCATCAGGGATCAGAGAACCCAAAAATACAGCCCCAGAGCTGCAAAAGAATTATTTCTTTCTTATTTGTTATTTCTATTTTCTTAATCAAATATATTTTGTATACTAAACTTAAACTGTATTAAAATTCATGAAAAATTTAAAAAATCCAGGGATGGAAATTTTTTTTTTATTAAATTTTTTTATTTATTTTTTTTTTTTTTTGTTACACAAGAGTAGCAGATGTTTTTAGTGAAGGTTAGAAGAGATGCGACACAGTCGAATATAACATTTTCACTTGTTTCTGTTTAGATTTTATCTTTTATAAATTTTTTTTTCAATATTTTTCAAAATAAATTTATTTTATTTAGATTTTGGTAGAAAGGACTCACTTGCATGTCGTTGTGAAAAATTACTTTGAAGAAGACAAAAGAAGTATTTTATCTCTCCGTGTAACGTTAACGATTACGTGCAGCATATTTTTGCAACAGCCGTGATATGTGAATGGCACAACCATATTTCGCATTTTTAAGTGCTATTTAATGTATTTACAAGTTTTTTTTTTCTCCCCCAACCCGTCAAAGTAGACTGACTAAGCTCGAGGAGTTTACAAAAGTAAACCTCATCGTTTTATTTTTGCCTTCACAGACAGAGAGACAGACAGACGGGTTCACTTGTGTGCAGAGGCACAGTCATGAAACATGTAATAAATCATCTTCATTTTATCTTTTGATTCCAGTAAGCAAATTTGCGTTCAGCGTGAAAATGAGAGAACAAAATATTTAATAAAAACCGTAACAAAGAAAAGGGGAAAGAAACATCAAAAGCGGCGCGCAATTATTTAAGTAAATAAAAGTAATTGAATTTTTCCAAGAAATTATTGAAACTTTTTAACGAAATGAATGCGAACAAGTCCTAAAAGTTTTTAATTACTGTTTGGCAGTCACTACAAATTGCGTTTGCAAGGCGTTTGTTGTTTTTGTTTTCCGTTCTTACAAAAAACATTTACGCCGCAGCTGAATATCGTCTAAAAACTAAAACTCTTTTTATAAAAGAAGTCATTCATTTATTTAGTTACTTATTCGGCCTGTGGAAAAACTGCCTTATTACAGACTTATTACAGACTTATTACAGCCATATTGTCACACTAACCCTTTTTCATACACCCAGTAAGCCGCCTAGCAATTTCCCTAACTAGCTCAGGGGAGGTAGGACCCGCGACTACCGGTGCAGGGCGTGACAATAAAATTTATAACTAATGAGACAACAGTACAACTTCGGACATACTCATTGCGGACGGATCATAAAACAAAACTACAACTAAATATCCCGTGACCAGATTTGGGCCAAAAGGTGTGATTTGGTCCCCACTAGCTGCCCACCCTACCTTGGTAACATAACAAAACACTTCTTATGTTACCCCTACAGCTGTCAACAACTCAGTCACCTCCTTACATGCTACTTACTGTAGACTTATTACAGACTTATTATAGACTTATTGCAGAAATATTGCAGACTTATTACAGACTTATTATAGACTTATTGCAGGCTTATAGAAACAGACTTAATAGTTTGTATTCAAATTTTTATAATTTTGAAAATAAGTTTTAAAAAAATTCATAATATTTCTGTGGACAATCCAGAACATCGACGAACCGATTAAAATATTGAAAATGAAAAATAAAATAATTGTATAGAATCGTTGAATCGCTATTAAAAATTGCTAAGGCTATCGGCAAGGATCACTAACTAACCAGATATATAACTTCAGAGTTTTACAAAAATAAATAACATTTCTAAATTTTTTTTGTTTACGACATCTGACAAATGGATTAACCGATTTGGACCCGATTGGCAATGATTTACGAAATATTTAAATACCTGGAATTGATAAGTTTGTGGTATCGAATGGTGAAGCCGCTGAAAAGTAATTTCTAAAAAGCAATTTGAAAATAAACCGGTTTTTAAGTTTTTTTTTGAGATACTTTGAAATCTACCGGCTCGATTCGGTTCAAATTGACAGAATATCTAATTTAAGAAACGATCTTCCTCCGATTGCTGCAAAAGAATCGAGAACAATAAGTGATCAGATATATAATTTCGGATTTTAAAATAAAACATTTATTTTCGTTTGTGGTATCGATCGAGTGATGCAGTCGTTAAAAAGTTATTTTGAAAAACACACTTTGTTGCGATATTTTGAAACCTACCAGCTCGAATCGGTTCAAAAACATAGAAAATCGAAATTAAAGAACGCTCTTCTTTCGATTACCGTAAAAGAACCGAAAACACTAAGTGATCAGGCATATAATTTCGGATTAAAAGAAGACTTTTTTCCAATTTCTTTTCGTTCGCGATATCTCAAAAAAGCATTAACCGATCTTCAGCCGATTAGCGATGATGGATGTGGTTATTAAAAGTCAAGAATCGATTAGTTTGTGGTATTGGGTGGTGCAGCCGTGCAAAACTTAATTTGAAAAGCACACTTTTTTGAGATATTTTGAAACCTACCGGTTCGAATCGGTGCGAATTCGCAGGAACGCTCTGTAATTCGGTTAAATCTTTGAAAAGTTATAGAGAAGCCACGTACACACATACACATTTACACACAAATGCACTCATACATACACACGCATACACAGACACACACACACACGCACACACAGCCAGACATAGTGGCAGGTTCTCAGTACTAGTCAGAGAAGCTTCCCAAGGACTTTAAAACATGGAGATCTGATGGGAACTCGATTTATTCTAAATTCAAAATTTTCCTAGCGGGTATCTAAAAAACAATATCAGCAACTGTTACGTGTAACTGAAATGTCTGAAACATTCTTATGAATTTAATTCCTAAACCCACTTGAAGAAAATGTTACACAATCGAATCGTGTCTTGAAATTTCGCGAAAACTCTCACACTTCTGTTCGTTTTATTTCACTCACAAACGCATTGTGGGACTCTTGTTTGACTACAAGAGAGACAGAAATTCAGCCTTTAAAAGGCATGCACACCTATACACACATATACAGACAGACATAGTGACGGGTTGTCAGTATTAGTCTCTGAAGCTTCACAAGACTTTTTATATTTTGCGAAATTTTCAAAATATTCAAGCAACATACAGTTGAGCACGTTTGATAAAATATTTCGGAAACTGTTGATAAATAATAGGACTGTTTGTTAGCTTCATGACTATTAAAAAAATTCAGTTTTATTTTTTAATAGAATAATTTTTATAAAAATAGATCTAGTCTATTTTTTTTAAGGGCTGTTTATTTTCAAATGCTGGTTGACAGTAAAACTGTGATTCCTGCGAGGGGATTACCAATATTCATAGAGCATAACTGATATTTAACTTATTTGTTTTATATTATATTAAAATAAAAATCAGTTCTTTACTGCGAGGAAATATATAATAAAATCGTTACCCCAACAGCATTTGATTTAGTCTCAATGCTTTGATTTTATAAAATTTAGGCACTTTTTCTAAAGGTGACGAAAACTTATTAATCCTTTAAAATGAAGTTTCGCACTTCGGACACGAAAAAACATCCCCTGCTATTTGAGAAGATAATCGACAAGACGTTGAGTGCAAAAGGCTGTTTGACTAAAAAAACGATTTTAATGAATAAATTTTTTTTCTTTTTATGTAACAAATTTCCGGAAGAAACGTGTCTCTTTATGCTCTTCATATTCTTGTTAAAAGCCTTTGAATTGTAATTCATCCCTCGGTTTTGTATTGACTTGGCGAAAAACATAAAGAATATGAATTTTTGAAAGCACACATTCTTGTGTACTCCAAGGAAACATAATTTCTGAAGCGTTTTCCTAAAACGAAATCGTTGTTAAATCGTTCTAATGCTGGCCAGGATTTAAGTACCGTTTCTTTGTAAAATGTAACAAAAAGGTGTGGCAAATTTTACTTTTGCTTTGAGTAGTGAAGAGCAGAATATTAACCAGATAATGCAGGAAATAATGTGGCCGATTGGAAACGGATAATAACGTTTCATAAAATATTTTTAGAAAAAAAATTTATTTATTTCCAGGCTGAAAGTCTTGATGTAAAAAGCGGAAAGACTTGATTAAATATTCCAGGGAACAAGAGAAAGTCATTAATAAATGTAATTATCTAACTTGCAAAGGAGAGCAGAACAGATGTTTTCAAAAGCCGCTGCACTTTCATCATCGGTTCTCATGTCTAATATTTTTTCAGTTGTCTTAACTGAATTTCACTATAGTTTTTAACATTAAAATGAAAATGTCTTGAATGTCTTGTGGAAACTTAATCATCGAATTTCGCTTTGAAATAATTTATTTTCGTTAAAAAAGATTTATCATTCTGAATTGAAACACTCTTTTCGAAAAATTACTTTATAAAATTAAATTTAATAAAAAAAAATGATTGTGAGTGAATGAAATATTTATTTGGGCCTTGACAATTTTTCTTGTTAAAAGGAAAGAACGATATGCGTCTAATAGCTCGCAGCCAGTGTTGATACACCGTTTCCATGGATAAGAGTTCCGGTTGTCTGGGACTTGTGCGCTTTGATGACGTGACCACGAAAAATTTCGCAGTATCCATTCTGGCTCTTGCGGTTGCTTTGGCAATTGAACGTCTAATTTTAAGTTCAAAGTAATTTCGAATTGTGTGAAATTTCCTTTAAGTATTTTAAACGTTTTCTTTAATCACTATC
The DNA here is from genome assembly GCA_963675445.1 of Linnaemya vulpina. NCBI lineage: Eukaryota > Metazoa > Arthropoda > Insecta > Diptera > Tachinidae > Linnaemya > Linnaemya vulpina. The sequence goes on along the minus strand of OY776279.1, from coordinate 23,242,673 downwards.
GAAGTTGCTACCGTGGCATCTTGGCCTGGCGAATAAGAAAAAACATCCCATTTATTTGTTAATGGGATTCAGCTTTTGTTTGGCTTCTATTTCTTTTAATCAAGAAACACTTTTAATGCTCCACAAAATGTTTGTGGCGAATTTGAAAAAGAAATATGATTTTTAAATCATTTACTTTTTGTTGACTTTGAGAAATCAGGTGAATAGAATTAACAAACAAAAAAAAAGACAATAAATTGTTGAATGTTTTTCAAGGGCGCACTCTTTCACACACGAAGGAAATATATTGAATAACAAAAATAATCCCTTTTAAGCATCAAAAAATTAATTTGATTTCATTTGATTTCTGTCTCTTTTGTAGTCAAACAAGAAACCCAAAATGCGTTTGTGAGTGAAATAAAACGAACAGAAGTGTGAGAGTTTTCAGGGAATTTCAAGACGTGATTCGATTGTGTAACATTTTCTTCAAGTGGGCTTAGGAATTAAATTCATAAGAATGTTTTAGACGTTTCAGTTACTCGTAACAGTTGCTGATATTGTTTTTTAGATACCCGCTAGGAAAATTTTGAATTTAGAATAAATCGAGTTCCCATCCTCCACTTTTTCAGGTCTTTGGGGACCTTCTCTGACTAACCTGCCACTATGTCTGGTTGTGTCTGTGTGTTTGTGTGTCTGTGTATGCGTGTGTATGTATGAGTGCATTTGTGTGTAAATGTGTATGCGTGTACGTGGCTTCTCTATAACTTTTCAAAGATTTAACCGAATTACAGAGCGTTCCTGCGAATTCGCACCGATTCGAACCGGTAGGTTTCAAAATATCTCAAAAAAGTGTGCTTTTCAAATTAAGTTTTGCACGGCTGCACCACCCAATACCACAAACTAATCGACTCTTGGCATTTAAAAACCACATTCATCATCGTTAATCGGTTTAAAATAGGTTAATCCTTTTTTAAAATATTGAGAACGAAAAAAAATTGGAAAAAAGTCTTCTTTTAATCCGAAATTATATGCCTGATCACTTAGTGTTTTCGGTTCTTTTACGGTAATCGAAAGAAGAGCGTTCTTTAATTTCGATTTTCTATGTTTTTGAACCGATTCGAACCGGTAGATTTCAAAATATCGCAGAAAAACTTGGAAAACAATATTTTTAAAATTTAATTTTTACAATTGGTAAATCATCGCCAATCGGGTTAAAATCGGTTAATTCTTTCTTCACGTGTCGTGAACGAAAATAAATATTTTATTTTAAAATCCAAAATTATATATCTGATCACTTAGTGTTCTCGATCCTTTTGCGGCAATCGAAATAAGAGCGTTCCTTAAATTAGACTTTCTGTACATTTGAACCGATTCGAGAAGGTTGATTTAAAAATATCCCAGAAATAGTTTTAAAAAAAACAATAATTTACAAATAGATATTTTAGAAATAACTTTTCAGCGGCTTCATTATTCGATACCACAAACTTTCCTGATATTTAAATATTTCGTAAATCATCGTCAATCGGGTCCAAATCGGTTAATCTGTTTGTAAGATGTCGTTAACAAAAATATTCGAAGAAAGTGATTTATGTTTGAAAAACTCCAGTTAGTGTTCTAGATTTTCCTATGGCGATCGAAAGCAGAGCGTTCCTAAACTAAGATTTTCTGTGAATTTCAACCGATTCGAACCGGTAGATTTAAAGATGTCTCCTTTTGAATCTTTTATAGCAACATAAATCGTTGAAATTTGAACATTTTATTAATAATTTTTTAGCTCGAAGAGCTCAAAACCATAAAATAGCACAAAAATCGGGTTACGTTAGTTTTACGGTTCGAATTGGTTACAGATATGGCCTGAAGGGTTAAACGTTGTCCATAATTTTTGTTATAATTTTCTTCCAGTTGCACTGAAATCTTCAAAATTTATTCTCTTATCAATTTAAACGATTATGTCATATATAAACTTTTTAAAATAATTATATAAAATCGTTTATATGAAACGACGACACTGTGCACGCGCTCAATTTAGAAAATTGTGCCATGTTTAGGTTTTAATATATTTTTTTATAAGACGCTTCTCTAAAAGGTGTTCTCTGAAAAATGGAATCTTAATTTTTACAAAATAATTCCAAAAAGGATTGTGTTTTATTGCCGATACAATTTTAATTATTTTATTTAAGTCATTCAGGCTACGCTGCTCTTAATTTATGACCACTTGACCCCTTTTTTTGTAAAAACCAAAATATTTAATGTCTTCGAATTTAAAATTCTTTATGTTAAATTTCTTCTTTAAAAATATGCAAGAAACTAAATTTCGAAATGTGTGTGTTTTCCTGCCAAATGAATTTCGTCCGGAGGCGGTTACTAAATTCAACCTAAAAGTATAAACCGAAAAAGTAATTTTCCTTAACAAAAAAAAAATCCACACAAAAACTTAACTTGGCTAAATTCTTAAATACGAATATTTTGTTGTTTTCTTTATTTTTCCTTGAAGCAGCAAAAATAAATTATAATAATATTTTTAGCTGAAAAAAAAATAATAAAACAAAAGAAGATATTAAGTAGGGCACACAGTTGGCAGTAAAAGTAATCGTACAGTTTAGTGCATGAGCTGGTTTTAGAGATTTTGAAAAAATAAATTGAGAAACACTCCGCGAAATTATGGAAAAGAAATTAAAAAATAGTTTTCTGTTAGTATAAATATTAAATGCAACGAAATAGATCAACTACATCGACTCAATTCATATGGAGTTACCCATATAAATATTTCTCTGTATAGTAAACGCATTCAATACAGCAGGCTACCAACTGCACGACTACAAATACTACTAGAAAAAAATTATTTCAGTGTAGCCGTCTACTGAACTAATTTGAAATTTAGAGCTATGCCAGTGCATGGCCGGTTGCACAAGTCGCTTTAAGCTTTAAACACAATAACGACAGCAGGCTGCACGAACACCGACTACAAAGCCGCTGGCTGCAATCGTTGCCTCGTAGTCAGCTACTTAATTATTTTTAGAACGACACCACCAAATCAATAACCATGAGTTGTTGTTTGTAGTAGAATTTTCTTCTTACGCCAGTGTAGCCGCTTTCATATATATTATACTCTTAAATAATGTTATTCCAATAAAATATAGTTAAAGTCCACAGTATATGACAAAAAATCATTTCATTAGCCTGGAAATATAGTTTGTTGTTTCTTTTTGTAAAATAAAACAATATACCTTTAAGTCTACAATAATTGAATTTATTTCTACTATACTGGCAACATTTAATCTACTCATTGTCGCCCACCAAAATAGAAATAAGTTTAACTTGACTACAACCACGAAAACAGCATTGACAACAACCAGTAGTCGTGTTGCCTGTAGTAGCAAAAATAATTATTCTCATATACCCACATAGATTCTATTTTTGACAAGTTGTAGTCTGTAGCCTGCTGTCGTTATTGTGTTTAATGGCTCATTTCTCATTTGATATATTTCAGGGTTGTATTTTAACCATTAAAATAATTATCATGCCAAAAGTTGCTCACATTTTCATCCGAAAATATATATAATATTTCACAATTCTATTCCTCATTATTGTAAAACCTTAAACAGATTTCTTTCGATTTAAAAGGTCTTCCAACAGGGTCTTGCCAGCTTCTTTAGTTTTTAAAGGCGAGCTTGCTGAAGCCACATCTGCCAGTTTAGTTGTCACTTATTCAATCTGTTTCAACGCATCATCTAGTGCCAATAAGACATTTAACAGCAAGTGCAAATAATGAAATTGTCTTATCTTAAAGGGTATTCCTTTAGGGCAACAGTCTCCGTGGGTCGCTCATTTTGCTGTTGTCGAAAGCGTTTTACCGAGTGGAATATTCGCTGTGTGGTATATAGATTTGAGGCCACTGGTTTAATAAATGCTAGATCAGCTAAAAAAAATCGTCACTGACCATAAAAGTGTGCAGGCGAATCTGGGTCATCACTGACAACTGGTGCACGCTACACAATAAAAACTAATTTGGCAGCGTAAAAAGAAACAAACCCGCCAACGCAAGTAGACCCTTTTTTTACAGTTTATAGTCGGTGGCCTGGCGTGGTCAATGAAGCACATCAGGGTGGTTCGTGTCTAGTTAATCAGGCCGGTTAGGAATTCGAGGATAAAAAATTCCAGTCGTAATCAGACTGAAAAGTTCACCGGATTCCACCAGCATTTCAAAGCCAGTAGAGCTGTTCAACACTGCGCATTATTAACGCTGATATCAATTTCTGGTGAATGATTTCTGTACAAAGAACGTTGTATTTTAAATTTTAATTCCACAAAAATCCCATAAAAATTTATATATAAAAAGTATTTCTGCTATAAAATAACATCAGCCACATTTTGGTACTAAATTTTAATTGCCCTACAAAATTATATCGCCAGGCTTTTACAAAATAACTACAACGTTGGCCAAAACTTCTATTCAATTTAATATCGCGTTGTTAATATCTTCACTCGTATTGTGGCATAAAACTTAACATCTTCATATTTGGACACGCAGATGATATCAGACGACCACAAGCATTAATTTATTTTCCTCCAAACACCCATCAGACATAAACGTCACGGCTACCGTATTAAACCATAACAGAGAACAATGACTTTTTAAAACAACAACAATAAAAAGAAAATCACATAAAAGCCAACAAGTTGCTAATTATATTTTCTTATGGATACATACAACTTTTCGTAGTCGCATGTGTGGCTCCCACTGAACTCAGTTTGTGGGGAAGACTGTTGTAACATAAAAGCCATTTGCCCGTCGTTAATTGTAACATAAAAATGAAGAGTATCGAAAAAAGAAATACAGTAAAACCCCTGGTAGCTGGCTTTTGTAAAATGCCTGGAATTTTAAGAAATGTATTTTTTTATATTTAATCAGCCTCAAGACTAAAGAGAAACCGTTAAGCATTAAACACAATAACGACAGCAGGCTGCACGAACACCGACTACAAAGCCGTTGACTGCAATCGTTGCCTCGTAGTCAGCTACTTAATTATTTTTAGAACGACATCACCAAATCAATAACCATGAGTTGTTGTTTGTAGTAGAATTTTCTTCTTACGCCAGTGTAGCCGCTTTCATATATTTAATACTCTTAAATAGCGTTATTGTAATAAAATATATTTAACGTCCACAATATATGACAAGAAACCATTTCATTAGCTTGGAAATATAGTTTGTTGTTTCTTTTTGTATAATAAAAAAGCATATTTTCAAGTTTACAATAATTTAATTTGTTTATATTATACTGGCAACACTGCATCTACTCATTGCCGCTCACCAAAATAGAAATTTGTTTAATTTGACTACAACCACAAAAACATCAGGGACAACAACTCGTAGTCCTGTTGCCTGCAGTAGTAAAAATAATCATTCTCATATACGCTCATTTATTCTATTTTTGACAAGTTGTAGTCTGTAGCCTGCTGTCGTTATTGTGTTTAATACTTCAGTTTTTGAAAATTTTCTTACGTGGAAATTAATGAGAGCGATAACTGTGGTTTGACAGCTGAGCATGTCAAAGAAACCGTGTTGCCAGCCAACATTAACATCTGAAAGATTTCTTGTCCTTCTCTATTTGTTAGCTAAATCATGACTTACGTGCTCTTTAGAAAAAAGAAAACAAGTGAAAGTGCTTCATTCGGCTGTGCCGAATCTTACACACCCTTCACCAACATACATCTGGCGTTACATATATTTTTAAGTTCCCATTTTGTTCTTCCAAAGTTATAAAATAGTTTTAGTTAGTAAAAAAAAGCTGCCTTTTTGGTTACTTTTATGAATGAAAACAAATCAATTTCCCATCCCTGGAAACAAAATTTTAATATTTTGAATATTTTTTTAATCAATGTAAATCTTTATGATGTATAAAGCGGTTTTATTTAGGAAAAACTTGAAAGTTTTTATCATTTTAGTTATTACATGTACTACAACATACTGAGTGTGCCAAAAAAATATGTCTTTCCCATCCCTGGAAATTTTTTTTTATTACTTTAGATTTTAATAGACAATTGGGGCTTCAAAGAAACAAACAAAAAAAAATTGCTATTTGTAAGCTTCCCAGCTCTGGAAGCGTATTCTGGATTCTTCTGAATTTCAATTTAAGCTCATTTCCAATCCATCAGTCCAAGAAGGAAGTGTTTAGCTATCCTGGGGGATTGGGAAAAACCGATTTCAGGTACAGACAGACGGACATCGCTCGATCGTCATCGCTATTCACAAGAATGCCGAGTACATAGACTCTATGGGGTCCCATATTAATATCGAAGAAGTTACACACGGAATGACAAACTTAAATATACTCTTTCACTATTTTGTGAAGGGTATAAAAAAGAATCAGCTGGATTGAAATCAAATTGAGGGGACAAAAACCATGAACTCCTAAAAAATACTAAAAAAACACACGACCATCATTTAAGTCGGCATCTCTGCCATTTGAAACTGGCCGAAGATCAGCAATTTTGCCAGAAAATTATGTTCCATTCTCTTGCAGCTCAAAGGCAAAAATCACCCGTTACATTAATACAAAAAAAATTTAATTTATTTCAATACAAAATAAAATATAAAATGTGCAACAATTTTTAATATTCAGATACAAGTCAAGAAGGCTCGATCGGGGGTGTCAGTGAACAGTGCGCCCGTCGTGCCAGGTCGCCAATGACATGTCCATGGACAAGGACCAACTATGGACTGGCTCGCATTTTGATCAAATAGCAAAACCATTCTCTGGTGAAATGCTTCATGTTATTGCCTCTGGTAAGGAATAGATGGAGGCGTTGCCACTTACTTAAGGATCTATTTAAGTGGATCTATGGAATCGTTAAGAGTTTCTTCAAACCAAAATTCAATCCATCTTTAACGCAGAGAAAAATTTCCCAACTCCATGTATTCTATTCGTTAAGGCATGTCTGATGTGCACATCTAAATACGGCTGGTTTTGTGTAGCAACATGTAATAAAGTGTGGCAAGAATTAAATTTTTATGGCACAACAACAACAACAACAACAACAACAACAACAATAGCAACAAACATCAAAGAAAGCCCATAAAAGTATCGCGTTATTAATTTTATTATACCGAAAGTAACCGAAATAAGAATAAAAATAAATTATTTCAGCACACAAAAGAAAATAAAAATTCAGATAATATTGACGGAGAATTTTACACTGGGCAACAAGATTATATATATTTTTTAAAAAGTTCAACATTTCTCCGTGTGTAACAAAAACAACGTTGCAGTTGCTCCATTTTGCAAATGACAACAATGAAGTCTTCTAATCGTCTGCTTGATAAGTCTGGGCAACACACCAGGCAAATATTTTATGGAATAGTTCAAGTCTTCAAACATTTGCTGCACTTTAGCGATTTCTCAATGGAAGCAGTCGTATTCACTATATCATAGATTAAATATTTCAAAAATGCTACCAGAATTTGTTTATAAAAAAGATTTTTTTTCCATTTACCATCAATCAAATTGCAGGTGTATTTGGAAGAGTTGGGCCAAGCAGGCAAATTTAAAATTTATTATGAGTTCTTGCAAACGTTTTTATAAAAGCAAGTTTTTCATTAGGGAAACATGAATGATTTGGAAAATCGGTGGGAATAAATAAGGATTAAGATATAGTTTTTTTTCTGATCAAGGAATAACTTTTATTTTCTGCTCGAAATATAAAATTAAATTTAATAAATAACTTTCAGTTTCCGGTGAAAAAACAAAATTCAAAAAATATCCCCCCTATTTTGTGAAGAATAAAAATATTTCAGAAAATGACTTTTATTTTTTAATCAAAGAAATAACTTTTATTTTGTGATCGAATAATAAAAGTCAAGAAATAACTTTTATTTTCTTATTGAAAAATAAAAGTCAAGATATAAATTGAATTTTCTGAGTTAAAAATTCAAATCAAGAAATAATTATTATTTTCTGATCGACAAGTAAAAGTCTTATGTTCTAGGGAATAAATAAATATCAATAAATAACTTTTACTTTTTGATGGAAAAATAAAGGACAAGAAATAACTTTTATTTTCCGAAGAATAAATAAAAATCAAGAAATAACTTTTATTTTCCGAAGAATAAATAAAAATCAAGAAATAACTTTTATTTTCTGAGAAATAAATAAATATCAAGAAATAACTTTTATTTTCCGAAGAATAAGTGGAAATCAAACAATAACTCTTATTTACAGAAAAAACAACATTTATTTTTAGAGAAAAAAATATAACTTTGATTTTAAGAGAAATAAATAGAAATCAAGAAATAACTTTTATTTTCTAATCAAAATATAATACAGAATACAAAAAAAATAACTTTTATTTTCCGCAGAACAAAAAAGTCAAGAATTAACTTTTATTTTCAAATCGAAAAATAGAAGTCCAGAAATAATTCACCTTTTTTAAAGAATAAATAAAAATCAAGAAATAACTTTTATTTTCCGAAGAATAAATAAAAATCAAGAAATAACTTTTATTTTCCGAACAATAAATAAAAATCAAGAAATAACTTTTATTTTCCGAAGAATAAATAAAAATCAAGAAATAACTTTTATTTTCCGAACAATAAATAAAAATCAAGAAATAACTTTTATTTTCCGAAGAATAAATAAAAATCAAGAAATAACTTTTATTTTCCGAAGAATAAATAAAAATCAAGAAATAACTTTTATTTTCTTATTTAAAAATAAAAGTCAAGATATAAATTGAATTTTCTGAGTAAAAAATTCAAATCAAGAAATAATTATTATTTTCTGATCGACAAATAAAAGTCTTATGTTCTAGGGAATAAATAAATATCAATAAATAACTTTTACTTTTTGATGGAAAAATAAATGTCAAGAAATAATTATTATTTTTTGCAGAATGAATAAAAATCAATACATAACTTTTATTTTCTGATCGAAAAATAAAAGCAAAATAATAAATTTTATTTTCTGATCACAAATAAAAGTCAAAAAATAACTTTTATTTTCTGAGCAACATATTAAAATCAAGAAATAAATTTTGTAAATAAATTAAAAAACAAGAAATAACTTTTATTTTTTTTAGAAATAAATAAAAATCAAGAAATAACTTTTATTTTCTGAGAAATAAATAAAAATCAGAAGATAACTTTTATTTTCCGCAGAACAAAAAAGTCAAGAAAGAACTTTTATTTTCTGATCGAAAAATAAAAGTCTAGAAATAATTCATTTTTTCTAAAGAATAAATAAAAATCAAGAAATAACTGTTACTTTCAGAAGAATAAGTAGAAATCAAACAATAACTCTTATTTACAGAAAATAACTTTTATTTTTGGAGCGATAAAACTCAGAAAATAATTATTAAAATGTATTTTTAAAATTAAAGTTTTTAACGGTTACGGTCCCAAGAACAAACTCTTACAAAAATCGTACTCGAAATTCGAATTAAATATTTTCGAATAGAACTTATTCGAATAACGATATCAGAAAGTTGTTGTGAGTTGATTTTTCTCACGATGACTTTCATTGAAGATATTTTTTCCCATTTCCCGTTATCTCACAACGAATTGAAAATTTTGCTACCTGTTCTCGGTTCGGCCCCACATCTTCGGTAGCTTCTCTCTCACTTGATATATAAATTTTTTTCAGTGTAGAAAACATTAAACACAATGGACACCGACTGTCGCTTAACAACAACATGCTGTTCACGAAATAGTTAAATAAACTGGTAAAAATAGTTGAATGAGAATTAGAAATAGACATGCCGATGCTGCTGCTGCTGCTGCTGCTGACGATAATAAAACTGTTTGTGGCCAAGTCAATGGCCTACAAGTGCTCCTGCATATGAGACAATAATGGAATAACAACAACTATCATGGCTGAGAAAACAATTTAATGGCAGGCCTTTTTGTGGAAGAACTAAAATCTTGTTTAAATTATTCCATGAGAAATTCGATTGCTAACAAACATATTTTCCAAACTCTTTTTTGTTGCACGAAATGAAATCCGTTTGAAATCGATTGAAGTTTTAAATTTAAGCAGAACAACTTGCAGGCAGGTTTTCTATTCAGATTTGAAATTAAACGTTTATGGAGATAATGACTGGAGTATTTTAATATAAAAAAAATAATTTCAATATTTTACAATAACTTCCAGGGTTGGACAATTGAAAATATTTTTGGTACATTCAGGTAATCAACATAATTTCTTATTCTTTTTCTTTATAAATTATAACGTCGAAAAATAAAATTATTGGAACTAGAAAGGAAAAAAAGCCAAAAGGACACCGCCAGGGCTGGGACATAATTCTTTTAAAATAAAATATTTTAATTTTTTCGATAATAATATTTTATATTTTAAAAAGCTATTTAAATGGGTATTGAAGATCAAACAAAATCTTAAATTCGATTCCAGGGTTGGACAATTGAAAATATTTTTGTCACATTAAAATAACCAACGTAGTTTTTTATTCTTTTTTTTATAAATTAAAAATATTTGATACTTTTGAAAGATTTTTGTTGAAACTAGAAATGAAAACAGCTAAAATTACAGCGCCAGAGCTGGAACATAATTTTTGTTTTTTTAAATAAAATATTTTTATTTTTTCAATAAAAATATGTTATATTTTCGAAATTTATTTTAATTGGTATTGCAAATCAAAAAAAATCTTAGATGCGATTCCAGGGTTGGACAATTAATTTTTTATTTTTTACCTCAAAGTAACCAACATAATTTTTTATTCGTTTTCTTTATAAATTAAAAATATTTGATTGTTTTGAGAAAAATTTATTGAAACTAGAAATGAAAATTACAGTACCAGGGCTGGCAAATAATTTTTTTTTCTAAAATCATTTGTTTTAAATAAAAATATTTTATATCTCAGCAGGCAAAAAATGTTAGATTCGATTACAGGGCTGGGCATCTGAATTATTTTTTGGTTACCAACATATTTTTACTTTTTTTTAGAAACCGAAAATATTCAATAGTTTTGAAAAAAAGTTATTGGAATTAGAAATGAAAAAGCCAGCCAGGGCTGGGATATAAATTTCTTTTAAACAAAACTTTTTTTTTCATCAAACATATTTTATATTTTCAAAATCTATTGAAATTGTTATTGAAAACCAACCAAAATTTTAAATTCGATTCCAGGGCTGGACAATATAATTTTTTTTTTACAATAAAATAGCATGCATTTTGTTTCTTTTAAATAAAACAAATTTGAGACTTTTGAAAGAAATATATTGAAAATAGAAATGAAAAAGACAGCACCAGGGCTGGAAAATTGATTTTTTTCTTAACAAATTTTTTTTTTTCATTGAACATATTCTATATTTTTAAAAGCTATTGAAATTGGTATTTAAAAATCAAATAAAATCAATAAAATTTTATTACAGGGTTGGACAATTGATTTCTTTTTACATGAAGTAACCAACTAAAATATATGGTTTTCTTTTCTTTATAAATCAAGCACTTCTTATATATTTCAAGGAATTTTATTAGAACTATAAAACATAAAGCCCCAAAAGAGAATTCCAGAGCTGGACTTTTCTTTAATATTGAAGTTAACCAAGTAAAAAAGTTTTCTTCTTTTCCATGATTCCAGGGTTGGACAATTGAAGTTTCTTGTTTCTTTGAATGCTATAGAAAAGTAGGAAATCTAAAATACGGTTACAGAGCTGGAAAACTGTAACTTTTTTCTGTTGAATGAAATAAACCATCTAAAAATATTTTTGTTTTTGTTTTTTTTTAATAAACCGATTTTATACTTCTGGAAGAAATAAATTGAAACAAATTTCATCTTGTCTATCACTTCATCGATCCGATATAGAATCCATATAAAAATAATTTCAAACGAGTTTTCAATACTTTAGTTCACTGCAGTTTCTTTCTAAATAGACCTCCCTGCCACTCAACTTATTATGATTTAATGTGCCGCAAATGGCATAACCCTCCTAAAATAATTCTCCCAGCATTCGATAACAGCGAAACATGTAATTGAATTAAATAAAAATTTTGGGAAACTAAAAAAGAAAAAAGGGGACCCACAATTAACATAAACAGAAGATCAGATTTTCAATGCTGTTTCCTTCAGACAGTTTTTAGGTCAATGGGATTTGTTACAAACAGACTCGTGCAGGCGCACACATGAACACTTTCGCATACTCGTACACACTTTCGAGCACCAACAACACAAAATTGTTTTTAACTTATTTTCTGTATTATTGTTAGACAATAACTTACACACACACACACACATGCAAGAACAGTTTAAAAGACAGAGTTCTTCACCAGCAGTTAAGCAATTCTTGTGGTTCCACGTGTTTAATGTAGACGAGCAGGATACATTTGAACGGTTTGATTTGCAAATTTATAATAAATTTTTCTAAAAAAAGTAACGCATGAAATCTTTTATATATTTTTCAAACTCTTTATAATATTTTCTCATGGATTTTTAAGAAATTTCTTTCAAATTTCACACTCTCACACCGAAAAAAAATTTATAATCTCTTCAATCCTTATCGTCAACAATTTCCGTTTTACCGTTTCAATCTTTAAGCGTTCTTAACGCATCGATTTCAACTGCAAGACTGATTCATTTAACAACTTGTGTTGAGGTTTCTTGCTGAAATATTTCCCTGTTACCCATTATCCATACATCCGGCCTTCATTCATTCCATACACACAACTTAATGTTGCAGCCTTAAGCATCATCCAATAAAAATAGAAAAAAAAGCTACAAAATAATATGTAGCGCATGCAGCAGCATGCTTTTACATTTCCATACTTTGTAATTATTTCAAAACACAACATTTTGGTCCAAACAAAAACACAACAAATTACTTTTGCAACATGTTGGAGTTGCAACAAACGAGAGTCCTTTTACCAGTCCTGCGCAGTTTTCCAGTTGTTAGCCTAGACATAAACCCCCATGAAAACCGTTAAAAATAATTATTAAATTGAGTAAAGGGTGTGTCGATAAGAATACACTTCACCGAACTTGACAAGGGGTAATTCCATGGCAACTCGGCAAAGTGTTGAATATGACCCCTTTTGATTTCTGTGACATATTCTTTGGAAAAATGTAGTATCTGCAAAAGTGCTAAATTAAAAAAATTAAATCAATTGCCATTTTTCGTTTATATAAAAACATTTATTTACTTTATTAAACAAGAGTTTTTGCACGGCAATAAACTCGATTTAACCTCGGCAAGATAAGAATGATCGAAATAATTATCGAACAATAATAACAGAATATAACTTTTATTTTATAATAATTATAACACATCAAGAAATAACTTTTATTCTTTTAGAATTAAGAAATAACTTTTATTTTCTGATCGAAAAATAAAAGGGAAAAATAACTGTTATTTTATAATAATTATAAGACATCAAGAAATAACTTTTATTCTTTTAGAATTAAGAAATAACTTTTATCTTCTGATCGAAATGTTACAAACTCAGGAAATAACTTTTATTTTCTGCACAATAAATGAAAATCAAAAATGAAAGTTCAAGAAATAACTTTTATTTTATGATCGATAAAGAAAAAAACAAGACACCAATTCCATTTTGAGAGGAAAAAATTAAAGCTCAAAAACTTAACTCCTTTTTCAGGAATAAATAAGAATCAAGAAATAATTTTCGAGTTGTGAACGAAACACAAACGCACGATATAACTTTTATTTTCTGAGGAACAAATAAAAGGCAGGAAATAACTTTTATTTTCTAACGAATAAACAAAAATCTAGGAATAACTTTTATTTTCTGATCGAAAAATAAAAAGCAAGAAATGACTTTTATTTTTTGAGGACAAAATAAAAATTAGAAATAACTTTTATTTTCAGAATATTAAAAAATATCAGGAAATAATTTTGACTTTCTTACAAAAAAATAAAAATCAAGAAATAACTTTTATTTTCTAAAAAATATATAAGAATCAAAAAATTAATTTTGTTTTCTGATCGTTAAATAAAAAGACAAAAAATAACTTTTACTCAAAGAAGAAATAATTTTTAATTTCTTAGAAAAAATAAAACTCTAGAATTAACTTTTATTTTATGATCGAAAAGTTACAAAATCAGGAAATAATTTAATATGTGCAAAGTTTTGAATTTTTTTAAATGAATTTAATCCAAGAAGGTGTACTTTTTTGCTAAATTCTTTTCTAAAGCAGCAGGAAATTTCGAAGGATATTTTCTTTTTCTCGTCACATGACGACACATTGTTTTGTTAAGGGTTTTGGAAGAAAAACAATTTATCTTTAAAGAGAAAAAATATCCTTCGAAATTGCTAATGATAATTAGTAAAATTAACAATATAGTTCCAGAGCTGGACAATGAAAAATTATAAATAAACGTTTTTATTTAAGTTAAATCTGTTTTATAGTCGAGAAAATATTAAGTTGTTACTAAAAATCAAACTTAGTCAAAAAGACGATTCCAGGGTTGGACAATTGAATTTTGTTTCATATAAAATTAACAGATGTAAGTGGTGTAGTGCGATTTTGCTTGAGCTTAGTCCAACTTAATTATTTAAACTAGTAAAGTCATTTTGGGGGTCTGCACAGTGGGCCGAACAGAAAACTTCCCGAACTTGAAGTCGAGTTTTGTTTTTTTTTTTTATATATTGTGGCAAAAACGTTCATATGAACTTAAGAAAATTCAATGAAGAAACACGGAATAAGATATTCTGTAAATGGTACATAAAGAAAATAATCAAATGGCAACACGGGTACTTAACATAAGCCAGATACCATCGATTTTCTACAATTCTCGCAGGCTTTTCCATATTAAAGTTTGTAAATTTACAAAATTTAAACCGCCTAAAAGGTGGTAATAAATAAACAAATACCCATGAGTACTGATGATGATACTGCAGTGGCTTTCGAAAACAGCTGTTTTGCTCAGCTGCTATATATATATATAGAAAAAGCTGATCTTGATTTTCCCCTGTGCTTTGAAATATTTATCATGTCTTTCAGAATTACAAACACTTTGCGATCAATCAGTCCATCAAAATTATCAGGTGGCAAATAATTATTTATTCCGACGAGAAGGGGCATTTCCTGAGATTCTTCTAAGCTTCTAAATTTCGTACTGAGCGGCTTAAGAACAGCTTAAAACTTTTCGCAACTTATGACGAATTTCGCTGACGCCATGATTGCTTGGATTTTATTACACTCTTTTCTAGAAAAGAGTGCAACATTGTTTACACTTTTTAATAGAAAATGGGCGAACATTCGCTCCGTTAGTGTTGTCGTTAGTTCCACTTGTACTCCCATCTTATATGATCCCTTTTCACTATTGTATCAGTGGTAATCAAGGCCACTCTTGTGTTGAGTCCTTTTGTTGAAAAAAGTGCAAAATTGTTTACACTTTTTAATAGAAAATAGGCGAATATTCGCTCTGTTAGTGCTGTCTTTAGTTTCAGTTGTATTCTCTTATATGATCTCTTTTCACTGTTTTAATAGTGGTAATCAAGGCCACTCTTAAGTTGAGTTCTTTTGTTGAAAAGAGTGCAACATTTTTTACACTTTTCAATGGAAAATGGCAACATTCTCTTATTGGAATATAAAAATTGATTAGAAATTAAGCAACATTCGCTAAGAAAAATAATTTCAACTTAAGAACTTCTCCAAACTGCCACCTTTTAGAAAACAAGTGAAAAAATGTTACATATTTTGTAGCAAAGAAAACCGCCATCAATTGCACTGTGACCTGCTCAAGATGTTTAATAGCCTTCAAAAAATATTAATTTTTATTTTAAAGAAACAAAGTTTTAATACTTAATTTCTATTTGAACTCATCATTTATGGCTGCTCATTCGTTCTACTTAAACAAACAACTTTAAAAAGGACTTCAATTATTGTCGAATAAATGTCAGGACTTTCTTTGGCCAATCAACCAGCAGCGAAAAACTTTGCTGTTACAAACTTTTTCCACACAATGATAAACTGGTCTACTTTCAAATGATATAGAAAAGTTTGCAGAAATGAAAGACCGACTGCGGGAAGGATATGAAACAACTTGCCAAACGAATTTACATGGCGAATAGAAACGAAATATTATGCCAACAGCCAACAATCAGAACATGAAGATGAATTAGAAGCTGCAAAGAATAGACCCGTAAAAAGGTGCCAAATAATATTTGAAATAAAAAACTTCTTTTTATAAATGAATTCATCGAGTTCGAAACATGGCTGGTAAAATTAAACAGAAAATATTTGTAAATATTTGGCAAGAAGGCTGTTTTTTGTTGAATGAAAATATTGTTCGATGGCAAAGTAATAAAATAAAAACACACTTTGAAGTTTAAGTATTTAAATGGGCCTTTAACAAAATCAAACAGGCATTTTAATAAACAAATAAAACTCAGCATGTTCTCGATGTTGCTTCAAATATTTCATTTAACAGACTGGCACGTGCCTGCGAATGCTGCCAAGATTTGTGGCAACATTGAAAATTAAGTTAAAGCAGCGTCAAGGAAATAAAATAAACAACTACAACAAATTAAAAGTGTTTTCTTCTTTTTTCCTTTTCTCAAAATGCGTCATTATTAAAATGTACTTCACTTTTGGCCACATCAATGCCAAAAAGGCTTAAGACTTTCAACAAATAAATGGTGGCATTTAAATTATTGAGCTCATAATTAAGTTCACAAGTCGTTATTATTGTCAGTCTTATCAAAATGATGTTCCGAAATAAACGGTCTCGATAGTAAAACAAATAATTGTTTAGCTCATTTTATTAACAAACGTGACAATAACTGGCGCGGAAAGAGACTTTACAAATTTTTAGTACACGGAGAAAAACGAGGGTTTTCTGCTTAAAGAAATTGTTTGAGATTAAAAAATTCTTTAAACTCTTTATTTTCATTATAAAATTTACAAGGATTTTGTTTTATAAAAAAAATATTTATGACCGTATGAGCGTTTATTCGCAATAAACGCTGGAATTTTAGACATTTTTTTTTCTATCTGTAATTATTTACATCGATTTATTTGTCATCATCATATTCAACTAAATCATTCAACAAAAATATGTAAACAAAACTACACCAGAGTGCTTATGATGAAAGTGTAGCGGCTTTCCAAAACAGCTACTCTGCTGTGCTGGGTAAATTAAATAATTAAAACTTAATGGCAACTTTCCCTAGTGCCTTGGAATATTCATCATGTCTTTCTTACTCAGGCATGACCCGCTGCGGAAGCAAGGAAATTCTTTGGGGATTGTGGAACAGCCACGTTAAACTCTGCTGACTCACTTGAACATCGTCGCGTTTTATCGCACTATCGCTTTAAAATGACATGTGCTCTAGTGAAATCAGGAAACTATTTCCTGCAAATCGTTCTATTCTACACAAAAGGGGTGTTTCATTAAGACCGCATTCAGTAGTGGTCGCTACGACAACGAATCACGCTACGCTTTATAAAATGAATGAGAGAATTTATTATTTGACAGAATGTGAAAAAAACTATATGAAGATGTCTTCCACGCCACCTACAATTTGGGAAAATTTAAATCGAATATCCACCGGCTCTACTCCCTTTTTCATCCGATTTGCGCCGTAAAGCATTGCGCTGTCCTTGAAACAGGATGACAGCCATAATACAACCATGAACTCATTTTCCAGGCTCATGAAGAAGCGTTAACGCCGCTTATAAGATGATCACACGCTTGCAAGATGATCTTTAAGTTAAGCCGACAGCCAGGATTAACTCAGAGAGTCTATCATGCAGCTGCATGCGCAGATAATTTGCGCTATTGGTTCTGCTATAAAAATCTTTTGTTTGCAGTTGGAAAGTTTTCCAAATTGTGGGTAATTCTATATGCAGATGCTACCATTTCTTTAATCCTCGAAGCAGTCCTGATATACAGTTTTTAGCATGTCCTTGAGCTCCTTGAAATATAAAGAAATTTAATTTCTATAAAACAAGCGGCAACTCCGCAGTGACTTTGTGGTTTTCGAACATCCGGTTGGATTAATTTTAATTGCTAAAAATTAATCGTCTACCCACAGAATATTTTGTAAGGACAATCTCTTGAATTTATAAATTTATTTCAGCAGAGGCGAAATTGCTCCCAACCTCTTAAACCAAAATTCGGCTTTTCAAAACGTCCCACATGCCAAAGAGACAATAACCAAAATTTTTAAAAAGCCCTCTGCATTAAACTGATGCCCGACTGATATTTAAAATTGAACTACTGAATTATGCAGCAGCAGCATCTGCCTCTTTTAAATTAATTAAAAGGAGCAAAAAATTAATGAGTTAAAATCTTCCAGCATTTAAAAATTTCTCAATCACTTTTAGAAGTCGCCCAAAAGCAAAAATCATGTTTTCATTAAACCCGCATTTGCTGATGCTCAAGTCTTGTCTGTTGTTTTGTTTTTGCAAAAATGTTGCAATTTAACTTGCAACAAAATGTTGTTACAAACTTTCTGTTCATTGTCCTTTTTGTGATTTCCTGTCAGCAGCACTCTTATCATGGAGTTGCTGGTTATTATTTCAGCAAATGAATTTCTTTACAATGATTTCATTTTTTTTCTGCACACTTTTGAATTTTCCATAGAGTCGAGCGAGCTATTGAATGGAAGACTCGTGTCAAACTTTCAAAGGTAAATTGGAAAGTTTTCAATACCGCAAACGAAATTTAAAATTGTTAAGGATTTAAAATGTTTTAATCGTTAAAGGTGAAATATTTGGTAGCAAATTACACTGTCACGGGAGTGAGGGGAAGCGAAATGGTCGCATTGCAGTTTCATATTAACTGATTATTAACTTTAAGGCAGTGGAAATTATTGCCCATATCATGTGCAAAAAAGGATCTAAATTTCCAGCAGCCTGAAAATGGCGTAGAATAAAATGAGTTCCGGAAAAAAGTTTCCTGATTCCACTAGAGCACATGCCATTTTAAAAGCGATAGAACGATAAAAAGCACCCTACATTGCGACGATGCTCAAGTGAGTCAGTAGAGTTGGATGTCCAGCAGGCCGCAATCAGTTGTTTTTACCGTCCAGTAATTTCAAAAAAGGCTTTTAAGCACCAGAACAACCCGATTGTTAAATATAAGTGGTACAACAAGTGAAGAGATCAGATGGCGTAAAGTATTTCTTACAGCGTTATAAAAAGCCAAGGCACTTGAATGGTTTTTTTGCGCACTTTCATGTCAAGAAGATTCTACTGAAGTAATTTCTCTGGCTGGGATGGCGCTTGTCAACGTGCAGAGCTCGTGACATGATACACAGCGCAGCGGTTTGCTTGAGCCGGTACTAACATTTTCTTTGTTTAGTAAAAGGTAAAGCTTCGAGGGAGAATCCCTGATCTGATGGCCATAAGGAAGCACGCATTTTGCATGCCCACAGACTTGCAGACGGTAGTCAACGTAACAGCGCAAGTATCTGCTCAAAAATGTTCAGTGCCCCAGATGCTTATGGAGAGAGAACGAATACTGTCGTCTGGAACTGTTGTGGCAGTGATTTGCACCGACTTAAAATATGTCTCTTGATTAACATCTTCCCCCCGCTTGGATGCCCGGCGGCGATAACCCATTCACTAGCCTAATCTGTACGTCTGCGTTTGTGAAAAACATCATGTCTCTGCTGAGATGTCCAAAAAAGTGGTCTTATAAACGCACCTTGACGTGCCTAATAATTGACACTCGGACAAACAGATGCTCGTACCATGAGCTGAAAGGCAGACATCTGTATGAGGCGATCAGAAACCACAAGCATCTCTTTTCATCGTCAATGTTGTCTGAAGTACTTCGCTATTGAAATCTAAATCGTTAGCAATCGGCCATTTTGTTTTAAAAGAATTTATTATCTTAAATTCAAAATTGATTCATTTATATAATTAAAGTTTAAAGAATTTAATTTGTAGCGTAAAATTAATATGGGAAGACTGAAATAAAAACAATAAAATTTTGCAAAAAATACACGTTGGGAAAAACAAGCTCCGACTTTTACTGGTCCACCATTAAAAGCTTGAAATTTTCAACTCCTATAGAAACGGATAAACCATCTTAATTGTGCGTACATCGATGCGTGAACGTAAAAGAGTGGGTTTTTAATGCGTTAAAATCGTTAAAATCGCCCCTAGTCGTTTGGCCCCGTTCACATATTTTTATAAAAGATCCACATTCCGGCTCTTCGTCTCGATCTCAGACAGTGAAGGCCTGCAGTTAAATTAATATGAATTTAGGAACGAATAAAAAGCGCTGGAAGTTTGAAAAAAAAAGATCAAAGAAGAAAATTAGAAATGGAGTTTGGGAAAAGATCTCTGAATTGTAGTGGAACTCCTTTTATGAGGTCCCATCTGTAACAGTTCCCAGAGAACGATCCCTTAGAAAATTCGAAGTAGGCGGAAGGAAGGTCACTCTGTCAGCGAAAAAATAAGTTTTTATAGAAGCATGAACATGCTGCACTCTCTCGACTGCTTTGGAAATAGCCAGACCCGCTACTTTTTTTTTTTTTTTTGTCTTGGATTAGCTCTCAGCAGATGAAGTGTACTTATGCGTTGCATAGCGCTGGAACTGGAACAGGAGCGAATGGTTTAAGAGGTCAAAAGTTAACTGGAAATTCAGTTTCGCAATTATAAATCCAAAACGGAGTAGCGTGAAGTGCTAAAAATAGTCATTTAAATAAATTCCCTTCATATTTTCTTAATAAATATATTCTTAACAAAAAATTTAATTCACAAGTGACGTCTCATTTTCTATTTAACATCACTTGCATGTTGTGACACGTCTCCCAATTGTATATTTAACAAACTATTCACTTCAGCTTCATCGTTTTGCTGTAAATATTTATAAAAAAAAGGAAACACAATACCCGAAATATATTTCCAATTTGTAAAAGCATGCACAAGCATGCGTTTGAGGACATTCAAGCACAAACACACACACACACACACACACACATGTAACCGTATCAATTTTAACAAGCTCCCAACTGAATGCTGCATTTTGTAAATAATAAATATTTATTTCTGGCAACAACTGCATCATCTCCGTTAGAGAACAATAATTTATTGTTGCAAGAAATATTTGAAAGAAAATTTTTGACAGCTGCGATATCATTTTCATACTTTCACTTTTTCTTTCTTAAAATAGTTTCAATTTTTTGCTGTTCCATTTTTGCCATAAAGAAAAGAATTCTGTTGCAAAACACCAGTGAGTATGAGGAAAAGAGTTTTCCTAAACAACAACAGAGTGTCACTTTAAACGTCGCGCGAGTATTTAGAGAAAGATTTTGAAAAACATCGATGGCACAGGTGAGAAAGTTTGTGAGGCAACATTAAAGAGATGACAACAAGAGAGTCAAGGACATGAAAAAGGACGTAGGAGACTCAAAAATATTTTTCGTCGATTCTTAATCGCCCAATTATTTTGTGGGAGGACCGCACGATGATCGCAAGTTGTCCACTTGAAATTTGCAATAAAAATTTTATTTAAAAAAAAATCAGAAAAAAGTTCAAAGAAATTTAATTAAGTCCATAGAACGATTTATTTAATTCAGTTTTTAAAGATTTAAATGTTTGCTGAATTTCGACACACTCTCTACAACATATCGGCCGGTATATCACGAATAAATTCTTCCTTATCGGCGGGTTTCAGTGCGTCATATAAAAAGGGACCAGCCTCTTTACACATGAGCCCCACAAAAACTAGTTTAAAGGCGTTCAATCGTGCGATCTACACTTTTATCGGCCCCAAATGTGATTTGAACTGTTTACCGAACTCGTCCGTCAATAGAACCACTGTTTCATGCACAGTGCGGCATGTGACGCAGCCAAGTCCATCTCTTCAGTTTTGAGCAAAAAAAAAACATTCACAATAACGTTCCTGGCTTCGTTGTTATTTAAAAACTACGGTCCAATTATGCCACCTGGCCACAACTCACAGCAAAGAGTGCATTTTTCGGGATACAGTGGCAGCTTTTGCAATACTTCTTGCCTGCTCGTGCATGCATTCAGCCAGTTATAAGCTTCGTCGCTAAACACAATTGCATGGAAAAAAAGCGCGATACAATTTCTCAAGCGATCGTGAATTTTGATAATAAAATTTTATAATTTGCAAGCGCAGTTCGTTTTAAAATAAATTCCTGGTTATATTAGAGACCAAACTGAACATGTTTCACCGTAAGTGATGGAACAGAATGGGTCCGCAACTTTTTGCAAAAAACACAGCAGAGAATCAGCAGGAATTTGTAGAGGTCTCTCTAGTTTTTTATTATATTTTGTTCTGTTTCCAAAATGTGGGAAACTACATTAAAATCTGGCAGCATTTTTGTGAGAATAAGCACAGAAAAGTGAGAGTATGAAACAAGCTGCCAAAGTAAAAAATGTTCCATTTCTCGACCACATTCTCTGGCAAAATTTTATGTCGATTTAATGCAAATTTTTATCGTTCAGCCCCAATTCTATTTTATGATCAACATTTCACACGAAAACAGCTGAGCTGCCAAAAACAGCTGAGCTGCCAAAAACAGCTGAGCTGCCAAAAACAGCTGAGCTGCCAAAAACAGCTGAGCTGCCAAAAACAGCTGAGCTGCCAAAAACAGCTGAGCTGCCAAAAACAGCTGAGCTGCCAAAAACAGCTGAGCTGCCAAAAACAGCTGAGCTGCCAAAAACAGCTGAGCTGCCAAAAACAGCTGAGCTGCCAAAAACAGCTGAGCTGCCAAAAACAGCTGAGCTGCCAAAAACAGCTGAGCTGCCAAAAACAGCTGAGCTGCCAAAAACAGCTGAGCTGCCAAAAACAGCTGAGCTGCCAAAAACAGCTGAGCTGCCAAAAACAGCTGAGCTGCCAAAAACAGCTGAGCTGCCAAAAACAGCTGAGCTGCCAAAAACAGCTGAGCTGCCAAAAACAGCTGAGCTGCCAAAAACAGCTGAGCTGCCAAAAACAGCTGAGCTGCCAAAAACAGCGTTGCCATAAAGAAAATTACAAAAATTGTACTGAAAGCTATTTTTGTGCGATGGGCGTTTTCAAGTGGAGCCCTCTAAGATTTAAGGAAAATTTCCTCTTATTCATGTGCTCAAAAGACCCTTTTTCACTGAGGTCCGAGAACATCTGAACGACGGCGCTTGCCCTGGACGTTCAGAAACTGCTATAGTGATTATTATTATTATTATTATTATATCCGTGTGAAGTAAAATTTCGAAATTTATAACCCTAGACACAAACCAGGCGCGTTAACAGACTACTGTAAAGCTGTTAACAGAGCACTGTTAAGCATGAGTAATCTGAGTGTATGTGTTCCAAATGGAATAATGGCCACATTTTTGGACCAACCTTAAAAAATATTAACAGAACATCCAACTAGGTCCTTAGCTTTTATAATAAATTAATACTTTGGTGAAGCGATGCCGAAAGGCTGTGATTTTTTGTGTACAAAGATTTTAAGATTCCAGTGAGGACAAGCCAGGATCGTGGCAAAACGGGAATATAAGGGCGACTAAATTTTGTTTTGTTTTGCAGCTCTTGTGGTCCTCTATAACGTCCAATAATCAAAGCCCTTAACATTTGGCTTTTTATTAAAGAAACTTCAGTCGTTAAAAAAGTATATTTAAGAATCTAGGAGTCATACCCTCCTCAATATGCCAAGGATCCGAAAATGCTTCAGTCGTCAAAAAAATAATATATAGAAAACAGTTGACCCCTCTTAATTCCTGTTCATTCAAACTGTTACATTATCGCACCCTGGTTTTCATGCTACTTTATGATTTTGAGTTCTTCGAGCTAAAAAAATATTATTTTAAGTTTTAAATCAACCGATTCCCAAGTGATAAGCGGTGTTTGATGTAGTTTTCGGTTACTATAAAAGAGTCGGGATCACTACCAGATCAGATATATAATTTCGGAGGTTTTCAAAAAGTATATCACTTTTTTCGTATTACATTCGTTCACGGTACCTCACGAACTTATTAA
The DNA here is from genome assembly GCA_963675445.1 of Linnaemya vulpina. Classification (NCBI taxonomy): domain Eukaryota; kingdom Metazoa; phylum Arthropoda; class Insecta; order Diptera; family Tachinidae; genus Linnaemya; species Linnaemya vulpina. The sequence goes on along the minus strand of OY776279.1, from coordinate 23,218,778 downwards.
CCCATTCAGACCCAATTAATTTACTACGATCGACATGGTTTTTAAACTCTAACAGTTGATTCGTTTGTGGAATCGAGTGGTGGAGCCGTATATAACTAATTCTGAAAAACAAAACACTTTGAAAATTAATTTTTAAAGTTTTGTTGAGATGTTTTTAAATCTACTTATTAAATTCAAAGGAAATTTAAATTTCGGAGAACTATAAGAGAATCGAGAACACAAACTGATCAGATATATAACTTCGGAGTGAAAAAAAAAGTCACTTTTTTTCGAATGGTTTTCATTTACGATATATGACAAACTTATTAACCGATTTTGATCCGGCTTACGGCGATCGAAGTGTTTTTTTTAATGTAGAGTTTGTGGTATCGATCAGGGAGGCCGTTTAAAAGTTATTTCAAAAATGCCATTTTGAAATATGTTTTTTTTTCATAAGTCTTTTTGAGATATCTTGATATGTACCGATTCGAATCGGTGCAAATTCGCAGGAAATCTAAGTTTAGAACGCTCTGGTTTGTCTTGAGACTAGTTTGGTTTTATTCGACTCAGCCTTTCAAAGGGTATAAGGGGGCCACATTCACACACACACATACAAATACAAATATAGTGGCGGGTTCTAGAGAATTAGTCAGGGAACTTAAGTCGTGGAGACCTGAACCGATAACTTCCCGATTTTCGGAAAGTTAAAACAGTCGCGATGAAGGGAAGTATATATCTGTTTATTAACTGATCCAAACAATTACACATGGCAACTTTTTATTTTACAATTTTTTTTCTAAGTAGTCTAAATCGAAACCTCCGCCTCCGCAGCAATAAAGCGCACCACTACTAACACAAAAGGAAATAAAAAAAATAAATTATAAAGTAAATCAGACCACCGATGCATGTCATGTAAAATTCGATTGTTTGTCAAAATAATGGCTGGGATTATATCGTCAAACGTTAGCCCCAGCTGACCGCACTCCCACACAGACACAATCATTAATCGAAACTCAATGAATTCGGTTATTGGAGATAAACACCATGATTAATTGTGCGCCAGAAAAGTATTTTTCTTTTTTTGGGTTAAATGTCTTTGATTCGCTTTAACTAGACACTCGCTGACAACGTTTCAAAGTAAAATGCTCCACAGAGTACAAAATCCACCACCCCCCACCCCCTCCCCCATTTCTTGATTATATTTACAGTTGAAGACATGATTATCTGTAGAGAAAAAAATATTAATACTTCAATTTGTTGGCACTCCAATTAGACAAATAAACAATAAGACGACCAGTCATTGATGAAGCGTTTCCAGCACTCCATTTAGCTTTCAATGGATAGAATAAATAAAAAAGACAGCACCTATTTCGGCTACTCGTTCATTAATAATAAAGGAAGTCGTTTCTGCTTTACAGCAGCGAAATTAATTTTTATAAAAAAAATAAATTTACTCGATATTGATTAGAAAAAATTTCATAAACGACTTTTTGAAAGCAGTTCAGAGGCTTTTACTTTGGGGAAAAAGATTCGACGGTGCACAGAATCATGCAAACAATTTAAAGTACAAAAAAAGTTACCTCCCTGTTACGCCCACATGTTTCAATACCAAAATAAAAACAAAAAAACTTGAAGTGTTTATAAAATTATTTCTCTTTAAAGAGGACCACTCTCCGCTAATAAGAGCCCCAGCGCAAAATATTTTATTAAGGTTTATGGAATTTTCAAAATTGTAAATTCTTTTTTTTTAATTCTATTTCTAAAATTTGAAAACTTTGCAGATTTTTTATTTTTGCATCCAATAACAATTTTATTTTTTTTTTTTCGTTCTACTTTTAAAATTTCAAAACTTTTTCTATTTTTCTATTAAATAAAATTTTTATATTCTTTTTATTCAATTCTATTTTTATAATTTCAAAACTTTGCAGGTATTTCATATTTCCATTAAATAAATATTTAATTTTTTTTCAATTAAATTTTGAAAATTTCAAAATTTTGCAAATATATTATTTTTCTATTAAATCAAAGTTGTCAATTCTTTTTTTTTTAATTCTATTTTCAAAATTTTGCGAATATTTTATTTTCCTACTAAATCCAAATTGTAAATTCTTTTTTTTTAATTCTATTTTGAAAATTTCAAAACTTTTCAGATATTTTATTTTTCCATTAAATAAAAATTTTATATTCTCTTTTCTCAATTCTATTTTTAAAATTTCAAAACCCTGCAGACATTTTATCTTCCTATTATATAAAATTTTTATATTTTTCTTACAATTTTATTTTTAAAATTGCAAAATTTTGCAGATCTTTTTTCTTCAATTAAATTTTTTAAATTTCAAAACTTTGCAGATATTTTATTTTTTTTATATAAAATTTTTTTCTTATTTTTTTGTAGCTTGAAATATTTCTTTCAACATCATGGAGGCTTAGACTGTTTTATTACAATTTTGTAAGAAAAAAATATATTTAAGATACTTATTCTATGATTCCAACTTGTTTCGCTCTATAAAAAAACACCCTTTAATTTTTAAAAAGGTACAACATAAAATTTTCTTTCAAATAAAACCCGTTTCATTGATATTAAAAATATATTTACTGGTTTTGTTATTATTCAGACTTGTGTCACTCCATAAAAAAACACCCTTTAATTTTTAAAAAAGGAACAACACAAAATTTTCTTTGAAATAAAACCCGTTTCATTGATATTAAAAATATATTTACTGGTTTTGTTATGATTCAAACTTGTGTCGCTCCATAAAAAAAACACCCTTTAATTTTTAAAAAAGGAACAACATAAAATTTTCTTTCAAATAAAATCCGTTTCATTGATATTAAAAATATATTTCCTGGTTTTGTTATGATTCAAATTTGTGTCGCTCTACAAAAAAACACCCTTTAATTTTTAAAAAGGTACAAAATGTTGTTGAACTGTTTTAAGAAACTACGAAATCCAATTTTTTTTTAATTTTCGGAAAAAATTTTATGAAGTTGTTTCCTTAGATTTGTGAAGGCAAGTTTTTCTTTCAGTGTAGAGTGTTCGTTGTACTTGTGCTTCAATGAATTTATTAATTGTTGGGACGACAGTAATTGGCCACACTCAAGGTTTTGAAGTGATTAAAAAATAAATTCATTCCGTTTGTTTATTAAACTGTCCATTCCTCTCAGGGGTAGAGCCTTTAAAAGGCGACGCCGCTCAGTACCACAAACGACTCGATAACTTTCACTTCGTTTATTTTTTTTAGAGTTTCTTAAGCAAAAATTTTAATTTACCAAACACTGGAATTAATGGGAACTTGTTTTTTTTATTGCACGAGCAACAGCGTAGCAAAACAGAATCGAACAATTGTCGAAGTGTGTGTGTGTGTGTGTGTGTGTGTGTATTGGAAATTGTCAGGCAACAGCCAATTAAAATTTTTAAAACCATCCGAGTATCTGCCAAGGAAATGGAGAACAAATAAAAAAACATAACGGGTATATGAACTAAAATCTCCGTTATGTAGCTCGAAATGAACTGTTTCACAGAGTGTCTGCATATTCGAGGTGACCATAACTTTTTTACAGGCTTTAAGTTTGAGTTACAAGATCATAGACCGTTGCATGATTTTGCAACAATTTTTAAGCTCAAGTTCAAGTCCGTGAATTCACAAGGAATTTTTATATATTGAATTAAGATTTTTTTTATTAAAAGTGAAATATTTATAATAGTTTATTATAATCCAATCAGTACTGATTTATATACGCACAATTTTTTGTTATTGTTTTCGATTACAATTCATAAAATATTAAGACTTTTCCTTATTTTACGGAAAAATAATTTAAAATTTTAAAAAGAATTGAATTCAGTTTCCGAATTGAAGTTTGCACTTATTTCAAGGTTATAATTATAATCCACATCTGGCCACCTCAATATTTCATGCCAATTCCCATAACACTAATTAGTGCGATTTTTGGTCAACGATTGCACTGCAAAGAAAATGCGTAAATTCCCAAAGAGAAAAACAAAAAAAAAAAGCTGAACGTAAAAAGAAATCATCTCAATGTCGCACAAATTAAATGTTTATTTCAAGTCATATTTTCCAGTTTGTTTTACAAATACACTCAAAAAAATTTGTATGGAGAACGGTTAAACCTAAATAACATCCCTGTGACTTCTCGCTTTAGAGAGAGACTTTAGCCTAAAAGCTGCCGTAACCTGTTTTTTGTGCTTTTCTAAGCTTTTTTTAAATTTTCAAATCAACCGGTTGGCCCGTGATAAGCGGTGATTTTTGTAGTTTTCGATAGAAATAAAAGAATCAAGAACATTAACAGATCAGATGTCTAATTTCGTTTCACTCTTTTGCAATTTTTTCTTTCACGATATCTCACGAACCTGTTAAGAGATTTTGACCAGATTTTCACGGTTATTTTTTTAATATTAAGAACTGGTGGTGAAATCAGTCAGTGAAGCCGTTTAAAAGTTATTAAATTTTCTTTTTAGTTTTTTTTTAAATCTACCGTTTCGAATCGGTTTATATTCACAAAAAAGAAATTATATTTAAGAACGCTCTTCGAAAAGGTTAAGATTCGGTAAAAACGTTCAAAAGTTAAAAGCGGGTTCCATACTTAAACACTCACACACATACACTTTAACAAATTATTTTTTTCAGTTCTTGTTTTTTGAAAAATTTACGTTTCCAATCGGTTTATATTCACAAAATATCTAAATTTAATAACGCTCTTCGAAACCGTTAAGATTTGGTAAAAGTGGGTTACATACTTACCCACACACACACACACACACATACACTTAGAAAAATTATAATTTTTTTTAATCTACCGTTTTGAATCGGCTTATATTCACAATAAATCTATATTGAAGAAAAGCGGGTTACATACTTAAACACACACATAAATACAAACACACGCACACATACATACACTTTGATAAATGATATTTTTCTGTTTCTTTCTTTAAAACGATCGGTTCGAATCGGTTCATATTTACAAAAAATCAAAGTTTAAAAATGCTGTTAAAAACGGTTAAAATTCGCTAAAGACGTTAAAAAGTTAAAAGGGTGTTACATACTTACACATGAACTCACACACACACACACACACACATGCACTTTGAAAAATGATTTTTTTATTTATTTTTTTTTCAATCTACCGTTTCGAATCAGTTTATATTCACAAAAAAACTAAATTTGAAAACTCTCCTCAAAACGGTTAAGATTCGGTAAAGACGTTCAAAAGTTAAAAGTGGGTTACATACTTACACACACACATATATAGTATGAAATATTACTTTGTTTTTTTTTTAATCTACCGTTTCGAATCGGTTTATATTCACAAAAAACCTAAATTTAAGAACACCCTTCAGAACGGTTAATATTCGATAAAGACGTTCAAAAGTTAAAAGTAGGTTACATACTTAAAGTCACACACACACAGACACATACACTTTGAAAAATTATTTTATTTTTTTATTTTTGAGAAAGCGACCTGTTCGAATCGGTTTATATTGACACAAAATCTTATTTTAAGAACTCTCTTCACACACATACACACACATTTATACAGAGAGGCATAGTGAAGGGTTCTCAGAACTAGTCAGGGAATTTTCCTACGAACTCAAAATGTCGAAATCTGATGAAAACTCGATTTTTTTACAGGGACGAAACAAATAATTCCCGATTTTCTAATTTTCTTAGACGTAAGTTAAATAGCTATTAAGTTGAAAATTATTATTCAGGAGGGCAAATCAAAGAAGTCGATATTTTTATATAAATTTAGTTGAAATTTCCATCGATGTCGAATGCCCCGATCCTAAATTCAGATCTGCAAGCTCGTATTTTACTTTCATTTTATTGCAATTTTAAAAATTAATTTTGGATTCAAATATTTTTTAGAAGCGGAATATTTCAAAATTTAGATATTTAAAAATAAAGTTTGAAATTGAAAATTACCTTCAATAGCAGATGGTGCGGAGAGTCGTTGAAGCAAAGTTTTGTTTAATATTTTACGCACTTTTTATTTATTTAAACATTTTATTTATGTAAAAATATTTAAACACTTCATTTTAAACTTTTAGACATTTTCTTAAATGCCGTAGATGTTTTTCTCGCGTAAATTTTCATTCATACTTTTCAACAGCCTATTTTAATTTTTTTTTTTTTAATTAGCTTTCTAGTACTTTTTTTGTTTAATTCGCACATTTTTATTTATTTATTTACAAGCACTTCATTTTAGGCTTTTAGGTATTTTTTTTAAAAGCCATTGATATTTTACTTAGAAATTTTTTTATTTATACTTTCAAATCGCCCATTTTTATTTCATTAATAGTTTCTTTTCTTTTTTTTCTTTCTTTTTGCTTTTAATTCACTAAAACACTCTATTTTTAATCCTGCTGTTTGTGGACAACGAAACGACCGAATTTAGCGAACTTATACCCGACAATTCGCGCACAATACGATTTAAAATATCGCGTTTAGCCTTAAAACTTTCACTTCTGCTTTTCCAAATATTTTGAAATTATTTATTTCACTTTTAAATTATGAAGCGTATTTATTTAATTTTTTATATAATTCATTATACGATTTCTAGTAATTTTCATTGAAATTTATTTAATTAAACATATAAATAAGTTATAAATTACGCAGTGAAATCACCTACAGCCGGTCCATACTAAATCAGGTCTGCAGAAATATTTCCTTCATTCACCAGTAACCAAATCTTTCATGCACAATTTCAAATTCACAATCCGTTAAAAACTATTCAATTCAAAAACCCAGACAATTCGTCTCATACGCATGATAAATGGCTGTCCCAAAGCAAGGCAATTTGCCTTTAATTAAAGTTACATTGGCAGAGCAACTTCAAAGCTCTTACCATAGTCGCAGCTTTGAAAAGCTTTTCTTTTCCATCTGCTTTTCAATTGAAACACACGCAGGCACACGCACACACACGCAAATATGCAACCGATAAATATGACAGCTGACACAAGTTAAAATGTTTGCAAATTTATGTGTTTTGCAAATTGCAATTACCGGCTGATATTGATAGTTTTCATCAATAGAAACCTTCTATTCCATTAATTTCACATTGAGGAATATTTTTCACTACTTTTTAATTTAATTTATTCACTTAATTAATTACTGTTTTGCAAGTAACCCGGCCGCGGTGGTCTTATGACGCGATCTCTTGCACTTCACTTGTTAAACTGAATGAAAGAAATAAAACAAGGAGATAAAGAGCGAAGAAGAACTGCCAGAATCGCCAGCAGCGAAACAACAACAACAAAACTGTTGTAAACATTAATAAACAAAAAAAAATTCTAATAACATGAGGAATGAGAATATTGTGCAGAATTATTGCAATTTTTTTCTTGGTTTTTTTTTTTTTTTGGTAAATTGAATTCGAATATTAAACAGCCGATATTACAGTGGGACAAATAAATTAATTATGAATTATGAATAGATTCTTATATGTTCATATTTAATAAGAAGCCTTAAAACTGGAATCATTTAATGATCGATGTATGAAATTATTAAATACTTCAATATTGTTTTTCAACTCGGGGAACAGTAACTTTTTTCAAAGTGCCTTAAAATTCTAAGCAAAAGTGTAGAGTAATTATTTTTATTTGCAAGATTAGATAATGATAATAATTTAAAAATTATTCTTCATGGTGCTGAAGAATTTGACAAAGTTAATAAATGGAATGGCAATACGTTACGAACTGATTTGAAAAACACTAAAACGTCGGCCTTTCAATTCTATTGCCAACTTCAAGAATTTTGGTACAGGACTTTGTTTACTTTTTATTTTATTACAATAAAAAAGATCATAATTTTAAAATATATAAAAATACATGCTAATTCACAAACGTTTGTTAAAGTTAATGAATACTTCAAAGTTATTGTAGCCATACAAAATCAATACTTTAAAGCAACTTTAAATTTAATAATGATTTGTGAAATGAAATGATGTGTTAGTAAAAGCTGTTTTTTATAGAGTGATACAAGTTTAAATAATAATAAAACATAGTTATATATTTTTGATATCAATCAAACGGTCTTTATTGGATAGCAAATTTTATGACATTAATGTTTAAATATGATTTCGGCCAGGCGCAATCCTGAACACCAATTTTCACAAACAGTAACATTCTGACCATACTTGTTTTTGAAGGCAGCCGGGCCAATGACTCCTGCAGCCCTCAAAGCGCACCACACAGTAACTTTCTGTGGATGTAGTCGTGTTTCGACAATAGGTTGTGGATTCTCCTCAATCCAAATGCGACAATTCACCATTCAACCGAAAATGGGCTTCATCGGAAAATAAAATGTTGAATGGACGCAGTGCACGATAAGTTTGACGAACAGAACCATTATTTTGATTAAAAATTTCCGCAATTTGCACACGTTACTCTGGTTTTAGTCGATCCATAAAGAAATTTCAAGGCAAACTAAGCAAAACGCAACTATCAGCTGTTCAAATAAAGCAGTGATGCTAACTCAAAGTTGTATCACTCTCTAAAAACACCCTATATCTTAACATGCATGTACAGTGTACACACATATACACAGATCTTCATATACATCATTATATTCAATGTATTAAGCCTCGGTTTCAATAATATTATTTAGTTTATCTTTGTAAAATTAATTAATTAACTAATTTCCTAATCACAAAAATTAAACGAATATATCATTTTCTAATACATCATTCAGTGGAATGTTATTATTAATTCCTTATTCGTTAGAATATTCGAATAAAAGTTTGAAATTATTCAGCTGTTTGAACAAAAAAATATATATAAAATGATATATAATTCTAAAGATTATAAAACCCGAATAATTAACAACACTATTCCCGATAAAGCCATCAATAACAGCAACAGTAAACGATTTTAATTAATCACAAAATAATGAAAAAAATGATTAAAAAAACGCTGTCAACCGTAATTGGAAATAAAATTTCAATTCAAATAGATTATTTAGGTCGAGTGCTGTGGACGTGTGATTTGTTGCACTTCTGTTTGAAGATATTGAAAAAGACTTCCAGAAAGGCACAGCAGGATATAAAAAAATATATTTCAAAATACTAAAAACTAAATAAAAAATGACGGCAGTTATCGAAAAAGGTATATCTCGGAAGACAATAACGACTGTGATTTATCTGCATTTAAATTGAATTATATTATAAATCATTATCATCAACTCAATAAAAAGTTAAATAATTCAGTGCGTTCTAATAATAATTTGCAATAATTTCAATGAGTGCAACACATTTTTATTTATATCGAATATTATTTTTTATTATGTTTAATAAAAAACATCTCTTCAAGGCCGAGTCTTATGGCATTTTCTTGTCTAGAAAACGTGTAACATTTTTTCACTTATTTTCTAAAAAGTGGCGGTTCGGAAAAGTTTTAAAACAAAAATGATTTTTCGTGATGGCTGCTGAATTCATTTCTAATGAATTTCTTATTTTGAAATGACAAAATGCTGGCATTTTCTGTTAAAATGTGTGAAAAATTTTGCATTATTTTCTAGAAAAGAAATCGACATTATAATCACCGGGCAGGAGTTAGACTTCTGCCACAATAACATATTGAGTTATAAAATCATATTTCAAAATTTAAATCGCATAAATTTAAATATGAGTTCAGTATCAAAAGTTACTTAAATATAGCAAACAGTAACGCAAAAGAAGGAATGTGATGTGGTTCAATTACTGAAGAAATTCAAAACAGATCGGCTTATTATTTGCCATGGCCCCACTGTCAACTGATCTAACAACAACAGAAAACACAACACGCATTTTGTTTGTGTAAAACTGTTCCTTTTTGTCAAAGACAACTGACTGCAGGGCAGCATTAAGAAAACCGAGTTGGTGGTTTTGCAATTATCCTTTTTAAAATAACAAAAAAAGCAGAAAAGCAAAGAAAATTCCATAAAAGATAAACAAAATTTATAATGACGGCCAAAAACGTAAACAACTTTTGACAGTCTGGAAGCATTTTAAAAGTCAAAACACAACCCTGCGGGAAATCAAGAAAAAAGTGTTGCGACTTCGTGGCATATCACGAATGTAACGATTTCAAATAAGAGTGAACAACAGAACAAAAAAAATATTAAACAAAAATCGGTGAAAAGTAACCAAAATATATTATGACGGCCCGGATTGCCAACAAATTGTGTGGCGATTTTTAGCGGTCAAAGCACAACCCTGTAAAAGGCATGTGTAGAGTTGCATTGACCTCTTAAATCGGCAACGAATTTAACCAATTCTTTCTCAATATGATTTCTATCTCTTTCTCACCCACCAAAAGTGTCCAATCATTCTCCAGTTCTTATATTTTAATGGGAACTTTTTTATAACTTCATCGAGTTGTCGAGCAGCCATTATTTTCCATTATTTTTTGAGAGACTTTCGTTAAGAGTTGATACTGAGTTTTTGAAATGATTTCATATCAGCCGTCAAATAAAAATGCACTTCTTAAAATATTTCATCGGTTTTGCGATAAGAACTCGCAGTGACAACTTCACTTGAATTACTAATCACTTAATAAACGATTGATATATTTTGATTAGGTAATCGAAAATCTTAAGAATTAAAAAGAACATGGAAGAAGCAACCGTGGAGAAGTCTTAACACTCCGCCAGGAAAGTTGAAGGTTTTTATTAACGAAATCCTCGATTAAAGAACTCCAAAGTGGTTCGATGTTGCAGACATAAAATGTCACTATAAATTCGATGTGTTAAGCTTCAAGTGTTACGACGAACGTTTCTTTTTACTGCAGAGAGTTGCAAGCAAGTTTCCATCAATTCTTTAAAGTTGCAATTCAATTCAATTAAAGGCATGTGCGACATATTGAATAGAGTTGAATTGTATTCGGAAACGCCATTCATTCCATGAAGCGAAATAATTATTGGGAATGAAATCATTAATAAATTTAGAATTTCATTACGAATTGTTGATATTAAAAACGACTTCATTCCAAAAAATTATTTAATTTGTGTTTTTCGGAATGCCCAAAAAGACGAAATGAGTTCCGCTTCCAAACACCATCAAAGTAATAAAATACTTTAATGAGGACAGATCGGCAGTTATTGAGAATATTTGCCTCTCTTAATTTTTTTCTCTCTAACTTTCTTACCTCTCTTACCTCTGCATTTAGAAAACAAAATGATCATCTTCAAAACATACAAAAAGTGCTACGACAAGTCAAAAACTTTTTTAATTTTACAATTTAAATAAATTTTCTATTTTCCAGGACCATTTTTGGGAATGCGTCACATGCAGGCCTTTTTAATATTCCTCAATATCGTTGTCATCTACACAAGTCGTCTTAATATTGGGGTCGCTATAGTGGCCATGACAAATGCCGCCACAACAAATCCCGATTTTCCGGTACATTTTGAAACAAACAAAAACTGTCCTGCAGAAATAAAATATTTTATTTTCTTTGCAGGAGTACAACTGGAACGAGAAGGAAACTTCGTATATACTCTCCAGCTTCTATTGGGGTTATGTCATTACACAGTTTCCCGGCGGAATGTTAAGCAAACGTTTCGGTGCGAAAATTGTCATGAACGTTTCTACGTTTCTTTCAGCTGTTTTCAGTGCTGTCACACCCTGGTGTGTGGGCTGGGGAGGTTGGCAGGCATATTGTTTAATACGCATCGGTCAGGGCCTATCCCAGGGAGGTATATATCCCTCTATATATGAACATTTGGCAAAATGGTTGCCTTTAGAGGAGCGTAATCGGTTGGCTGCTTTAAGTCAAACGGGTGGTGAATTTGGCTCAGTTTTGGCTTTGGGCATGAGCGGTTTAATAGCTGAGGGTTCTTTGGGTTGGCCTGGCATATCGTATGTTTCGGCTGGCATGTCTTTTATTTGGTGTCTCCTTTGGACGATTTTTGCCTCCAATAATGCCACATCATCAAAGTTTATAACTGAAGAGGAGAAGTGTTACATAGAATCATCTCTAGAACATGAAGAAGATTTTCATAAGAAAAAAATTCCGATACCCTGGAAATCGATATGGACGTCGGTTCCCTTCACAGCCTTGTTGATTGTGGGCTGTGCCGAAGGTTTTGGGATGAACATTTTGCAAACACAAACTCCTTCTTATATGAATGGCATCCTGGGCTTCCACATCAAAAGCAATGCCCTGTTCTCGGCCTTGCCCTTTTTAGTCATGTGGGGCATGTCGTATGTTTATGTCATAGTGGCAGATGTCTTGTTGCGTAAAAAGCTTCTCACTCTTACAGCCGTTCGCAAGTTATTCAACACTGTTGCATATTGGATTCCTACAGCTGGTCTTATAGCCATTGGATTTTTAGATATTAATCATAAAGTCTGGGCCATAGTGTTGATGACTGTTTCGGTGGGTGTAAATAGTGGTACCACAATAGGCAGCACCTTGAACGCTATTGACTTAGCGCCCAACCATGCTGGCGTACTTATGGGAATTTCTAATACAATAGGAAACCTTACAGCTCTTATTGCTCCCTTAATAGTGGGTGCTATTGTATCCGATACGGTGGGTGTTTTGTAATTGTAAGCCAAACAGAATTTTATTTAACTTTTTTCCTAATTCCAGACTAGCCGTTCTCAGTGGCAACTTGTTTTCATAATTGCCGCAGTCATATTCTTCGTGGGTAATTTAGTTTATATTATTTGGGGCACCGCAAAAGTTCAACCCTGGGATGCGCAAGATTTTCTTATCCCCAAAAATTCTCAAGGAAGTGTTGAAATTGTCAAGGATGTGGCAACTAAAGAGTTTGAAACTCTGGGTTCCGTTTAATTAATTTTTTATAATATTTTAATGGCGAAAGTAACAGATTTTGGAAGATGAAAAAGGACAAAGAAAAGCTGGTTTTAATATTTGCCTGATGGCAAGTCCAAATAAGCGCAGCAGATACTTAAAAATATAAATTGGCTCGATTTGGCTGTGCCAAATTCTTAATGTAATTTAAATACCAAAATAAAGTAGTTAAATATTTTATGCAGCCGTAGAGGGCTCTAAACGGCTGTGCCGGATAATATATATTAAGTTGAGTAAATATATATATATATATATATATATATATATATATATATCAGTGTTGCCATATATATTTTTCTCAAAATTTATAATTATGCATAAAAAATCTATTTCTCTTTAAACAAATTTTTTGAGTTAAATGTAATTTATTCAGTCCAAGATACCATAAACATATTCGCTTAATTGCGCTTGTCGCAGTCATTGTGAAACAACTCCACTATTAAACTTATGGGAAGCGTTGCCATATTTTATCGATTTCCTCACGACTGCGACATTAACAAATTTCTTTTTCTTTAAATTTTTCAAATTTAGTCCATTTTATTTCAATATTTTATTTGCAACCACATAATTTTCTTAATTCTTGTCTTCAAATTTCATGAATGTTTTTATATACCAAAAGTAGTACTCAATGCTGAACTCTGATCTACACACACGTGCAGTGGGTCGTTGGGATTTTTGACAGTGCCAACGATGGTACCAAAAAAAAGTACAAACTTACGTCACCGTTCTAGACCGAACTTGCCCAAAGCAAACGTTCGCATAAGTTTGTGTAGGACATGCAAAATGGTACTCTCTCATTTTCTCTCAAAATTGCACAAAAATTGTTCTCTGAAACGGTTTTGTGCGAGTTTTGACTGCTTTACGATTCAACTGGAACAGACCTATTTTTTTATATGCACTTATTCGTTAGTGTGATCTTGATAATATTTTCGCTACCATCGTTAAATTAATTTTAAAGGGTTTTCCAACATGGACTTCCGAACTTTGACAGTTCCCTACTGTTGCAGTTACATCCGTCATATTAGTTGCGAATTATTCAGCCCAGTCCCGAGTTTTATCAAAATGAGCGTCCTGTTCGGGCAACATACCACGCCCATTTACGCTCACCATAATTCTCATACTGAGAGCACTCTTCTCAATCTGGTGAAAAAAATGTAGTCCACTGACTTCGATCGTTTAGATCGAAGAAAACCCGCACATCGAGAACACGCAAGATTTGACGTCAAAGTTTGCATGATTTTATAATCCAATATGTTATTGTGTGGCAGAAGTCTAGCCCCTGGCCTGTGATTATAAGACTCGGCCTTAAAGAGAGGTTTTTTTTAAACATAATAAAAAATAATATTCGAAGTAAATAAAAATGTGTTGCACAGTGTAATACAATTCTTGCACTCATTGAAATTATTATTAGAATGCACTGAATTATTTAACTTTTTATTGAGTTGATGATAACGATTTATTATATAATTCAATTTGAATTCAGATAAATCACTGTTGTTATTATCTTCCGAGATATACCTTTTTCGATAACTGCCGTCGAGCGCGTCCAAGGTCGCGGCGGACAATTCAACGATGTTATATTCCCCACTTAATGGCATTGATACGTCTTTCAAACGAATAAAAATACTATTTGAAATCTCATACAAATTTTGTTTGATTAAAATTTAACGATAGGAAGCGCTTAAGGAAACACCCTTTACATATATATATCTATCAACAATAGATAGTGGCTAAATTAAATGCTCATCTACTAACTTGACTAATAAAAGCATTAAAACTGTCTGTAAATAAAATTATTATTTGCTTATCGTATTCAATTGTTAAAGTCTCGTTATTCAAGATAAAGCAGTCGCTCTGTTACTCCCGGCACATCAACCAGAACGAAACAGAACGAGTTGAAATAATCAGAAAATAAATGAAAAAAAGTTAAAAGAATGCGTCGTCAACCTAAATTAGAAAATAAAATTCAATTCAAATAGATTATTTAGGTCGAGTGCTGTGGACGTGTGATTTGTTGCACTTCTGTTTGAAGATATTGAAAAAGACTTCCAGAAAGGCACAGCAGGATATAAAAAAAATATATTTCAAAATACTAAAAACTAAATAAAAAATGACGGCAGTTATCGAAAAAGGTATATCTCGGAAGACAATAACGACTGTGATTTATCTGCATTTAAATTGAATTATATTATAAATCATTATCATCAACTCAATAAAAAGTTAAATAATTCAGTGCGTTCTAATAACAATTTGAAATAATTTCAATGAGTGCAAGAGATGTATTACACTGTGCAGCACATTTTTATTTATATCGAATATTATTTTTTATTATGTTTAATAAAAAACATCTCTTCAAGGCCGAGTCTTATGGCATTTTCTGGTCTAGAAAACATGTAAAATTTTTCACTTATTTTCTAAAAAGTGGCGGTTCGGAAAAGTTTTAAAACAAAAATGATTTTTCGTGAAACATTTTAAAAGTCAAAACACAACCCTGCGGAAAATCAAGAAAAAAGTGTTGCGACTTCGTGGCATATCACGAATGTAACGATTTGAAATATATTCAATGTAACGATTATCAAAATATATTATGGCGGCCCGGATTGCCAACAAATTGTGTGGCGATTTTTAACGGTCAAAGCACAACCCTGCAAAGGCATGTGTAGAGTTGCATTGACCTCTTAAATCGGCAACGAATTAAACCAATTTTTCTCAATATGATTTCTATCTCTTTCTCACCCACCAAAAGTGTCCAATCATTCTCCAGTTCTTATATTTTTATAACTTCATCGAGTTGTCGAGCAGCCATTATTTTCCATTATTTTTTGAGAGACTTTCGTTAAGAGTTGATACTGAGTTTTTGAAATGATTTCATATCAGCCGTCAAATAAACATGCACTTCTTAAAATATTTCATCGGTTTTGCGATAAGAACTCGCAGTGACAACTTCACTTGAATTACTACTCACTACTCACTTAATAAACGATTGATATATTTTGATTAGCTAATCGAAAATCTTAAGAATTAAAAAGAACATGGAAGAAGCAACCGTGGAGAAGTCTTAACCTTCCGCCAGGAAAGTTGAAGTTTTTTATTAACGAAACTCCAAAGTGGTTCGATGTTGCAGACATAAAATGTCACTATAAATTCGATGTGTTAAGCTTGAAGTGTTACGATGAACGTTTCCTTTTCTTGCAGAGAGTTGCAAGCAAGTTTCCATCAATTCTTTAAAGTTGCAATTCAATTCAATTAAAGGCATGTGCGACATATTGAATAGAGTTGAATTGCATTCGGAAACGCCATTCATTCCATGAAGCGAAATAATTATTGGGAATGAAATCATTAATAAATTTAGAATTTCATTACGAATTGTTGATATTAAAAACGACTTCGTTCCAAAAAATTATTTAATTTATGTTTTTCGGAATGCCCAAAAAGACGAAATGAGTTCCGCTTCCAAACACCATCAAAGTAATAAAATACTTTAATGAGGACAGATCGGCAGTTATTGAGAATATTTGCCTCTCTTAATTTTTTTTCTCTCTAACTTTCTTACCTCTCTTACCTCTGCATTTAGAAAACAAAATGATCATCTTCAAAATCAACAAAAAGTGCTACGACAAGTCAAAAACTTTCTTAATTTTACAATTGAAATAAATTTTCTATTTTCCAGGACCGCTTTTGGGAATGCGCCACATGCAGGCCTTTTTAATATTTCTCAATATCGTTGTCATCTACACAAGTCGTCTTAATATTGGGGTCGCTATAGTGGCCATGACAAATGCCGCCACAACGAATCCCGATTTTCCGGTACATTTTGAAATGAACAAAAGTTGTCCTGCAGGACCCCTCCATTTCAGAAATAAACTATTTTATTTTCTTTGCAGGAGTACAACTGGGACGAGAAGGAAACTTCTTATATACTCTCCAGCTTCTATTGGGGTTATGTGATTACACAGTTTCCCGGCGGAATGTTAAGCAAACGTTTCGGTGCGAAAATTGTCATGAACGTTTCTACGTTTCTTTCAGCTGTTTTAAGTGCTGCCACACCCTGGTGTGTGAGCTGGGGAGGTTGGAAGGCATTTTGTGTGATACGCATCGGTCAGGGCTTATTCCAGGGTGGCCTATTTCCCTGCATACATGAGCATTTAGCCAAGTGGTCACCTTTAGAAGAAAGGAATCGCTTGGGCGCCTTAAGTCAAACGGGTATTGAGTGTGGCACCGTTTTAGCTTTGGGCATTAGCGGCTTTATAGCTGAAGGCTCTTTGGGTTGGCCTGGCATATCGTATGTTTCGGCTGGCATGTGTTTTGTTTGGTGCTTCCTTTGGACAATCTTCGCCTCCAATAATGCCACGCTATCAAAATTCATAACCGAAGAGGAAAAGTGTTACATAGAATCATCTCTAGAACACGAAGAAGATTTTCATAAGAATAAAATTCCGATACCCTGGAAATCGATATGGACGTCGGTACCCTTCACAGCCTTATTGATTGTGCGCTGTGCCGAAGGTTATGGTTTGAATATTCTACAAACACAAATTCCCTCCTATATGAATGGCATCCTGGGGTTCCATATCAAAAGCAATGCCCTGTTCTCGGCTTTGCCGTTCTTAGCCATGTGGGGCATGTCGTATGTTTATGTCATAGTGGCAGATGTCTTGTTGCGTAAAAAGCTTCTCACTCTTACAGGCATACGCAAGTTATGCAACACTGTTGCATATTGGATTCCGGCAGCTGGTCTCATAGCCATTGGATTTTTAGATGTTAATCATAAAGTCTGGGCCATAGTTTTGATGACTGTTTCGGTGGGTGTAAATAGTGGTGCCACCGTAGGCAGCCTCTTGAATACCATTGACTTATCGCCCAATCATGCTGGCATATTAATGGGAATCGTTAATACAATAGCCAATTTTATGCCTCTAATCGCTCCCTTAATAGTGGGTGTTATTGTCTCGGATACGGTGGGTGTTTTGTAATTGTAGACCAAACAGAATTTTATTTAACTTTTTTCCTAATTCCAGACTAGTCGTTCTCAGTGGCAACTTGTTTTCATAATTGCCGCAGTCATATTCTTCGTGGGTAATTTAGTTTATATTATTTGGGGCACCGCAAGCGTTCAACCCTGGGATGCGGAAGATTTTCTTATCCCCAAAAATTCTCAAGGAAATGTAGAAATTGTCAAGGATGTGGCAACTAAAGAGTTTGAAACTCTGGGATCCGTTTAATTAATTTTTTATAATATTTTAATGGCGAAAGTAACAGATTTTGGAAGATGAAAAAGGACAAAGAAAAGCTGGTTTTAATATTTGCCTGATGGCAAGTCCAAAATAAGCGCAGCAGATACTTAAAAATATAAATTGGCTCGATTTGGCTGTGCCAAATTCTTAATATAATTGAAACACCAAAATGAAGTGGTTAAATATTTTATGCAGACGCAGAGGGATATAATTGGCTGTGCCGAATGATAAATATTAAATTTTAAAAAAGTTTTATAGGTGCTGTTATTATTTGATGTACTTTACTTTTGGATTAGAGTTCTGCTAAGCAGAAGTGCAACTGTTTGTTTGCTTGATGTTATTAACAGTTGACACTGTCACACCACGTGACAGTTTTTTGCTCAACCACTCACTGCCTGTCTACGTTGATGAAAAGTTTTTGTACACAGAAAAATGTTTGAAGCAGCGAACAGATTGAATGGCTTTTTATCAACAACAACAGCAGTTGAAAATAAAAATAATATATAGAAAACTCAACATAAAAAGATATGTGCGGCCAAGACTTATTAATATTCACTCACCAGCTTGAATTTTGTAAAATTGTGCACTATTTTTTCAATTTTCAACAATAAGAGTGTTAAGAATATAAGTAAAAATAGAAAAACCGTATGTATATACGGACATTAATTTGGCCTCAAATTTCTTAACTTTTCTATTATTTACTTCTTTCTAACCTCTAAAATTACTTAAACAAACTTGCGTTCAAACCAACGAATGCCGACTGACTGAATGATATGAAAGATTTTGTTTTCTTTTATGCTGCATCATTTCAATTCGCTGCTTGTATAGTAACGGAATTGTGGTAACAGGGTGTCTCAGAGCAATCAAAAAAATAATGAATTACATGCATACACACATACATACATTAGTGTTGTTGTTGTCGAATAAGTTTAATGAGAAAAGCAACGGTTAGATGAAAGCTAGCAAATACGAATGATTTCAATCTGGATGGTTGATATTGAATGTGAATGCGTTAACGATTGTGCTTGTGTGCATCATCATTTTCATTTATTTTGTTGCTATAATTTTTGGTGAGAACCGTTGCTCTACACTAACAACAACTCCATTGTTAGTTGATCTAGTATTGCCATCTTCTGATGTTACATAAAGTATTCAGCCATATATTGATTAACATACTGGGGATATGTGGTTGCGTGAGATTGAATTGCTTGCAATAGTGAAACAAGAGAGATGTAAAATTGTTTGTCTCTCAAAATTATCCTCATGATAAGAGAGAAATACAATAAAACAAATTTCATAATGGTTATATAAGATGGTTATTTTAATCCAGGTCTGCCAAGTACTTTTTATCTTTCTCCTCAAACAAGAAGTAAATATTTTCCCACAAAATCCCCAAAGTCTGCATTGTGGATCAAAATCGTTAATGTATATTTTTATATAATTTGTGATTATATTATTCCAAGGCTTGTGTGTTTCTGCCAACAGTAACCATCTTTAACATAAAATAGTTTGGATATTACGTCATCACAAAAAAACAGTGCGATTTAGAGTTGTATTTGAGTTCCAAATGTCAAGCAGCACACCAAGAAGCACAAGAAAGATAGCAAGGGCTCTGGAAACTGTCTGCATGCTCCTCTATTTCTAAAAAATACCGCCATGTTTTTTCTTCATAGCTTATGTGCGTGAGAGGTTCCACGATGGTACATAAATTTAAATATGAGTTCAGTGTTAAAAGTTACTTAAATAACAGCAAACAGTAACCCAAAAATAGAAATGTGATGTGGTTCAATTACTGAAGAAATTCAAAGCAGATCCATGATGGTACTAGGTAGGCTCTGCGAGACTACCTAGTACACAATCGTACCATGGAAAGCAACCAATTTTTATCCTCTAGTAACTGCGAAATTGATAGCCTGATGCAGCATATATCAAGATGACATATACATATCTATATATATTAGACGAAAAAGTTTTTTAAAAGAAGGAATCACTAAAAAATTTGGCTTTTATATTAAATGACATCGATAAAAAACCTCAACTGAATATATATATATATATATATATATATATATATATATATATATCCTTTTTATATTGACGCTAGTTCCCCTAATTTAATTACAAAGTCCCTGATATGGCAGCCCTGCATTTATCTACAAAACACAATCCAACGGCTAAAATAATTTTCAGTTCTCTTTCTCTTTATGTGTGTGTGTTTATCGTTGGCGACAATTTAAAATTTTGCCACCCCAGAGAGTGCAGTTAGTAAGAGATTATCAGTCGAGTTCATGAACTCTTTCAGTACATTTGCGTGGAAAGACAAACAAATATATTTGTATTCATTGTCAAAATAAATAATTTAATAATAAAAGTATATTAAATTTATTTAACAACTGTGCCTTAAATGTGAGTGATATTGAATTGTTTTTGTATTAAAATAATAATAATCAAAATATAAAAAACGCAGCTAATAAATATACCCAGTGGGTGGTAACAAGTGAGTGCTTATAGTTAAATACATCTGAATGTATTGCAAAGGGAAAGTATGTATGTATGCATGTATTTATTATTTGTTACTCTGCTTTTTATATTAACAAATTTTGACTTCTTCAATATGAGAACCGCATAATTATTAAGATTAATTAACCATAAATTAATGAAGAAAATTGTTGCACAGTTTTATAATTCTTTTGCACTTAATATACGGCCAGTGAATTTATTCAATAGAGAAATTCAGCAAACGTACTACAATGACAACAACAGTACTAGTGTTGCCGTTTGGGTTTTTTCTTTGCAGCTTTTATTCCGTCTGTGTAATTGTATTATATTGGCACAATTTTCTTAACCACATGTGTAGAATATATTTGCTGTGGCATTTTTAAAATTATACTATTGCCAATGCAGACATGGCACATCAGGTGTTTGCAATATATGGCGTAATAATTGTCAACTAGTTTTTGTTAACATATAACCAACATAAAACATCAAATTGCATAGTAATTTGTTTTCCCCGTTATTGTACAGGGTGTGACGGGTTGATGGTATGAAATATAATAATTATTAATTAATATAGGGAAGTAGTTGATAGTATTGGGGAAAAAATTAAATAAGATGTTTCATGCTCATTAGCAGGTTTTTATAATAAACAGAAGTAAATAAATAAGTAATATTGCCACGTTTTCTTTGCTGACCTTATTAATATATAACTGTTATATAGTTTGCAAGTCTAGTCGGCGCTATCCTGTTAATATGAAACTAAAGAAAGTAACCATAGAGAAATAAAAATTTTTTATTTGGCATATTCACAAGTTCGAATGTACTCTTGTGCCACAAATGACCGCATTTTGACACATGTTCCATAAGTATTAGTAAATAATCTCCACTAGAATAAGCTAATAAAATTGTATTATCTTATTTTTTCTCTGGCAACACTGAGCAGTACATAATATAGTCTTATCCGTTAAAAAAAAGCAATCAGCTGTTGAACAGTTGTCTGGAAGGTTGTACGAGTGTGTGCGTAATATCAACAATTGGGTTTGGTTGTGCAATTATCTGTGGCAGGGATGTAAAGCGTGCTATTAAAGTTTTTGTTCACCATATCAGCTTAAAGACAAAAATATATTTGAATCCAATAGGCATTTTTAAGAAAATATAAATGAAGCCAAACAAAACAACGATAATGTTGATAAAAGTGTTGTTTTGAGAAAAATATTATAAAATAGTTAAATTTTTATATATCGAATTGATGCACAATATATTAAAAACAAGTGATGTCTGACTTATTGATAAAAAAGCAACATTATTTTCAAATGAAGTAGCATCCAATTGGCTTTCCAGCGCTGGCTTAACGACACTATCTGATAACGTTCATGAAAATCGTTTGTGCTTGCAAAGAATAATAATCAAGAGTGTGCGTTTCACTGGCATCGAAAGTTTCCCATATCCCATCCCTGTGTTTATATCAAAGTTTGTGTGTTATTTATAAATAAATTTCAAAAACCTGTTATCCGAAAGATACTTAATTGTTTTGTTATGTTGGAGAGTATATTTTGTTTTTGTTTTTAAAATTAACTCATAGTACCAGGGATGCCACGTATACATATTTTCGACAATAGTTTAAAACAATATACTAAATCGCCAAAGTATTTATGGGATATATGGATAAGCTTGTGGCATTTTAAAACATAAGAAACCGATTGTTTATTGCAATTAAATTGTTGGATGAGTCGATCACATTATTTATATATCACAAAATAAGTGAATATCAAAGATCTTTAAAATATAAAAGATAAATAAATCAAGTAATTAATAAAATATATTCATGATGAAAAGTAATGCGCTACCCCATAAACGCTAGGAATAAGAGCACTTCAGTTGTTAAATTTTTGTCCTTTAAACTAACAAACCGACAAATTTTAAAAATTAGGATGTCAAAATTTTCATTTATTTGCTTTATTTGTTATACTTAATTATCAAAGTCTTATGAGAACTTTTATTGAATAAGAAACGGCTTATGGCTTGTATTTATCATCCAGCGACTTAAGCAATCATCGGAGTAAAACTGATAAAAATTTACTTGCAGCACCGCTAAATCTTTGCCACATGCCCGGCAAAATATACCACTGATTCACTGCGTATGGCAAATAGAAATGGATGATCCGCCCGGAATGTGGGATTCTCAAAAAAGCCACTCAAATTTGTTAGTGCAACGACTGAAAATGAAAAATTTAAAAAAATTTAACATGAAAAATAGACAGAGAGAGAAAAAAAGACGTTTGAAAACTGCTTACTGCAGTTAATCGTGAGTCATGGGAATTATTGCGCTTGGCGTTTTTCGCCTGCAAATTTTGCAAATGTAATAGATGAAAAATAAACGGCTAAATTTTTCTTTAATCTGTTACAAAATGTCGAAATTGAATGCGATAAAATACACGGTGAAAAAATGCTACAATTTTATTAAACAATAACGATTTATTAATTCTCTCTATTAAGTGTATTTTAACCCGCTGGAGAAATTTTAAAATAAATCGTTCAATTACTGGTCTTACTCCGTTATACAAAAATCGAGCTCATATCAGATCTCGACGTCTTGAGTTCTTTGACGAGTTCCTGACTAATTTTGTTCGTATAAAACTTTTGAGTTGCTGGACCGAATCAAACCAACTGGTGGCGTTTTAATGAGTTCTATCAAACGGTAACTTTAACCGATTCGAACCAGTTGATTTAGAAAAAAAAACATTTTTTCATTTTAATTTGATTTTTTTTACTGGAATAACTTTTAAAAGTCCTTACCGTTTCACCAACTAATTAGTATTTGATATTAAAACACCACATTGATCACCGCAAACCTGGTCAACATGGGTTAATCCGTTCGTGAGTTATCGTGAACGAAAGAAATTACGAAAAAATAAAATTATTTTTCTTTTCGAAGAACGCCGAAATGGTGTATCTGATCAGTTGATGTTTTCAATTCTATTACACGTGGGAAACGGTGGATTTAAAAATTTAAATAAGAGTTTTTAGCTCGCGGAGCTCAAAACCGTATAACAGCACAACAAAACACGCTACGTTGCCTTTATGACTGAAATCAGTAGGAAGTTGCAGGGATTTCCTCTAGAACCAATCGTTTTCCGTATATATATATTTTTTTTTTTTCAACCAAATCCGGAAGCTCTAAAAATATCACCCATTAGAACGCTTAAATAACAGCAATGCACTCCTGCTGGCACCCACTAACTATTCGTTAATGCCTAGAAAAAAAGCAGGAGTCTTAAGAAAACGACTTTGAAATAATTTTGCTATTGTGTTGACCTGACGTTGAGAAATAGTTACAGAATAAAGGGAATTATTTAATTTTAAAAGTCTGCTCCTGCTGCTGAGTTAGCCGAACGGCTTCCTGCACTGCCCTGAACTCAATTTCATTATTGGTTATTCTGAAAGACGACGTCGATGTCATAGCAACACTACAGCGAAACATTTTCACTTTCCTATTCCTTGTCGCCCACAAAATTATATGCCTTTAGGAATACCAACGTATTGTCAATAGTAATCAATTGTTGTCGACAACTAATCGTTCGCATCGATGGTTTCAACTCCTAAATATTTCCTCTCCGTGTGGACATTTGAAAACTTTAAATAAAGAAAATCTTACACGTAGCAGCAGCTGCCTCAGAACCAGCTTCGTTAACATCTAAAAACGCTTTATGTTTAATTCCGCTCACACCTTGTAACTGTGGGGTGGCGAAAAGGCTTTCGAAATTGGCATTCGGGGTGAAAGTTTTCACCAAACCCAGCTGAGAAGGTAATAAAATTATTAAAAAAAATCTATTTTAATATACAAAAAATAATAATAATAATTCTTACCTTTTCCAAGGGTTCTCTTAAGTCAACATCAAACTCTATGGTGAATTTGGGCACATGGACATGTACTTTCATTGTTGCCAACTTGTCGGTAACATCATTTAAGTTTTTGTTTCTCAATTTCGCTTCCAATTGAGGCAAACCTTCAATTTTATTCGGCAATATGATCAACATGGACATGTCGCTGTTATTGAAGGGCATTTCTAAGGCCGTAGCCTGCAATTCAGGCAGCTCAGCATAACCATAATATTCCTCATTGTACATCATCTGCGCTTCCTGGGTGTCATTTGGATTAATATAAAATCGGGACAGAGATGTGCTGGAGCGGCTGAAAGGATTCAACCATTTGGCCTTGAAATAAATGGCGTTTATTAAAATGGCATTTGTGTCACTGTTGACAGCAGCTGGCGTTAAGACATCTTTTATTTTGCCTTCAGTCTGTTGGGCCATCCATTGATTGACATATTCCGCCAACGATTTGGCATCACTGAAATTCACTTTTTCCGCTTGAGTATCAAAATATTTAAGCGCAATTTTATTAAAGTCCTCAGCAACCTGCAACTGCTGTTTGACATACAAACGATTGATTATGGTCAATTGTGGAGCTTCCACTGTGTGATTGTTGTACTTTGAATTCAACTTTAGCAATTCGCCAAATTCTTCAGCTATTTTTAGTTTATCAGCTTCGCCCAGTCTAAAAACTTTGCGCATTTCCCCAGCTGTTTCTCCTTCGGCGCCCATAAATAATAGAGCCATGCAAGTTTGTATAGCTGCGGGGGAATATAAAATATTTTCCGTTGATTTTCCTTCGGCAATCACATGAAATAAATCGGCCGCCAACAGATTGTGTGATGCATTAAATGATTCGTTGAGATGATCGTCGGCAACAGCAACTGTTTCATATGGAGTTGCAACGGCCAGCATGAAGTACAGGACTAAAGAGAAGCTCTCATTTAATTTTTATCGTGAAAGTTATTTTTGTTGTTTTTGTAAATTTACCTGTTCTCTTAAATAAATTCATGTTAACCGGTTTGTTAAATAAAGCAGAACCTTGCGAATTATTAAATATTTATTTTCTTTTTTTTTTTAACAAAATTCAAGTGTCCACTCAGCGCTTGCCCTGATGCTACTACTTGTTTTCATCTACCACACAGATTTTTATATAAACTGTTTGCACTGTTTTTCGTATCACGTTTATTGTCTGTAATTCTTAGAATAAAATAAAAAGGTTTTTTTCTTATTCCCATAGAGAAGAGTTCCTTAATCAGTTTTCCTTACAATTTACTTGAGTAATTTTAAGCAGAGAAGTTGCTGCAGCATTCGTATGACGTTTGAGACAAATTGTTTTTAACAAACGCAAGAACAGTAGAAGCTAACGAATGTGCACAATCTGATTTGATTAAAAAAAAAACTGTTGCCTAGTTCCGCAACAAGTTTGTGAAAACACTACAATTCGCCAACTCACTGTGTGTTGCACCATGTCACGAGATATCCGTGTGTAGCAGGAAATTAACAAAGAAAAAAAGAAACAAAAACTTTATTTTTCTTTTAAAAATAATTTCTCGACAGAATGATGCCTAGTGACATCGTGGAATAGGCCGTAAATGCGCTGCTATTTTAAGCCGATCTTTAGTAAGTTTCCATTATCCGGTGGCAGCTTTTAATTGTTACTGGGATCGTGCAGGGTACAAATAAAATAAATCTCTATATAATCTTACATTTTTATGTCATCCGTTCAGATGAGAACTACTGAAATTGAAGAAATATATTTTAAAAAATGTCTAGCAACGTTCTTTTTGGCAACACTGTTCTTAGCATCTCAGCTGTTTTCGTGCAACATGTTACTGATTGAACAGGTTTGTTATTCAGCCAAAAAATATATTTTTTAAATAATTTCCCAAGAAATTGGAAAAAAAATTTATGTTGTGCATATCTGGACAAAAATGCCTTTCAAATTAAATATGTTTTATAAAAATTTATGGATGATAAGAAACTTAAAAGTGCGCCACAAAAATGTGTCACGTATTTGTGCTCGTTCAGGAGTTAATCACTCTGCGTGTTACATATTTTAATAGATTTAAGAAAAAATTTGCTCTTAATTTTTACTCTAAAGGGTGATTTTTTTAGCAACTTTCTTTCTGGCAATACTGTTTTAGTCAGCTCAGCTGTTTTCCTGTGACTTGTTACTGTCAAACGTATTCAATTGGGTCTATAATTTAATTATGAATCGACTTGCAAAACAGTTAAATCTATAATTTTTATTCCTATATATTTTATTTTTTTATTTAAAAATGTTTGAATCTTTTTTCGTTCCATAAATAATGCTTTTTTTCTGCGCAGGCGCATATTTTCAAAACCACAATATTTCGTTTTCTCACAATATTCGCGTTCCGCATGTATTTCGATTATAAAATTTTTTCAAAATTTACAATTTGGCCACATGCCCAGCAAAATATACGGCAGAACTGCTGCGGACGGCAAAAATGAATGGATGATCGGCCTTAAATAAAGCCGCGTCCTTGCCGCACTTTTCGGCTGCTTCTATTCAATAGATTTAAAAAATAAAGAAACTGTCAAAATGTCTTTAAAGTTTTTAAAATATAATTCGCAACAATTTACCGGAAGCGGCAGTAGTTTCAGCGCCCAACTCATCAATCTCTAGCAGAGCTTTTTGCTTGAAAATGGAAATATGGTGGCCAGCAACTGAATCTAACAGGGCTGGGAACTCGGCTTTTTCGGAAAATATTATGGGCAAACCAATCTGAAGATGATAGAAAGAAATTGAAAAAATTAAATACAAAAAAATATATTCAAAACGTAAATACCTTTTCCAGGGCTGGTTCCAAATTAATTGCATGCTGTATTTGGAATTTCGGTATATAAGCGCACACCTGCTTTGGCGTCAATCTGGAGGGTATAAAATTGAATTCCAAGTCTTTGATTTTCTCTTCCAAGCCCTGCAACCCATCCACTTTGTAAGGCAACAAAAACAACATATTCAAACCAGAGTAATTGTAAGGCAATTCCAAAGCACATGCTTCCAGCTCTGGCAAGTTGATGTAATTGAAAGTGCCTTTTATGTGCATCATTTCCACTTGACTTCTTTCGTTTTCACTGCACTGGAAGTCGGCCTTTTTCGTGAACTTTTCGTTAAAACCATATTTCCACTTGCCCTTGAAATATAAACCATTCACGTAAAGGATGTTGGACTCCGAATGAATTTCATCCTGTTGCAGTAAGTCCTGGATTTTATTTTGTGTATGATCTTTTACAAAATCATTGATTTTCTTGGTGGTCACATCGGCTTCAGCGAAATTCACACTTTCCGCCAAAATATTGAAATTCTCTTCACTTATTTTATTAAAGTCTGGCGATATTTTCAGTTTGTCGCTCACATAAATACGATTGGCCACAAATAGTTCGGGCTGAGAGCTTTTGGCTTCTTCGTTATTTGGCTTTATAAGAGTTTTTAAAAAGTCAACACAATTTGCTGTAATACGAGTGGCATCCTCTGTACTCAGCCTAAGCGCTTGGCGCAAGTCCTCCGCCGTCTTACCATCGGCAACAGCAAATGACATTGTTAAGGCCGTTTCTATGGGAATTGGTGAGAAGAGTATATTCTCAGCAGATTTGGACTCGACTATAGTGTGAAATAGATCGGCGGCTAATAAATTATGACTGCCCGGCTCGGGGTAAGGGATCTCCTCCGACACTAACAGCTGGAAGATGCAGGAAAAAATCATGCCGCCCAACAAAGCTAAGAAAGAGAGAGAGAGAGAGAGAGAGAGATAGAGAGAGAGAGAGAGAGTTCAAATTATTAATAAATAATTTGTTAAACTTTTACTGCCATTTTCATAATATATAAAATGATTTTGAATGCTATTTTATTCAGAATTTTTCCTACTCAAATTTCTTAAAATAGCGTTCAAATACTTATTAATTTTTTATGAATACGGGCGATAATCTAATGCAGCTTACCAGCACTTTGAAATCTCATTGTGTTTTGTCCTTAGAAAACTCTCTGTTGCAATAAAGTTCGAATTAAAAAAATTTAATTTTTTTTTTATGAAAATCAGTTCATAGTCTTTCGACTACTGATGGCCTTAATACAACTGAACTAAAAGTTGTCCTTAGCAAATGGCTTTTATACAGAAATTTAAAGTTGTTACTGTTGAAATGCTCTTTGAGTGGAAACTTGATTGTTCCTACCAACTATTGACTTCCTATTTTAATTTATAACTCTAGATTTTGAGTCAGAATATTTGCAAGTGTATTCTTTCGCTTTAAGAAGGAGAAAAAAATTGTGTGTTGGTTGGAATATTAAACAGCGTTGTCGACTTTTTATGGCCAAAACACTTTATTACCCACCTCAAAACGCGCCAACTCACAAAGCTGGCCAATATTCATATCCATGATGCGCTAAATTTAATTTTAATAACACTCGATGCTTTCATATCGTAGGTCAGAAATAGAAAGGCCCCAAGTAACATTCTGGTAACTTTGCAGAAGAAGGTGACAACTTCAATTTTCAACTGCTTGTAAAATCGTTAATTTTTATAATATTGAACTAAATTTCGGGGACGAGGTGTGTTGGTGTGAAATCTTTGAAAAATTCCATTTTGTAAAAAAATATTTATAGGATTTCTACGTTAAACCATCGATATAATCAAAACATTAAACTATTATCTACGCGTTCGTTTTAAAAATTCAATCGGGTACAAAATTAAATCATTTGAAACCTACAATAGAAACTTAAAATATTCCTTTAATAAAAATTTTAATTTAAAAAAAAATCTATACTCTCAGATTTTTTTACTCAATCCAACTTTTTACTAAAAACTCCTTAAATCTTATTAAAGAACAGTTCGGAATTTTTTTATTACAAACCGAACTTGTAAAAGTAGAGTCAGAATTGATGATTGTCAATAAAAAAAAATAGGGAAAACGGTTGACCCTAAAGGCCATCCCTGCAACTGCCCGCTAATATAAAAGCGGTTTGCTTTGCTGCTCTACGAGTTTGAGGTCTTCGAGTTCAAAAGCCCAATGATAAATATATTTCAAACTGCTGTAAATTTTGAATTATTCAAGCGGTTCTTACGTGAGTAGCAGAGATTGATGAGCTTTTCGAGTTCCATAAAAGGATCGAGAACACCAACTGATGGGATATATAATTTGGGAGTTAAAAAAAATCACTTTTTTCCGATTTTTAACCGATTTTCACCCGATTGCATGTGGTGTTTTAAGTTTGAGAATCGATCGCCTAACCGATCGATTCTCAAACTTAAAACACCGTTTAAAAATTATTTTAAAAAAAATATGTTATTTAAAAAATGTTTTTTTTTATTTCTACCGGTTTGAATCGGTTCAAATTTATAGAAAATCTAATTTAAATTTTTTAATTTTACCGGCTTGAATCGGTTTAAATTCATACAAAATCTGAGTTCAGTAGAACCCTTTAGAACGCCACCCGTTTGCTTGAAATCGGCCTCGTCGTTCCACAGTTATAAGCGGGTCGCACTTATAAACACACGCACATACACACACACACAATCATACGGACATAGTGACGGGTGGTCAGAATTAGTCAGGGAAGCTTCCTCGAACCTCATACAGGTAGAGATCTAATGAGAACTGAAATATAATGAAAGGGGAATTAACTTCAATTGATTTTTGAAAATTTTTAATTTTCGTAGTGGGAAGCTAAAAAAACCACTTAACACTAGAAGCGCCGCCATGCCACTTTTGTGTTTCCTATAAATTTGACACGCGTTTCTGTGTAGCTTCATGAAACCTTTTTACTTTCACTCATTTTGTGTATTGATTACGAGTGAATTGAAAGAGTATGAAATTGTAAAAATTTAATTTAACTAGAACTGACGACGCTGGGTCAAATTTGTCCCATTAGCATTGAAAAAAAGAGAAACAAATAAGAAACTTCTAAGGACATGCCCACAACGCAAGGAAAATGTGAAGTCAAACTGCATAAATGATAAACCATATGCGAAGGGTGCTTCTAGGGTTAAACTATGTGGCTAATTTTGTGCTCACAAAAGCGATTGTATGTGGGTACTGCGAACCTTTTTAAAGGGTCACCCAACCAAGTTATTTAAATTGGTATATATATGGGAATTGTCGATTTTAACTCAACGATTCAAATAAAATCGCATCACGCATAAAACATTTTAAAAAGCATGAAAACTGGTGCGAAACACTCCAATTTTACAACGCTGGTCATGTCAGGTTTAAAGTGTGTTCCTGAGGTTAAAGCTTAAATTAGACGTGACTAAAGCATAAGTTAGACGGGGCTAAAGCTTAAATTAGACGTGACTAACGCTTAAAGTAGACGCGACTAAAGCTTAAATTAGACGTGGCGATACTTGTTATTGTTGTCTATAGAAGTAGTTGGAAAACTTTTGAACGAAATGTTAATAAATCAGCTGTATTTCATTGCGCGTATGTTTCTCACATTAAAAAAAAACTTTTTTAAATTTTCTTTGGTGCTACCGAAATTAAAAAAAGTCGCACCAGACACCAACTAAAAAAATTTTTCTCACAAAAAAATTTAAAAATCGTTCAAAATGGTGCAAAACTCACCAAGTTGACGACACTGGTCATGTCATGCTTAAAGTGAGTTCTGAGGATAAAGCTTAAATTAGACGTGACTGAAGCTCAATTTAGACGCCACTAAAACCGAAATATAATCGATATCTGTGATTATGATTATGTCAAGTTTAATGCAGCACCGTGTTACCCATTAGACTCGTTCGAACTGCGTTACCATCTATTAATTGTGATGTTGGGACTAATTTGTGCTTTTACTCTATTGAAAATTTTCTTCAATCCCTTACAAAATCACTTGACAAAAAAATCTCATAACTATTGCCCTGCACCCTAATGTCTTCTACTCACTCAATAAACTTTATTCTTGATGGGTTTCTTTTCATTTTCATTTAGCTAAACTAGTATTTTATATTTAAAAAAACAGTTCTTGTTTTCGAACAAAAGACAATCCATAATCTCATTTGCATGCAAGTAAGAAAATAAAAAGGACAACTCAAATCAGTGTACGCATAAAACCCTAAACATAAAGCGTCTGATTATAGTTCTTAATGTATTGACGTGGCTTGTATTGAGTCTTAATTCAGCTGTAGGGACATTGAACTGGAAATAGTTGGCTTCTCTAGTTTTAATAAAATGGGAATAGTACAGTTGTGTCAGGCATGATTTAACAGGACAGAGTTAATAATTAAATAGACAGTTATTTACATAAATACACAATTACTTAATCGATTGTATGTTTTTAATTGTTTATTCTTAAAAATTATTTTAACAACAAAAATAAATTGTAATGCAAAGTGTCGGGTGTTTTGATAGCTGCTGATATGCTTAGGAAGTTTAAGCCAAAAATTAAATTTATAAGAAAAATTAAATTAAAATACGCGACTTGACCAACAAACCAACAACAAAATTCCTTAATGAACGTTAATTTCCAAGGCTTTTTGGAGATATGTCATTTCGGCAGACGGTTAAAGCCAGAAGCGCTCAATAAATAAATTGCGTCTTTTAATGACTATTTCCCATTTTCAGAGGTCTACAATGTTCTATTTATTGGGGCTAAATATATCTCATTGAATTTATTTTTTCCGTGAAATTCTACATTGACGGCTGGTTAAGGAAATTGATAAAAAAAATGTTAACATAAACAAAAAATATATATTTTTTGTAAAAACAAAAAAGTATTTTAAAATTAAAGTTCGAAAGAGTTTCTGGTTGGCAACACTATTTTCGGCAGCTCAGCTGTTTCCATGTAACATGTTTAAACATGTCAAATTTTGTCCATAACTTAAACATGAATCGTATAACAAACGAACATAAAACTAATTGCTAAGAATCCCAAAAAATTTTGAAAAATCCCATAATTTCATCTTCGTTGCAATTTATTGATAATTCTGTAGAAAATAATGAAAATCATTAAACAAGCGATTATGGAATGAAGCACTCGTTCTCAAACGACGTTCTCTGGATTTTGAAAACAAGTCATTTGTATCGTATAAAAAATACTGTTCGTTTTTTAATTGGATTAAATTAATTGTTGTAGCTTTCGGCCGCTTATTTCTATTTTGAATCTGCTCCACTTAACTGGCGGCATATTTTATCCATCTCTATTGCAAATATAATTTGGAGGCAACTCTTTAATATCACTGAAATGAATCAGTGTCTTAAATATTTTGGAAGTAAAAAGTTCTATTGTGAATTGCTTGCGATTAATAGTTGCTATTGTGAACTATTTGTAAATTAAAGAGTGATATTTGAGCGACTTCCTCTTCGGCAACACTGTTTTTGGCAGATCAGCTGTTTTCAGTGTCTATTTTGGAAGTCAAAAGTTCTATTGTGAATTGCTTGCGATTAATAATTCCTATTGTGAACTATTAGATTTGTTAGATTTTTCGAAATAATCCGTGGGAAAAGAAAGTAAAGAATGATATTTGAGCAAACTGCTTTTTGGCAGGTCAGCTGATTTTGGCAGATCAGCTGTTTTCGTGTGACATGTTCAGTTTGGTTTAAATTTAGAAATGAGTCGACTTAAAAACGAATGGCGCTTAGAGTTCATTGAATGTTATTATCAAAATTCATGATCGTTTAAGAAAGTGGTGTGGATTTTGGGACGGTGGCATCATTGGACCGTACCTTTTTAAAAATACAATGAAGGCTGGATGGTTACTGTGAATTAACAAAAATCAAAATATTTACTAAAATTGATCACAGTTGAAACAAAAAACTATTGGTGCGTTGCTAGTATTACATTTGGAAACAAAAGCCTTACCTCCACACAAAAAACCCCAGTGTGCGAACTATGAGATTAAAGCAAAACGGGTTTGTAGAAGATTTAAAATTAAATCGAATGACTGGGTCTTCAAAATTTTAACCAAAAAATGATTTGATTTAAGTGAAATTGGAACAACAAATTGAGAAAAATAACATGTATTAACATGACTTTAGCATTAATACAATTCTCGTATTATATTTTCTGAAAAGAATTGCACAATTTAAAATTGTTATCGCATTCAGCTAAGAAACCAAACAAAATAAACAAACACACACTTCACTACTGATGACGAAAGTGTAGCGATTTCTGAAAATAGCCGAGTTCGGATTGGCGGTGTAATTTAGAAATTTAAATTGATTTTGATATTTTTTTTTTGTTTCTTGAAATATTTATGATGTTGCTCTGAATTGAATACGACAGATTTCAGTCTATGAAGCCGAAAATATACTGTGACTGCCTTCCAAACTGAGGATTTCTAATCCAATATCACAAAATCCCATAGTGATCTTTAAAAAATATGAAACTTAATTCTTTCCTTCAAACTCCCTACAGTGGCTGCTTAGGAATTTTGCATGAAATGTGTTTAATCTTGAGTTTATAAATGAAAATTTTTAATAAAAATGTGGGCGGCAATAAAATACATTTCGATGAAATTTCAACACAATTCAAATTTAACTTTCGGTCGTTATCAATTTAATATTATTATGATTTTATTTTTATTTATCTATTTTTATTTTCAACTTCCTGCGAGTTTTAGTTTTTACTGAACAAACTTGTATGAGTAAATAAACGCGACTGTGCTTATTATTTTAATAATAAAAATGTCTTTGATAAAAGTTATTAGAAAATTTTTATATTCTTCTCATCTATATAAAAATGCCTTTCAGGCAGTACATGTCTGATCATGCTTGGCGGAAAATAAGAAACTTAAAAGCGTACCACAAATGTGTGGCATATTTTTAAACTTCCAACATAAGCCTAAAGAAATATGGCCTAAATAGCAGAAATAAATGAAAGGTCTGCGGATTAACAAAAAAAAAGTTATCTCCCTAATGCGGGCAAGAAAATAAATACTTTCGATGTCTTCTTATTGGATCCGCTGTCATATCAGCTGGAATTGCCAACTACGATTTCAATTTTTAAAAAGAAATTCCATATAAACAAAATGCAACAAAAAAAAAATACAAATTTTTTTTAATATCAACAAAATTATATTTATTGTAAAAGCTTCTCTTAAGATAATGTACTCTTACAACAAGATCAGTGGGTGTTTTACACTTTGCGACTAAGTTTTTTATAAAAATTATATGCTATTTCTTATTAACAATAGCGATCTAGACCTGCTACTAAACGGCTTAACTTAAATTTTAATATCACAATAAATAGTTAAAGGGGAAGAGTCTTAACTGGTTATGAACAAGCAAAAAATAAAAAAATAAAAATTAAAAATATAAATTTAAAACTAGAAGAAAAACTAAAATACCCGCCAAAAGGCATACGCATACATCATTAACATCCCACTTGACCAAAGACTGCAAAACGCCACATTCACTGCACTAACACCACTGTCGATGGCAGTTTTGTATTTGTCCGCTAGATAATCTTCGTAAATGTCTTCCATTATTCTCGAGTTGATGTCGTCTCTCATTTCCCGGAGACCACGCAATTCTTCAGTTCGATCGCTGAACAAAATATTATTTTGCTTGTCGAAGACTCCGTACATGGTGAATGGTCTCACATCGTCTTTGAAATTTTTCCCAAACAAACCATCGATCTCACGCAGGGAATTGTAAATTTCGTTTTGCCTTATCAGGCTGCTGTCGCGCGTCATTAGGTAACTGCGTGTGGTCCAGTGCATGTAGCAGAATTCAAATTTCGAATGCCTTTCATTGTTGCCGTAGGGGCAAAGAAGTCGGAAAGATTTGTGAGCACTTTGTTTGACCCACGGTGAGGTTATGTTGCCCACAATGTACTGCTTATAGGTGGCGGAACTTATGAAGGCCACCTCTCCCATTTGGGCTAAACACCTCAAAGCGCCCTCATCGCCACGGTATACATCCGAGCAAGTTTTGTGGCCATGCCAAAGGCAGGAGTCACGGGAGAAATATTTATGAGGAGACATAATTTGTCCCGTTTTATTATGTATAGTTTCCAGCAGGGAAAGATAGGCGGGGCCCTCATATGAAGGCAAGCAGGCTACGGCTCCTTCCAGATCTTTGAAGGAATTAAATTTTGCATCTTTGTGCACCACAGCCACGGTGGCATACAGATCATGCATGCCTGAAGAGAATTCATATAAAATGGGCTTCAGTTTATATTCACGTTGGGCTTTCAAACGCTGCTCCATATTGACCACCACCAAATCGGACGACTTGTATCTCACATCGTCCATACAACTCTCCACGGAATCTAATCTGATACATTGAATATTTGGTTGCACACCATAAACCTGGGATGCCTCTTGCAGCCAGGAACACTTGATGTGCTCTATAATGGAGGTAGTGCAAAATACCACTGAACGTGGAGGATTACATTCGGGAAAACTGTAGGCGCTTTGGAAGCCAACAGCCTGGTCCAAGTAGTCATCGATGGGTATCACATTGTCCAAAGGATTTATGTCAACGTGAAAGTTTTCCAACAAACTAAGCAGCGCATTTTTCCAACTGGTAGGAGTGTCGTGGTTAATACCTGTCACAAGATGCTGTACCTGGGAAGCATGAGTTCTTCGAGCAGCTATAACAGGCCATGGCTTGGCCACCCACACACAAGGCTTTGTGGTATTAATAGGCTGCAAGTGGCCATCGACGCACAGGTAGCTGTACTCACTGGGATTGGCTTGGGCCTGTATACCCGAAAACTGTTGCAATAAAAATCAAAGAGACAAATAAGTTTCCATTAACAAGTTTGCCCTCAAAGACAACTTACACCGAAATGACTTCGGACATCATCTAAACGGGCCCAAGCTACACTTCCTCCACCGCTGGTCAAGCAGTACAACGCACCTCTGCGGCCCCAGTGTTTGTCTCCAATGTCACATCGATAGGGATCATAACACATCTGGCACAAGGAAGGATAGCGATCTTTTAGCTGGCGGTCCATTTTGGGATTTGGTACCCAGGGACCTGCCTTACAACTGGGACCAAAGAAACGGGCCGAGGATCTTATGCGATCCTCCGAAATAGACATTTCAGGATCGCAAGATTTACCCACCATGGTCGACTCGAAATACTAGAAAATATATTTAAAAGAAAAAAAGAATTAAGGAAATAAAATTCGTCATAATTAGCCGAGGACACTTACATTCGCCAAAACATCGGTCCAGTGATTTTTCAAACCATAACCTGGATGACACAGTTTAGCACCTCTTAAATCGTGCACGGTGTGTATATCGGCTTCATTGTCCACAACTGCTACTATTTCGTATTCAAAGTGGGCGTCGTGTGATCTTAATTCACTTGTCACCAGTATCTCTACACTGGTCCAACGGGCGGCCACCAAATCTTCCGCTGAGAATACACCAAAGTGTGCGGTACCCTTGTGTATACGCCGCACACAATCCAGACGGTCAACACCCACTACACATTCCATGTTGGTGGTGGCTTCAAGCATGGGACAGAATTGCGGCGCCTTGCGATAGCGACCGCGCGATTCCACAATACAAACACGCACTGAAATGTAACAAGAAAACCAATTTAATTTGAATTATAATTTGAAAATGTTTATAAAGGGTTAGCCGTTTGCCGGTTTCAAAAGTTAATAAAGTGACACATCAAATTCCTTTGCAATTCTTTGCACTGTGGGTCGATTATGGCTACCATAATCACCGCGCAATGTGCGAAAAGTGGCCATGTTTTTAACCACTATATGCCTAATTAAATTTTAACGATTTTTACACTTTCTAGGGACAAACCGTCATATGGCAGATAGTCAACGGCTGACAGCCTTGCCAGATTGGGGGTTTTGAGACCACTAAATGGACGACATTTGTCATTTAAGATTTCGGATAAGATTGAAAATACATTTAAATACGCGATGTCCACACGAACGAGTTGCCAAATAACATCTTTGTATTAAAAATTCCAAAGCTGCACAGTGGGGGATTTTGACAAAGAAATATATAAATATTTCTTTAAGGAGTTCATTAAATTTGTTACTAATTTGAAAATAAAAAATATTATTTGAACCTGCCACCCTCATGAATATAAACAATTTTGGTTCTTAATAAATTGTTCGGAAAGGGTTTTTTAATTCAGAAAGACATGTTAAACATTCCAAAACACAAGGGAAAGTCAACATCAGCTTTGTATACTCATCTTACACAGCAGAGCAGAACAGCTGTTTTCGCAAGCCGCTACACTTTCATCATCACTACTCATGTGTATTTTTATTAATTAATTACTTGTTACATGTTTTAGTTGAATGTGATAACTGTTTCTATTCGTATCAATTTTATTATGGAACAACAATACGAGAACTGTATCAAACCGATGGCAACACACTTTTGTTCCTGTGTTGCCATTTAATTATTTTTCTTTATGCCCTAGTTTTCTGAATTTTTCGTTCCAAACTCTTTTGGTTTGAATCGGCAAAATTTTTTAAATGAGAATAGGAAGACAATTATTTTATCAAACAAAATATCGATGCTTGTCTTAACACCGTGTGACATATACCGTTATGTCAAAAATTTGAAACAGTTACTCGTTATAAAAGCCCAACTGATAAACGAACGAACGAACAGTTTGTTTTTTGCTTTAACAACAAAACACACCTGCCGATTAATCGCCCGTTAATTAAATCATAAAATTTGCACCATAAATTCAAGTTCGTCCAGCAACAACAAGTGGCTCATCTTACAATATTGTGTTGGCTTCAAGGTTGCCAGCATTTCAAAATCAACAACAACAATTTTTTATTTATATACGAAACTGTTATTTACAACTTGACACTTATAAATTTGATTTGTGAAGGCCGCGTGCAAAAACAAAATTGACTATAATGAAGCTCCCAACTACAAGTGATATGGTGAAAAGAGTTTTATAGAAATCTGTGTTATTTTTACTTAAAAAAAAAGCAAATTAAAAAATCTTTACACACACACACACACCATTAATTAGCATGACAACATGTATTGAATTATTAACCGGTTGCAGTGCAGTTTTATTTTGGAATTTGTGTTTTTAAATTAATGTGTTCAGTACGCGGGTATTTTAAAACTTTTAAACAAATTAGTACCCAAGTATTTTGTTCAGCATGAACTTTTATTTTACTTAAATAAAACAAAACCGGTAAAAGATTTAATAATCAGTATTCTTGAGAACTTGTCATGCATAAAATTTATAAACGAAAAAGAAAAAAAACGGCCCACAGTGTTAAAGCCATTAATATTTTAGCCTTGACGAGCAGTTTGAAAAGAAGGAAAATATCCGGTATTGAGACATAAAATTTGCCTCCGAAAAGTTGAACATTTTCAAATGATTTGAATAGAATTGTGATAAAAGTTGGCATGAGTCACATGTCTAACAAAAAATTGTATCGTGCCAAGATGGATTTGCCGGAATACCCCGGCTTAATAGTTTTTTTTATTTTTATAATTTTTATTTCAATTTAAGTGCGTCGTGCAGTTCATATTGAACACTTTTTAAAATTCATGTTAAGTTTGCATGATAACTGCACGTTTCCATTTAAGCGAAGCGTCAGATGTGTGTTTTATTGTTTTTGAAATTGTACACGATTATTTCACACGTCGTAACTCCATTTGGCAGCTTAAAACTATTTCACAGTGTCTCAGTTTAGGCAGTTTTTTTTTATATTAATTTTCAAAGCGTTATAAATTTTGACTAAATCAATCAGACACATAATTTCGGAATTTTAAAAAAAATCTATTTCCAATTTTTTCGTTCACTATATCTCACTAACGGATCAACCGATTTGGACCCGGTCACGTACATCTGACGCTTCGCTTAAATGGAAACGTGCAGTTATCACGCCAACTTAACATGAATTTTAAAAAGTGTTCAATATGAACTGCTCGACACACTTAAATTTAAATAAAAAATATAAAAATAAAAAAGCTGTTAAGCCGGGGTATTCCGGCAAATTCATCATGGCACGATACGTGGTTTTTTAGTTTTCTGGAATCGATCAGTAGAACCTTTTAAGTCTTGTTCCAAAAAACACGTTTAGAAATTTATATTTTCTAAGTCTAAAATATTTTAAAATCTAACGATTCGAATCGGTTAAATTTTACAGGAAATTTATATTTGGGAGAATCATTCGGACCCGCACCAGTTTGGCTGGATGCGGTTAAACCGTTCAAAGGTTATAAGCGGGTCACACACACACATCGCACGCACACACACCTACATACGTACAAATATACACACACACACACACACTCTTACACATATACACAGACCGACATAGTGACCGACTCTCAGAATCAGTCAGGACAGCCTTTTAGAAACTCAAAACGTGAAAATCCGTGGGGAACTCGATTTTTCAAAACGGGGTAAAACTTTCCCCGATTTTTCAAAATATTAAATTTGCCCAGCGGGGAGTTAAAAAAGAACATTTTGAAGTAACAGAAGAAACATTATTTTCCAATGAAAACTCCTTTGCATTCCAAAAACAATCAGGCCCCGCTGCAAACGGTTTGCAGCCACCACCCTGCAGTCAGTCCTTTACGTTTTTCTACCAACTTGACCAGTTTCTGCTGTTATCAATCATTTACTTACAAAGAATTTAACGAAATTTAGTTGCATGTTTGTTTGTGTGTTTTTTTTAACTAGAAAAACCCACTTTTATTTACATTGTGATTTGCGAGCAGTACGTTCTTACGTACCCATTCATGTACGTCATTGTTTGTTTATCTGAAAACCGGTACGAGTGAGTTTTTAATTAACCAGATTTATTTTCCCCCCATACAATTTCGAATTTCTCGGTAACGATGTTCAATATAAAAAAATTAATGAGTACAAGAAAAAAAAATCCCCCGATATTATGGTTTTTTCTATAGAAATCCTGGTTGATACAAATACACACACACACACACACATTCCTTGTGAAGTGTAACAGGGCGGCACAGTGGCATGCAATTGAAAACAAAAGCACTGCAGAGCAAGTAAATTTATTTAATTAATTGGCATTGAATCGAATTCCATGAAACTTATTGAAGTTAGTGGAAGATGATGCAACTGAGACGTCTCCACGTATGAGTAATTGAGAGAGTTAATGATTCAATTACGTTAACACTTGTCTGGCAAGAGGCGAGCGATAAGATGTATGGGCGTGTTGGGGCTCACAATTATTTTGAGGCGATTTTTGAAAAAAGAATAATTTTTATAAAAACATCGAAAGCTCCCTCGGCTTGTGCTTGTATTTGTAGTATTTCATAATAATATTTTTAAATTTTCTTAATTTATGCTGTTTTCTTTTCTAAAAAATAATGCAACATTTTTTACACTTTTTAGTACAAAATGGAAGCATTATGTGATTTGAAAATAGAGAATTTATTAGAAATCAATCCAATATGTTTTACGAAAAACTACTTCTAACTAAAAACTCCTCTAAACTGTTGATTTCTAGAGAAGAAGTGAAAAAAATGTTACACGTTTTTCAAAAAAGAAAACGGAACACTTTCAAACCTCATCTTTAAACTTGAAAGATAACAATTTCCTGGTAATTAATGGGTTAAATAATTTTTATGGGATAATGTGATTTTATTTCTTTCAATTAATTAGCAACGCTGATCTTAAGCCATCGAATGCCAGTTTAAGATAAATCCATAAGATCTTAACAATCTAGTTTGTTCTTTATTTAAAAAAAAAAATATAATAAAAAAACTCATTAACCAGAGTTTATAAAAAATTAATGTTTGACTTTTTAACAATAAATTTGATCTGATCATTTTTAATATCGATTAATTGTTTGTATTTTCGTTTTATATTTTATTCCTTTTTTATAAAACCACAACTTGTTAAATATCTTATATTTAAATGAAGAGTTTTATTTTAGAAGAATAATTTGCCATAAATAAATTTTATTCTGCGTGAAATTGAAGGTTAAATAAAGAACGCCGCGTGTTTTATTTTACAAATAATATCTACCGAATTCGAAAGCTGTTGTTTGTTTGTAAACCATTTTATGCAATAAAATTCTTGTGGATTATATGGGCGGTGGGCGTGGCGGATCTTTATGACCTTTTTTCGCCGGTTTCTTAATTCTAAAACGTACATGTACCGAATTCGAAGAGTTTTGTTTTGATACAAAATGAATTTCATAAGAAAAAATTGGTTGGAGTTGTATGGGCAGTGGGCGTGGTTGACTTATATTAAACTAAGTATGCGTCTTTCTACATTCTGGAAAGTATAAGCACCGAATTAAAAAGCTTTTGTTTGGTTATAAACAGCTTTTTGCAATAAAATCCATTTGGATTGCATGGGCGGTGGGCGTGGCCGATCCAGATAACTTTTGATATCTGTTTTTTATTCTGGAAACTGTATATATCTGCCAATTTGAAAAATTTTGC
The DNA here is from genome assembly GCA_963675445.1 of Linnaemya vulpina. Classification (NCBI taxonomy): domain Eukaryota; kingdom Metazoa; phylum Arthropoda; class Insecta; order Diptera; family Tachinidae; genus Linnaemya; species Linnaemya vulpina. The sequence continues at coordinate 23,177,034 of OY776279.1, read as the reverse complement.
TTATGTAGAAACAAATTGTATGCATTAAAACTGCTTGTTATTGCATGGGCGGTGTGCTGTGGGTGTGCCTTATAAACTTACCACGTAGATTTCTATTGGCCTAGAAAAGCTTAATGTAACAAAGATATAATTTAGAAATCAGAATTAAAAACTAACAACTAAAAAAATTTTTAATTCCGCCAAAAAAAACCGCAAGTGATATTAAACGTGGATAATGGCAGTGTAGCGGCCTTCGTAAACCACCCTGTTCTACTTCTACTTATAGGTTGGAAATATAAGTTGACTTAATATTTTTTTTTATAAGTAACATTATCTTACAATATACAATAATGACTCCTGCATCATAACAGTTAACAAAATTTTCATTAAAAATCGGAACTAAAAAACAAATTTGAACTCGACTATAATCAATGATTTTCAAAACGTTGCACAGTGGGAAGAAGGCTTCTTACATTTTTGTACAAAAATAGAATGGTCCTAAATTACTGCAGGTACCACCAGGCATTATATGTATTGACAAAATTATATGAAGTAGACATTCTTAAAATTTTGCCACGCCCACCGCCCATGCAATACAAATCGATTATTAAGTATAAAATTAATTTTATTCAAGAAAATGTTTTTAAATTTGGCACATAAAATTTCTACACCCAAAAAAAACAGCAATTGTTATAGCATGACCCACGCCTACCGCCCATGCAATTTAAATACTTTCCGTCGCAAAATATTGTTTCTATTTAAGAAAAAACTATTTAGTTTGGTGCATACTTTTTCTAGGCCAATAGAAAAACACGTGGCAAGTTTCATAAATATAAGGCACGCCCACAGCACACCGCCCATGCAATCCCAAGCAGTTTTAATGCATATAATTTTTTCTATATAAGCAACATTTTCCAAACAAGCAGATATATACAGCTTCCAGAATAAAAAACAGATATAAAATGTTATCTGGATCGGCCACGCCCACCACCCATGCAATCCAAATGGATTTTATTGCAAAAAGCTGTTTATAACCAAAGAAAAGCTTTTTAATTCGGTGCATATACTTTCCAGAATGAAAAAAAGACGCATCCTTAGTTTAATATAAGTCAACCACGCCTACTGCCCATACAACTACAACCGATTTTTTCTTCTAAAATTGATTTTATCAAAACAAAACTCTTCAAATTGATTACATGCACGTTTTAGAATTAAGAAACTGGCGAAGTAAGTTCATAAAGATCCGCCACGCCCACCGCCCATATAATCCACAAGCATTTTATTGCATACAATTTTTTATAAACAAGCAACAGCTTTCGATTTCGGTAGACATAATTTTTGGAATAAAAAACGCGCCGTGTTAAGTGAAAGAAAAAGTTAATAAGACACGCCTACCGCCCATGCAAGCCAAATGGATTCTAAAGCATAAAACTATTCATAAGCAAGTAAAAGCTTTCAAGTTCGTTACATGTACTCTTTAAATTTGAGGAATGAAGCACGTAAAGTTTAAATTGGTCATGCCCACCGCCCATAAACTCCATAGCATTTGTGCTGGCTTTGATTTTAAATATATTTTCAAGGACCACGAATGCTATTAATTAAAAAAAGTTGAAATATAAAAAATATTAAACTTCAATTTAAATTTTAAATATGTTGATGCTTTTTTCCCAAAATATTCCACTGTTTTATTGAAAATATTTTTGGTGTCCTGTAGTACTTTTAAAAGGAGAAATGCACCAAAAAAAATACAACTGCAGAAGTTATCATCCCTGGTTTTAATCATATGATAATCATGTTGTCATACAAAATTAATAATTATTTTAATAATCACGATGTGATTTGATGCAATCATATTGCTCTTGGATAATGGTTGTCGTAAACATATTTTTTTACACACACTGACACATATACACATACACATAGATATTTATTTTATTTAAACTTACATTTGCCATCGTTTGGTATATTCCCAAAGCTGATACTGAATGAAATTGATAGTGCAACTAAAACGCACAATTTATTTTTAAGAATCATTATTTCGTTCTATTTCAAATGAAATTCTGATTGTGGCTGCTGTTTTGTGTCAACAAAATAAAAACAATAATATAAAATCTAATTATTGAAGAATTTTATTACTAATTAAATATTTAATTTTATATGCCACCAAAGATTTGTTTTTAATCACACAGACTCTGGTGTACGCCTTCCAAAGTCACAACTCATGTAATGCAAACTGCTAATATTTTATTTCATGTTTCTAAATACGCGTCATTAAAATTCTGAATTCTGAAGTTCTCAGTTTGATAAAATAAAAAATATCGTTTTACTTAGACTTGTGGTACTAACGAAAGCTCAGCTTAAACTGAAATCTTATATTCAATATTCCATGTTTACATTCGGTTTTAAGCTTTTGTTGCTGTTTTTTTTTTTTGTTTTTTTTTGTTTTTTTTTGTTGTTGTTGTGTTTATCACGTTAATAAATTCAACTGTAGAAGGAAAAAAAGAACACAAAATCTAAAAACAGTACAATAAAAAAAAAACTACCGAGATTGGCTAAAGCATCTTGTGCTTAAAGGGAACCGTTTCGGCACAGAGATACAGATTCTGTTCGTCAGTATTGTACGAGTGCTAACATGTCATAAATATTCGAAAGATTACGTCGCATGTGGACATCATCAGTATTGGATATGAGCTACAGTGGTGAGCAAAACATTCCAATATAAGAATTCTTTTGCTTATAAATTAAAAAAAAATACTTGTTAATATATTCTTGTTATTTAAAAGAAAAAGGTTAATAACTATTTAAATTTGTCCCACATTAGGAGACCTTCTCCATCCTCTGTGATGAATTCCAAGTCGTATAAGGCTTGAGTTGATGTAGACATCTATGACACATCTTCCTTAAAATAAAATTAAAAAAAAAATCAAGTCTTTTAAAGAAAAAATATGGAAAATAATAAGGGCCATCCTGCTAACCACAAAACCATCGTGTTGATATGATGCTCCCAAAAGTATTTTCAAAAATAGGGAAAACGGTTGACCCTAAAAGTCATCCCCGTAAATCCGAAAAAAAACTGTCGTAAACTGGTTTTTGTGTTCTTCTACGCTTTTGGGCTCTTCGGGCTAAAAAACAATTATATAAATTTTCAAATCAATCGGTTGATGGATCGAGAACAAGAACCGAGTGGATTTATAATATCGTAGTTTTTTAAAAAGATCACTATTTTCGAATATTTTTTTCGTTCACTATATATCACGGTCGGTGTAACCGATTTTGACCCGATTTGCAGTGGCCGACGTGTTTTTTTTTTCTAATCTTGAGAGCTGATTAATTAGTTTCTGGAGTCGATCGGCAAAGGCGTTAAAAAGTTATTTTCAAAAACCAGCTTTTTTAAAAATTTCTTGAAATCTGCCGTTTCGAATCGGTTCAAATTCACCAGTTTGGTTGGAACACACATATTTACATGCAGGCATAGTGACAGACTCTCAGAAATAGTCAGGGAAGCTTATCAGGACCTCAAAACATCTAGATCTGAGGAGAACTCGCTTTTTTTTCAAAACGAGGTAAAACCAATAACTTCCCCATTTTGGGCAATTAAAAAAACAATCAATAAATAAAAAAAGAAAATTGTTTTTAATACAAATTTTATACTTCTTGACCACATTTGAACAACACTGTACCGATAAGTACAAACACGTATTTAAAAAATATTATGTTATAAAATTTTACAAAATTACTTCTATTACAAATTTTATTCTTTTTGACCACATTTGACCAGCACTGTACTGATAAGTACAAATACGAATTTAAAAAAAAAATTATTTTATAAAATATCAGGTTTGTGAACTTGTTTTTTTTTAACCTTCTCTCTGGCTGGATAATTGACTATAATTAATTACCGGTATGAAGTTAAAAACGTATTATATAAAGAGTTATAATTCTTAAAATTTTAATGCCAGTTTTTGTTCATCATTTTAAAACGAAACAAAGATTCTTCAGTAAAAAATTAAGATGCTTATTCTATGCGTGCTGAGGGACTTTAATTAGCTTTTAGATAAAATTCAAATAACAAAAGAGAGCAAATTTTCTGAGCCGAATATTAAGTCTCCTGGCAAAATTTTATAAAAATATAGGCATCAATATTTTTAGAGATCTATTTGAATAAATCAATTACATTTTTTGTTGTTGTTGTAGGCAACGAATTTTTAGAAAAGTAGATTCACTGCAAAGGGTCACTCTCAGAACTAGTCAGGGAACCTTGTTAGGAGATCAAAACCTTGAGATTTGATGAGAACTCGATTTTTTTTCAAGACGGGGTAAAACCAGTAACTTCCCGATTTTCGAAAATTTTTGATTTTCTTAGCGGAAAGTTAAAAGGTATTTAATCCTATTGAACTTTTTTGCAGAAGAAAAAACGTTGCCCTTAAAATGAAATGCGTAAAATAATATTCGAATTTTATGAAGAACTGACGACTTGCACGTTCTATTCTGTTCCATATTTGGGGAACAAAACTTGTGATGATCAGGGGAATTTTATTTTAGCAGGAAATTGTTCGTGGGGAATGTATTTACGATTGCAAATTCAGGGAAAGGGGAATCATTTCCGGGGAAAAAGTATCATGATGGGGGTGAATATTTACACGGCAACAAGCCAAATCATGTGGTCATAAAAAATAATTTCTTAGAAATTATGCAGTTGACAACAAAAGCGATTTTATATATTAACACATTTCAATGCTCTCTGTTATGTTTTATTTATTAAACCAACAAGAATAGTTGTTGTAGTTAAAAAAACTGGTAACAATACCAAAGATTAATTATCTCCAACAACAAACAATTAAATGTCTGAAACATAAATTCCTAAGAATATTGTAAATGAGTTAAATAAAATGTATAAAACTTTTTTTATTGGCTTTCCCTGCAATTTATTGATAATTCTGTACAAAATAATGAAAATCATTAAATAAGCGATTAATGAAATCATCGAACAAGCGATTATGGAATGAAGCACCCGTTCTCAAACGACGTTCTCTGGATTTTGAAAACAAGTCATTTGTATCGTATAAAAAAATGTTCGTTTTTTAATTGGATTAAATTAATTGTTGTAGCTTTCGGCCGCTTGTTTCTATTTTGAATCTGCTCCACTTAACTGGCGGCATATCCATCTCTATTGCAAATATAGTTTGGAGGCAACTCTTTAATATCACTGAAATGAATCAGTGTCTTAAATATTTTGGAAGTAAAAAATTTTCTTGTGAATTGCTTGCGATTAATAATTCCTATCGTGAACTATTTGTAAATTAAAGAGTGATATTTGAGCGACTTCCTCTTCGGCAACACTGTTTTTGGCAGATCAGCTGTTTTCAGTGTCTATTTTGGAAGTAAAAAGTTCTATTGCGAATTGCTTGCGATTAATAATTCCTATTGTGAACTATTTGTTATTAGTTTTTTTTTTACAAATAATCCGTGTGAAAAGCAATTGAGCGACTTCTTTTTCGGCAACACTGTTTTTGGCAGATCAGCTGTTTTCTTGTGACATGATACTGACTGAACATGTTCGCTATTCAGCCAATAAAAAAGTAAAAATAAAACAATTAAACAAATTTAAAACACTCTTTTAGATCTCATATTCTAAAAACTAATTTCAAAAAAAAAAAACTTCCATTTAAAAATTGCTTCTGCGACAAATTTTGTATTCAAGTTTGTTTAATAAGCGGATTGTCAGCATAATATATTTATTATAAACTTATAGCTGAGAAATTAGAAAAACTACTTATATTGTGCATATCTGGACAAAATTGCCTTTCAATTTAAGTATTTTTTATAAAAATTGCTGGACGATAAAAAAGTTAAAAATGCACCACAAAAAAGTGTCACGGAATAAAGAACATTTTATTTCACGGCTCAATTGACTGCCTTTAACATGAGACGTAACACGTTTAGACTATTTTTGTAGGCCTGTGCTAAGGATCACATCTATAGGGATAAGTCCGCTAAGGTTGCCACACTGGTAGTCAATATTGCAGAATTTATTCATGAGATACCCAGCGCATGAATTACATAAATGGTTTTATTGACTCAAACAAAGATTTCATTTATATCCTAAATTGTATGCGTTGTTCAATCAAATATGAAAGCTCTTAAAAAATCACCCTTTACATAAAACATAAACTAGCGTTGTAATCATTCTAAAGCATTAAACACAATAACGGCAGCAGGCTACAGACTACAACTTGTCACAAAATAGAATACACGCATTGAAATGGGAATGACTATTTTAGCGACGACACAGCGACACGACTACCGACCACCGTTGCAGCTATAGCCAATATTAAACTAATTTCCAATTTGGTGAGCGACAATGAGTAGATGCAATGTTGCCAGTATCATATAAATAAATTCAATTATTGCAAACTTAAAAATATATTGTTTTATTTCATAAAAAGAAATAACAAACTTTATTTCCAACCTCATGAAATGATTTCTTGCCATATACTGTGGACTTTAAATATATTTTATTAGAATAACAATATTTAAGAGTAAGACATTTATGACAGCGGCTACACTGGCGTTTGAAGAGAATTCCACTACAAACAACAACTCATGGTTATTGATTTGGTGGTGACGTTTTTAAAAGAATTAAGTAGCTGACTACGAGGCGACGATTGCAGCCAACGACTTTTGTAGTCGGTGTCCGTGTAGCCTGCTGTCGTTAGTGTGTTTAACGCTTAATACCAAATATTTCTAACTTTTTGTTACTTTTCTTTCGAATATGCTCATACATTTTTCTGCTTCCGCATCCACTGAGAACTGATAGCGAGAAGAATTGTAGTCACGATGGGGTGTCTATATATTTTGGGCCTAAATTGAGCTCATCATATCTCTGATTGTCCTACTTCAAGTAGTTTCCTTCTTTTAGTTCTTATCTCTGGTGCGCTCTCTCTCTCTCTCTCTCTCTTTCTCTCTTTATAGCTTTAACAGTCTCTTATTTCTTAGTAGCAGTTTCATATGCAGCTTGAAAATTGCTGTCAATTAAAAAGTTATTAACTATTGAAATTAAAAAAGAAAATATAAACAACAAATAGAATTAAACAACTGATAAATAAAATAACAGGCAGCAAAAATTATAATAAAATAAAAAAAAAACAATCGAAAATAATGAAACAACTGGAAGAAAATAAGTCAGGCAGTGCAACTGAGCCTTAAATGAAACCAACAGCGTAATAATTTTGTTTCTATTAAAGTTTAATATGATAAATAAAATTTATAATTCTGATAGATTTTTTATCTAACGAGTGTTCATTGTTTTTATCAATAAATCTGTTTTTGGAAATTCCCAGCTTAAATAAGGCACACACTGTAATAACAAACCAAATAAAAAAGTTCAATATGTTTCATTCTACTGAGAAATTTCTAATGAAATCTAATATATAAAGATGTGATTTAATATTCAATTAACACTGTAGAGCAGAACAGCGCTATTTTCGAAAGCCGCTACACTTCAATTTTTCATCATCAACTTTTTTTTAATGCATGTTTGGTGTCTTAATTGATACAATTTTTATAAGGAAATATAATACGGGATTTTTACAACAACTTAAGTGACAGTGTCAGCTGTTCAACCATATTTTATATCGATAGTTGACGCCCCAATCAAACGGCACTGTCAAGATGAAGCCAGAATATATCGGATGAATACTATAATTCACAATAGTTGTTAAAAGAGCAGCAAGTGCGCCATGTCGACGGGCAAATATGTTGTTCAGTTTCACAGCATTATGGACGTATCCTATCGTTTTGCTAGCAACGGTTTTTAAATATAAAACCACACTTGCGAACCCTAAACCCTTTAACCGAATTATCTAGTCAGTTTAATTACCTGCATAATTATTCTAAACAGACAAGATTTTGCGATTAATATTTTTTTTTGTTAACAGTATTGCTGTAGACAATAAATTGATATAAAAAATTGCTTGTTAATTAATGCTTTTTTATGTGACTCTCTGAAATAAGTTTTCACATTGTTATTGTTGAATCTGTTTGTATTGAAATTATTTATGAATTATTTGCCAAAATATATAAGATTGCACCGCGTGCGCTACAAAATCCAAATTTATTCATTTTTCCTATTGTTAATAATTAGCAAAACATTTCGCTGATGATTTCATGATTAATCTGACAACTGCTTCGATCAAGTTGATACGATCAACCAAATGGAAAATAGAACCCCACATTTGTATACACGCTCATGCACACAAACACACACACACACACGAACACACACAAATATGCATGTGCATATCATGGTACTAAAGTCTACTTTAAAGTATTTTTTAAATGTGTGTTAAGATATATCGGGTGTTTTTATACAGTGATACAAGTTTAAATCACAATAAAACATAGTAATATATTTTTGATATCAATGAAACGGCCTTTATTGGATAGAAAATTTTATGACATTAATGTTTAAATATGACTTCGGCCATGTGGCCGCCACGGCTGACGCGTACAAGGCGCAATCTGGAACACCAATTTCCACAAACAGTAACATTCTGACCATCATCGTTTTTAAAGGCATATGGGCCAATGACTCCGCCAGCCCATAAAGCGCACCAAACAGTAATTTTCTGTGGATGTAGCCGTGTTTCGACAAAAGCTTGTGGATTCTCGTCACGCCAAATGCGACAATTCTGTTTATTTACGTACCCAACCAAAAATGGGCTTCATCGGAAAATAAAATTTTGAATGGACGAAGTGCACGATAAGTTTGACGAACAGAACCATTTCGATTGAAAATTTCCACAATTTGCATTCGTTGCTCTCGCGTAAGTCGATCCATAATAAAATTTCAAATCAGACTGGACAAAAAGCAACTATCAGCTGTTAAATAGGTGGTCAAATAAAGCAGTGATGCCAACTCAAAGTTGTATCACTCTATAAAAAATACCCTATACAATTTTCAGTCTCGATTTTTATTTGGCTGATGAATGGAATTTGGTGGCCAAAAATAAATTTGATAAGGCCAAAAATAAATTAGCAAAACGATCTATTAAGAGTATTTAATTAAGAGTATTTAATTAATTTGTCTCTTACTTTAATACTCGAATAATTAATCGCAGCCTTAAATGAATCGATTAACCGTTTAATATTTTTTTTCATAATAAAGTCGGTTTCAACTAAAAAGATACATAAACTACTGCACGATTAATTAATCGAAGTTTGAAATTAATCGGTTAACCGATTAATATACTTTTATATATATTATTGGGATAACCGATTAAAAACTTGCTTACAGTTTAAGTGATTTCTGTAAATAAAAATTTATATATATATATATATATATATATATATATATATATATATATATTGCTTGATTAGTTAATAGAAGTTTTAAATCAAACGGTTTAATTAATAAATATTTTTTATTTTCATAATTTAATTGTTTGGAGTAAATAAAAATACATCAATTGTTACTCGATTAATTAATCGCAGCTTGAAATTAATCGGTTGATCCATTAATATATTTTTATATTATTCGGATAACCGATTAAAAAAGCTTTAAATTGATTTTGACCCGGTTTGCAGTGATCGACGTATTATTTTATTTTTTATTTTGTTGTGAAATCTTCATTCACTCACGATCGGATTAACCGATTCTGGCTCGGTTTGCAATTATCGCAACATATTTTATATTGTTTTTTTTATATTTATTTTGTAGGATCGAACGGTTAAGGCGGTTTAAATATATTCCAAAAGGAACACTTAAAATGCTTTTTTCGTCTTAAATGCTTCTTGGGAACCTAAAACCCAGAACTGATGAGAACTCGATTTATGTTAAATGCAATTTGTGATTTTTTTTTAATTTAAAATTTTCCTAGTGGGAAGTTGGAAATTCTGCTGAATTGGAAACTGAAAACTGTGTGCTAATAAATCTAACAAAATTAAAATATAAATCTTTTAATACAATAAATTTTATAAAAATCCGTGGAATTTTTTCAAAAAGTTGAAGCTAAAAATTTGCTAAATTAAAAGAGATTTCAATGCTTTTACAATTGAGTATTTCATGAGAAATTTTATGAAAAAAATTAATACTAAAATAAAGTGTAAAAAATATGTCCCCATATTTTAAAAAAATTTTATAAATTTTAAAGTTATTTTAGGAAGTTATTAAATAAATAATATTGCGTAGTCTAGGGGTACGTTGACGTAATAAATGGTTATGCCTTCCAGGAGTTCGAAACCGCCGCTCTGGCAAGGCTGTCAGCTGTTGAGTATTTTTCATCTCAAAATTCCCTTATAAATTGAAAATTTCGCCAGTTACTAACATGGATCGTTTTACAAGCGTTTCAATGAAATTGCTTTCGTCCACTTAAAACATGATGAAGGATTAAAAATATTTGAAATTTTTTATATGACAAAATTAATGAGAATGTTCCACTGTGCATTATTCACCACTCAAAAGTGCCAAGAAATTCCCAATTTCGCCACAATTTTCATGACCGCCTGTGATATAATTTTTCTTTATATTTTCACGCAAAAAGGTGAACGAACTTTAAATATTTCTATACGCAGGAGAATCTAAAAGTCTTGCACATAATCTTTTATTAATTAAAGATAAAAACACTTTGTTATCAAATGGAAAATATCTTAATATAAAACAGTCCAAAAAAATAAATTTATGAGTGATAAGAGAACTAAAACAATTTTTCTTAAAAAAAATTATTCATTTTCAGCTTTTGATATCGAATTAATGTTGTCAACACCCACGCATAATTATAACGAGGTAATAAAAAGGGGTAATTAAATGGATCGACAAAAAATAGCGCAATAAGTTTTTATTAAATATTGAGATAAAAAAAAAGTTGGCTGACATCAAAAGATCTTTCAAACGAATAAAAAAATTTTTGTGATATCACGAACGCTTTTTTCTTTTTCATTTTTGTGTATTTAAGGAGGGCCAACTCGAGGTAAAATAGTTATATTTTTTAACTTCCTGCTGGGAAACTTTAAAATTAAAAAAAAAAAAAAAATCGGGAAAATATGGCTTTTAGTCCGAAATGGGAAATATGTAGCTCTCATCATATCTCCACGTCTTGAGGTCCTAAAAAGTTTTTCTCACTAATTCTGAGAGCCCGTCACTGTGTCTGTTTGGCCTGAGTTTGTGTACATGTGTGTGTGTGAGCATGTATGTGACCCGCTTACAACTTTTGAACGGCTGAAGCGAATCAAAACAAACTGAAAGCGTTCTAAAGATCGTTACCGACTTTAGATTCCGATTCGAGTCGGTAGATTTCAAGAGACCTCAAAAAGACTTAGAAAAAAAAGGCATTTTTCAAAACGGTATTTTTGTGGAATAACTTTAAAACGACCTCGCAATCTTGACATTTGAAAAACACGTCGTTCGCGGTAAACCGAACGGGTCAAAAAAGGTTAATCCGCTCGTGATGTATCGTGAACAGAAAAAAATTCGAAAAAGGAGATATTTTCAAACTCCGAAATTATAAATCTATTCAGTCAGTGTTCTCGAATCTTTCATAGTAACTGAAAACCACATTTATCACCGCTTATCATCCCTGGGGAATCGGTTGATTTGAAAATTAAAACAATAGCGTTTTAGCTGGAAAAGCTCAAAAGCTTAGAATAACACAAGACCCAGGTTAAGAACAGTTTTCGGTTAAAATTAGCGGGAAGGTACAGCGATGGAATTTACAAAAACGGATTTTCGTATACACATATATTTTTGTTTTCTTTTGTTTGGAAATGGTGTAACATATTTATTTTTCTTGTCGAAAACGAAAATTTTATAAATCGTAATTAAACTATTTATTGCTACTTTAAATATAATTTTGATAGACAAATTGTTCGAAAAATGTTTGTAATTCAGAAAGACATGATAAATATTCGAAAAACACTTTTTAAACAATTGGCCTTTCAAAATTAAATTTAATTAAAAAATCTTTAGTTGACTCTTTAGAGGAATAAATGCGTTAGATTTAAGTCTTAATGCGATGATCGTGTAAAATTTGAATATGACTCCGGCAACGCTGCTGGATTCACGATCACTTTGACGTCTCTGCCGCCCCCATTAACAGTGCAAAATCGTACGTACATCCAAGTACGTAAAGAAAATTTAATATTCTTTAAATTTGTTTCGCAAAACTAAAATCTAAAGTTAAGATCGTAAAACAATAAAAAGAACTACATTCAAATATTGTTATCGTTTATTCTTTTAAGTGATTACAGCAGTTAGAAGTGCTCACCCATAAAATAATCGCAGCACACAAGCACTAAACCACACAACACACACACACACACACACACACACACACACACACACACACACACACATGTTCATTAATACTCCAGAAGATCTGTGTGAGTGTTGTGTTTGGAAACTGGCTGCGGGCGGTTTGCAACAGTCAACTGGAACTGCTCAAAAGAGTAACATGAGAAAAGTGTAGCAGCAAAAAACGAACAAACAAAGTAAAAGCACTGAAGTAAGAGAGAAGGAAGGCCTTCCGCACAATGCAGTAATTAATTGGATGCAAATATTTGTGATCGAACTGGACTGGCACTGTGATTGATAATATTAATTTGGATAACTCAATCAAACAACTGACTTAACTTTCATATATTCGCTTATTTGCTTAATGATGGTTAAACTTAATCAGCGTCTATTGCCTATAAAGGCCCATTATTTCTTTTTTATGGCGGGTAAGTCAATGTCCCAAAATATAAGATTTGTTTTAATATTTTTAAATATATTTTTTACTATTTCTTTTCCGTTAACAGCCATGGGCCCTATTTTACCTCAGCTGCCTGTTTGGGGAAAACAGATTGGTATTGCCCCCGAAGTCATGGGCTACATTTCCTCCATTTTGCCTGTGATGTATATTTTAGCTAAACCACTGTTTGGCTTTGTGGCAGACTATTTTGCGGTAAAAGTTTTATATATCAATTTGTTAAAAATTTATTTCATTGCTGTTTTTCGTTTTCAGCATTTTCGTAAAGCTATTTTTATTGGCCTGATAATGACCATGACCTTGGCCTATGCAGCGTTCTATTTTATGCCTCAACCGCAACATTCCGCTATTCTCTTCAATGACGCACGGAACGTAACATTCAATTTGGAAGATGTGGCGATTTGCAACGAAAAGGTATGTGCTCACAAAGACGTGAAAACGATGTAGAAATATCGAACCCTTTAGCGGGAAATGTCTTAAGTCTATAAAGTTTCAATTTCAATTTGTTATAACTTGTTTGGGTTCGATATGTCATAATATTCACACTTATTTTTTACTAACTCGACCTCACATTTGGAAATTGGCTACTAACCCAGATAGCCGCGGGTACATTCATAAATCCTCAATATAAAATAGATAAAGTTGCGCAACTATAGATTGTTTTTAGAGCATCCAGATATTTGATTAAACTTTTAATGGTGCGAAACGAAATTGATCGTACAATATAATATTATTCCGTTAATCGAATATTTAAATTTTTTCTATTTGAGTAGCTTAAAAACAACAACAACAATTAGAAACAATTTTTATAAAAGTAACTCAACAATTTAACAAAAGGCTAAAAGAGGAATCTTTTTAAATGGAAAAGTAGCATCCATATTTAAAAAGCTGTTTCAAAAAGAGTGCACAATTTTAATATTGATGTTTCAAATGATTTCTCTCTTTTGTTTCGATGAAACTTGATTTAGAAAAGACTCTTTCACTTCTTTTTGACGTTGGATGGATTGAAAGTAAAGCGTTATAAGAAAAATAAATACTGTGAAAACGAAAACTAGTTTTCGATTAATCGACATAAATAGCGAAAATAGCGGCTTAAAATTAATCAAAAGTTTAATCATTTATATGCCCTACAGAGAAAAATCAACTACAATTTTGCGATTAATCGACATAATAACTCAAATTATTCGTTACTGGAAACTAACAATTTTAAATTATTCCAACAGTTTATTGTCCAATATAAATCGATTTATCGTTTGAATGCCCTACTAATAAAATGTCAATTACAGTAAAAAAAACAAATTTTCTTTTAATTGACTTAATCGTTTGAATAACCGACTAAAAATAAACACTGTGAAAAAAAAAACTTTTGATTGATCTACATAAATAATTCAAGTTGTTCGTTATTCAAACAATAAATCGATTTATCTCTTCAGTACCCTGCTAATAAAACAAAAAATGGAGTAAAAAATGTTCGATTAATCAACATAACCTATTCGAATTATTCGAATAGTAACTTTAAATTATACGAACAGTTAATATAAGTACAATATAAATCGATTAAGAGAACGTTTAATCTTTTGAATAAGTTATTGAGAAAATGCAAATATTGTGAAAAAATTAGTTATCGATTAATCGGTATAAATTATTCGAACCATTCGTTAATCGAAAATAAGCTACTTTATATAAATCGAACATATAGTCACCCTAAAATTAAGCGATTATTCGAATAAACGTTATTCTTTAGAGTACCCAACCAAGAAAGAATAAATACTGTGAAACTTTTTTTGATCAATCGATTAATCGACATAAATGTTTCCAATCAGTCGTTAATCTAAAATAAGTTGTTTTAAATATTGAAACAGTTTATCGGCCAATATTGATCAACTAATCGAACTGTTTGTTATTATTTCGAATATTCTAGTGTTTTTCTTCTAAACCTGAAGTTAAGCAGTTTGGCGCGAGTCAACAGTTGGAATTTTGTCTGTTATTAAATTTCCTCTCATCTGTGCTGCGTCTTTTGAAAGTTGCCATTTTCAATCGTAAATTGATCGTTCTCGATGCCGCAATCAATTTAATATGACACTTGAGCAAGTCTCACTCATATGATCTATAGTTCTATAGTGATATCTTTTGTAATTATTGCACATCACACATTCTAAAGTACCCCACGTAAATGGGAATAGGCATTGCATGTATGTGCAAGTAGACAAACAAATAGACTTATCGCAGGTCTCCTGCAGATCAGCCTTAATTCGCTTACATATATATTGGAAATTCAGTTTTAGGAATATCAATTCAATATGACTAAATTTAATTTTGAAAAATTCATTTTTAAGAAAATCGAACTAAAAAGTTAAAAATAAATTTTAAAATAGACTTAAAATAAAAATTAATCAAAATACAAATATTATTGTGAAAAAAGGGTGAACGTTTTGTGACCTATTCTCCGTATATTGAGCTCCCAACGATTTTTTTTGGTTCGTTATTGTTTTAAAATTTTAAAACAATAACCTTTCCATTTGCTTAAAAAGCGTGAATTTTTCGTTATTTTTTAAGTTATTACCCTTAATTTTTATATTTCAATCAATATCTTCTCTAAAGTTACAATTATGTATGTGAGTTAGGGCCTTTCCGCTTGAGACCAACGATATGTGTGTACCTAACTATGAAGCTATCTTTCAATATTATCTTATCAATATGAATTTCAGTATAGACACGTCTTTGTCAGTTCTAAATGTGGAAAAATAAATAAAGATCGGATAATGATAATTTTGTGTCTAAGTACATATTTACTTAATTGTATTTATTTACTTAATTGTAGTTGTTTATTTATTATTTTTTTTTAATAAAAAAATATCCTAATTTTCTTTCTAATATAATATTTAATTACATATAAATTTGTTTACTTTGCAGCTTTTAACTAAAACGAATTTATGCCGAGTGACTCATCATGCTCAGTGTCAAGATGAAATCTCAAAATTTGAAGCCTTTTTCGTGGACATATTCAATCCAGCCATTAATTATCTCAATCTAACCTCAAACTATGAAGAATCATCTGTACAATTTCATGTATGTGTGAACGACTCCAATTCTATTCAACAAAATGTGAATACTTTCAAAAGCATCTGTGATTTCCGAACTGCAATACAATCTTCGTGTCTTTACACATCATTCGGATTTTGGATATTTGTATTATTACTGTGTGCCGGTACAATTGGCTTCAATGTCACCAATTCCATATCGGATGCCATTTGCTTTGATATGTTGGGTGAGCACGAAGAGGATAAGTATGGTGCCCAGCGTGTTTGGGGTACTATAGGATTTGGTGTTACAGCCTTGATATCCGGCATTGTGGTCGACTATTGGACTTTGGGTGATGTCAAAAGTATTGTTCCAGCTTTAATAATCATGTTAATATTCAGTGGTTTTGATTTGTTAAGTGTTTCGAAGTTAAAATTACCCAAACTATCGTCATCGGAATCTATTTTTGCAGATGTATGGGATTTGGTTAAGCATCCTTCTATTGCAATCTTTTTGGTTTTTGCCACTATAGCCGGCATTATTGATTCATTTATTATATATTTTATGTTTTGGCATTTGGAAGAGGTGGCTGAACAAACGGGTTTTGTGCCGCAAATAAAACTGATAGAAGGCTGTGTAGTGGCGGCAGAATGTCTGGCCGGTGAAGTGCCGTTTTTCTTTTACAGCGGCAAAATCATTAAGAAGTTGGGTTACATCCATTGCATGAGTTTATGTTTCTTTTTCTATGCCGTACGACTGGCGTTGATATCCTGGATACCAAATCCTTGGTATTTAGTTGGTGTTGAACTCTTCTTTCAGGGCTGCACTTATGCTCTCTGCTACACTTGTATTGTGGCGTATGCCTCTGCTGTAGCACCACCAGGTACTACAGCCACGGTACAGGGCCTTATGGCTGGTATGGATGATGGTTTGGGATTTTGTATAGGATCACTGATCGGTGGCTTGTCCTTTAAGCGTTTCGGTGGTAGACGTAGTTTTATGTATTTCTCCATAGTTGCCATTTGTACTTGCATCGCTCATATTATTATAAGACCTTCTTCGAAAAAACACCAATATTTGCCTAAAGTTGGCTACCAGATGCCAAAAGAACAGGTTCCTATAGCTTTGGAGCCAGTAAAAGAAGAGCTGAAAGCGTAGAAAAGTCCCAGAAAGTTTAAAACCAGCTCACATACAATTTTTGGACATCAATATGCTTAAGTGGTTTATATATTTTTATTGTGTTACATATGTACATACACACATACATATAAGGCCTAATTCATAAGAAATTTCCGTTACAAAATTTTTTCACACAAGCAGTTGATAATTTTTTTATGATGTATATAAATTTTAACATGTTTACATATTATATTAATTATGTAGTACATAGTTTATATATACCTGGTTACATGCAATATAACTGTAAAATATTTTATATGTATATTAACATGCAAAAGTTTTTTACTTAATTGTGTTTACACATTTTCCATTTGATGAACTTTTTACTTGTTAAAAAGTTTTTGATTTTATTTAAAGGGGTATTCACACCGAGTCTGTTAATCCGGTAATTTGTTAGTTGGTAATTTGTTGAAACACTTTACTGTGAACACACTTTTTGTTCTATCACAGTAGTGCGGTAACTTTTGCTACAAAACAGATGATTTAAATTTATTAAAAAGCAAAAATGCCTCGAGAAAGTGCAAAAACAAAAATAGTAAAAAATTTAATTGAAAATTCTTTTTTTTTTTTTTTTTTTTATTCGTTTTTTGTTACCGAGTAACAAGAAAATTACCAAGCTTGTCAGACTGGTACTTTGTTACTCGGCAGTTCGATAATTTGTTAATTTTACAAAAACAAAATACACGTAAAAAACTATCGAATAACGACTAACGAATTAACAAGGCCGGTGTGAATCACCCTTAAGTATTTTTGTTAAGAATTTAAATAGTCATACTAAACCCAAACTATATAGAAATAGCTAATAACAAGCTTATTACTGTAAGCTTTAAGGTGCGGTCCCGTTGGAGCAAATATTTGTTCGGAAAACCATAACTACTAACGGTTAATGAGCACCATTTTAATTCACCCAAGTGTTTATTGATTTCAACAGTTTCCAATATAATAGATTCCACACCACTGATTTTGGTTATATCTTGGTTTATCAAAACCAAGATATTTATTTACTACTTAGTAGTTACTTTATTTTGGACAAATGTTTGGAAAAGTGTGATTGCACCTTTTGTTATTTGTTGTGAAAACTTTTGTGAAAGGCTTGTTAATGATAATATTGTTAGCCAAAGCTGGCAAAAAACTTAGAAGTCTCATAACAGCACAACTTTACAGAAAAATAGCTTCACAATCATAAATGAAATGAGCTTTCAATTGATGATAACTTGATAAGTTTAGAATAACATAAGCAAATAATAGTTTTCATAAAATAACAATCTTTTTTATAAACAGCCCAATTTGAATATACCCTGGGAAACTATTCCCTGCTAAGTGAACAGTATTTTCTTTCTTCTTGATTAATGTAACCATCAAACATTTGGTTTTTATTTTTACCTACTCGTGTACTTCTGGGCACTTTTGTCCCTTCCTGAGAGTAATTTTTGTTTAGCCTCATATTACCGAAATTTACCCAACATGTACGGGATAACACCTATTGCGTTATATATTTTTTAATTCAGGTTATATATAGTAAATTTTAAGACTGATCATCTTTATATACATGAAGGAAATACTTAAAAAAACTACAGTTCTTTCAATTTTGGCTGTTATTAATACAAGAGAGCGATAAAGTAACAAGATACACAATTACTAAATACCATATTGGAAAAAAGTGTCATGATAGTAAAATTATACAAAATCAATGACATGATATATATTTTACACAATTTCACAAAAGTGGCAACGCTATTCTATTCCTTGTTACAGCCAAATACAGCTGTTCGATTATAGAATTACAAATTGTCGCAGTGAGAAATAAATTAAATTCTTTAAAAAGCTGCTGAGAAAATTTTGCAAAATTCTTTTAGGAATAATACTAGACTAGTAAATTTGTGATTCAATATAAAACATCAACAATTTTATAAATATGTGAGTTGTTTTACTATATATTTTTGGTGAATGACAATGGAAGTTATCCTTTGCTTATCCTTAGATGGCTTCCGCATCGAGTAGCAGTGCCAGGCACTTGTTTGACGAGAGGTAAATATTTATCCTAAAAAATATAAAAAAATAGTTTTTTAGGCTATTAAACTCTTCCGCTGAAATCAAATTTTGTATATCCTTTGTGTGCGTGTCCAACTGAAAATAATCAATAAATATTCACATGCATGTGCATTGAAAACTATAATATATAGAGTGCTTATGTGGCCAATCGTGGACTTTTTATAAAATCCTTGCTATCGCTAAAACCAGTAATGGCAGACAGCAAGTTAAAGTTCTTCAAATCGAAAGCTTAGGAAGGTAGTATAAAGATTTCAAATAAATATCAAGGCTGAACGCTTTCAAATGTTAGTGTTGTAATTTATTTAAACAATATATTTCTTCTTCTGTCCTCTGCCTCATATATATTGAAGAGTCTAAACCTTCTGAAGGGCATTTACTATTAGATTAGGTGGCAGAGGCTACAAGTTCCACACTAACAAATCCAGCTCAGTTGGGTCCTAGAAGGCTTCTTGTTGCTACTGGAAAACGATACAAATACGAGGGGTATTTAAAGGTAGTCGAACATCACTACCAATCAGCCACAGCTGAAACTGAATAAAAAAGTGTACAAGTTATGAACTATTTTATTACATTTCCTTAATTATGTGTTCATTTTAGTATTTCAGATATAAAAACTTTGATTCGAAAAGTAATTAAGCGACAATTGATAACTTCTAACTTTGTTTTATGAACTCGAGTTGGATCAAAATATACCACCGTCCAATTAATACCGTAGGCACTCGGAGGAATTATGACCCGTGATAAAGAATTTGAAAGCAGTTGTCTGATGATATAACCTATTCCTTTCTTTCTGTGTTCTATCTGCCTTCGAATGATTTAGCTAAACATACAAAAAATAAAAGGCAGCAGACCTACAGGACCAATTCTTATCCTATCTAAATATTTTAAACAGAGCACTAAACAGCATCTGGCTGTGAAAGTCTTCTAAGTCTCAAAACTCTTTGCAAACTTTTGGCTGCCTTTGTGCCAATACCATTCATGATTTTTTATAAATATATTTGAGTACTACTTGCATTTTGTGTTAAAAGTCTTGTGATTTTATTTTTTCATGTGTTACTACAAATTTTATAATTATAAATTTAATAATAAATTTTAATGTAGCAAAAAACGTTTATGTGCCAGAGTAGCTGTTAATGTTAACAACATTGGCTCGGTGGCTCGTCAAGTTGTACGAAGTTCGAAATCCAATGAGGTAATTTACTTTCAAAATATTCCAATGTCGATAAAATCGGTAAACATTTTTACTCATCTTCTAGATTTTGAATCAGTCTATTCGCAACTTTACTCAAGTCGATATTGTATCTGATTATAGTGCTCAGAATTTAAACAAAATGTCATTAATATTACAACATGTTAGTTATCACTATGATGCCATGAATGATAGTGTGAATCATTTAGATTACCTTAAAGAGCAGGTGACAGCAATGGAAAGGTGACTAGAGGCTAAAAAATAAAACGTGTGTGTCCTCAAGTTTTGTGATAATTTTGATTTTACCTTTTTCCCCTAAGCATCGCACTTCTCTCCGTTAAGTAAGTTATTATTATATTCCATTTAAGGCTACATTTATAATACGAAAAAGTTTCAGAATATAAAAAAATTATAATTATAATACATATCAGAAAATCTTCTTAGTAAACTATTTATACATTATAATTTAAAATTATTCAGGATCTGCATTTTTCGCAGATCGACTTTTAGAGAAACTTTCTCGAAACTAAATATTGCTCAACATTCAGCGTCGCCGCGCAGTTCAATTTTATTCCGAAATGAAGCAGTTCCTTGTTGAGAAAACGAAACAATTTTTTAAAAATAATTTTTAACATCATGAACGTAAAATGTATTTAAAATGATTTCGTCGTGGAGCTGAATCACTGAATGAATATTAATATTTAGTTTTTTTAAGCAATATCAATGGCAGGCCATACCCAATACCAGCCGCCCATGCTTCTATAAAAGTAGTCAAGCTGCAGACGTATTGCATGTTGTGTTGGACATTTTGCAAATCTATACTTAAAAATTTTTAAATATACAGCAGAACTTTCAAAAATATGTATTTATTTAAAAATATGAACTTAACACTCACGAAGACACTATTGCGTCGATTTTCATACTAGTAAGAGAATACGGTGTTTAATATGTAAATTATCTTTACTTTGTCTCATATACAAATTTTAATTTTAACTAATTTTGTTTTTGGCAAAAACAAATAATTTAATTTAGAAAAATCTATTGAGTTCTTTTGGCCATGGCCTTTTAGTTTTTAATAACTTTCGGGATGATATTGACCATCTTCTTCATGATTGTGTTCAGAATTGTTAGCCAGTGCCAAACGTTCAGCTTCTTGTTGGGCACCAATGGCAGCATGCTCGGCAGCAATGTGATCGTATAAACTCAAATGTTTGTGAGTGGCTCTGACAACAGCTTCACTTTGATTGGGACCAGTCAGAGGGGCCTGCAAACAAATGAAACAACAGTGTAAAAGAAAAATTAAACTTTATATAAACGAGCTTTTAAAGTTTTTTTTTTGCCATGCTAATAAACATAAGCTTAAATTTGCATATATAATACATACTTACCGCTGGATGATGCACACCAGCAGCGTGCTCTTGCGCAATGCGATTGTATAAATTAAAGTGTTTTTGTTTGGCTGCCTTAACAGCCGCACTGTCTTCGAGTTCATGGCTTAGTTGTGGGTGGAATCCATGCTCATCAGCCACATACTGAACAGTGCGCACTTGATTTTTGGGATCAACATAAGAAAAGGCACCGCGTATAACGCCACTGCCATCAGAAACCTCAGTATGCTGACGATCTACATGACCGGGGGCACGACCAGCTTGATAGCTGAACACATAAGGACTAGCAGGTCCCGCTTTAGGCGTTGTACTCTCCTGATGATGGCCCACAATATGAGAAACATCTGCTGAAGCCAGACTCAAACAAAATGTTAGAAATACCTTTGGACAAAAGAATTATTAAAATTCAATTTATATGCAACTCGTTACGGAACTAAAAAAATCCAACTTACAATCGTTTTCATGTTGTTAGTTGTGTGTTTACTGTTGGGTTGTTTTTGGAAAACTAACAATTTTGCTCAAAAGTTTATTAAAATATTTGCTGAAATACAAAGAAAGAGAAAACGTGAAGCTTAAATACAAATTCGATGTCTTTCAAAATACTTGTTGGACAAGTATTTTATTGTCGTTTTGTTTTATTTTTTTAATTTATATTTTATTTATTAATTGTTTGGTTTTTTTTTTGGGATATTTGTAGCTTGTTGAAAATACATGATGGGCAAAGCTTTTAACATCAAAAGCTTGTGAAATGAAGAGCTTTCAGATAAATATAAGGCGGATTTAGTAAATACATACGTTTTATAAATTCGAGAACGCACAGATATGGAATTGGAAATAGCACCACGGAGCGTTACTATATCTAAATACTTGCTTCAATACCAAAACATGTTTCATGGCATTATAAAGAACATCATCAGTAATATGAAAAGTCATTTGAATTACAGGCGTCGAAGAACATTTATATGGAATATATCAATACCCTTGCGATGTACGCCCATTCGAAGAACAGCAATTAATTTCCTATTATAAATTATAACATGCTGTGCTATTTTTATGAACATAATTGTGTCGGATTAATTAGGCAAAATTGATAATAAAATTCAAATTAAAACATTTTGAGTGAATCATTGTTATTTAAAGCCATCAGAATATAAACATAAACAAACACAAGAACAAATAAACTTAATTCGTATTGTCTTTACTACGGCTTACGTCTAAGTCTGCCGTTATTACAGTTTAAGATCGGTTTTAGAATTTGAACTTCCCCGCTTGAAAGTATTCGGTAAACAAAAATCATCTCGAAAGTAATTATTTAATATGAATATTATTTTTTATATAATTAAAAGGTTATCAATAATACCAAGGAAATTAGATTTGGGAGATTTTTTTTAACGAGGGTTTTGCTAAAATTATCGTGAACGTTAATTATTAGGAAACAAAACTGATTCATTCTAAAGGTTTTGTTTTTGAATCGTATTGCTTAAAAGTCTTTGGAATTAAAAGCAAACAAAGTATTTTATACGACTGTGCCTCATATTCATCTAATATTTTATACATTCGAAAAAATGCAATGTATAGTTAAAACGGAATAGCATAAATTATGGGTATTTCTTATTGTACCCTCGTATATTTAAACAAATATAAAAAAAATCATCTTCCAAGTCATTTGATTTTTTAAGCTGTACAAGTTTAAATAATAAGCTTCATGCAATCACGTTTGTCAGCAGTTCATCATCATCTCTCGAAACGGACAAAATTGTGCGATTTACAATATTCACTAATAAATATGAAATTTTGTTTGATATTAATAATTTGTTTGACGTTGTTAACAACTTGTTATTCTGGTAATTAAATCTTTAGAATATTTTTGTTTATTTGTTGTCATTGAATATGTCCAAGTACAAATTGTTTAAGCACCCAAAAAATTTTTTTTAGATTGTGAAGTTTACGGTTTGTTACTGAAGAAAGGCGAAGCCAAAACAGTGCCAGGAAAATGTAGTCAAGTTGTATGTCAAGGCAATCGTTATGATGAATATGACGTTCAGGGGTAAATAAATAAGAAATATACACGTTTAATAATATTAATATCATCTTGGTATTTATTAAACAATTATTATTAGCTGTCCAAATGCTTATGGAGCTAAAGATTGTAGTTTTGTGCCAGTGGATCTAACAAAGCCGTACCCAAAGTGTTGTCCACACTGGAAGTGTCCGGAGAAAGTATGATTGATGCATTAATTTAAGTCGCCATAATTTTACATACTTTCGATGTTGCTAGAAAATAAAATTGTAAATTAGTTAATAGAGATACAAAATTAAATTATAAGAATTCAGCTAAAAAGCAATTTTCAAGAATTTCAATATTTGAATTTTTATCGTGAATATGTACACACACTCTCTCTCTCTCTCACGCGATATATGACAGCAAACTGAACACATTTATAAGTTCTAGGGCAATTAATGACAGCAGTTGCCTACAATTATAATCCGAGTGTAAGATTTGTATATAGTCCTCAGGAAATAAAAGCTACTTTTAGTTTCTATTGAAAATAAAAACACCACTGTTACGATTCCTGATTATTTAAATAACAATCGGAGATGCTTCTTTTCATTTGAGCTGTAGTCGTAATTATATAAGCAATGCAGTGGTGCTGAGCCGATTTTCGAAATGCTCTGAAGCAAAACCAGTTTGTTTCTAACTTTTAATAGTCCCCTTTAAGTTGTCTGCTTTTTGTTTGTCGCAAATTTAAACATCTCAAGACAGCTCAATTCTAAATATTTACAGGGTAGCTTTTCTACATACATATTTATTTCATCCTAACGGTACAACTTCCACCTTAATTTAAATTCTCAATATGTTTATTCTTCTCAAGAAGTCTGGCAGGGCTGCTTATATTAACCTTATTTATAAGAGCGTAAATAACTTTAAATATCTATTGAGTTGTTCAACTGCTACAGTGTAGAAATAAACAGATACCGGAAAATATACATCTCCAACTTGTTTGTTAAATACAAAATATATATATTTGAAATTTGCCTTAAAAGATATCGTAAGTTGTGCTACAGAAAATATTTAAAGTTATTATATAGTTTGAAAACTATTACTAAAAATAGTGTGTGCTAATGAAAACAAAAACTTTGTTTATAATTTCATGAAATGATATCATTTATTACTACAGTTTACAAGTGTGTGTACGCCAGAGATGGTAAATGTGGTACATTTCTACTTGTTGGTACTATACAGACGTGAACTTCATAATGGTACGCAAGCAGACATAATTTATGTATATTATTCAAATGTATACTAAGAATTTGTGCCCTACATCTATAGACTAAAATAGTAACCGACCAGAGTCTAAAGTTAGAAGCAAAGCTCGCTCACCCTTTATATTTGATATGGCGACCTCGGCCATACCAATAGCAAATTTAAGATTAAAAGGTAAATCGGCCTCAAACTTAATGTAAAGAAGAAATAAGTGAAATTGTAATGAAATAGATGGCGGGTAAATGTCTATCCGTTTCATTCACCAAATATTAAACCACATACATGTTGTAACAAAGCTTCGCAAACTTCTATTGGCAGAGCGTAAGCTGTTTGTGAAATGTTCGCGTAAACCCGGTCTTTCGAAAGGGCTCAGAGAATGGCCCAAGAGCGAGGCGTGTAAATGAAAATACGCTTCATCACTTCTTAAGTTCTGACATGATGGTATATTTTCACAACTAAAACTCTTTGTTCAAGAGTATAGCATTTCATAGTTGAAATTTCCCAACTTTTTACAGGCAATTTACTTCCTAACCTCAAATTTGCCCACACTGTTTATATATGATATGTATTTATAAAAATTCTCCTAGGGGTCAAATTATTTCATAGCAATTTCGATGACAGCCAATCATTTGTCAATTTATTGCTTTAAAAAGGTTTTCTGTCACGTTGAAATCATTTTTCCAATGTCGTCTCTATTACCTTGCTCTGTGTGGCTGATGTAAAAACTTCTCCCATCAAACAAGATACACTGGATGAGTCATAATATATATGTATGTACATGTTTCTTTATTGTTCTTTACTCTTATTCAATTTTTATAATAATCAGCACGTTATTCGATGGATCGTCTTATAATAAATAGAATGACAAGCATAATTATTTTTCTAATAAGTTACGTGTTGCTTGGAATTAATAAAACACACGAATATCTTGACGCAATAGTCCTATTATACGACAAATTTTTTATATGTGGACTCATTGTTCAATTAGAGAAAAATATGTGTGGGCTAGTGTCGTTATGTTGAGCACAAATGCTCTCTTATTAGAACGCAAATGGAATTTGACATTTATTGGATATAAATATACACACGATATAACTTTGTCTGTAAGTCCCGGTTCACACAATATTGTTTTGTCCGCCCAACTGCCTCTATTCCCATTCAAAGCTGCCATTATGTTCACGCAGATAAGTAAGTCTGTTGAAACGAATTTTCTTTTGCTTCCAAGTTTTTACTTATATAAGAGTTAATTTTATTTAGTTTTTCTAAAAAGAAATTTATTACTCTGCTGTGTGAACCGAACTCTATTCAAACCCAAATGTAAATCCATGCAATTGTATCATCATGGTGCAATTATCGACGAGGTAGCCCCCAGAACGCAATATATCAACAGCGTTTCATTGTAGCAAACGACTCAGGCACATAGCACGTGTTGTGATGTCGTTTATTAACAGTTTGTGTGAATGCATGTACATATAATACAAACAACATATCCAAAAACTATAGATTTATAAAAACGTTGCACTCTCAACATTTTCATTAAACAGAAATTTTCAGTTTCTTTGGTCGAGGGGACAGGTTTAAAGAAAATACTGTCTTTGCATTGAGCAAAACCGATATCATGTATGTACATATGTATATGCTTCTCATGAACACTAGTGTTTGGGTGGGTATGCATACATACATATATTCTTTTTTGGCATTTTTTATTTCACACATTTTTAATTCTGTTTTATAATTACAAATGAATTTAGCTTCGCTAGCAACTTCATTAATGTACGCAGCATTCAGCTTGTATGGATGTTCAACATAAATACGGAACGAACATGATTAATTTTCTTATTGTAGGGCAAATATACTTACTTTATTGTTGTATAAATGAAAATATTTACGTTCACACCGAAGTAATTTGTAACTTTAAAGCAGAATAAAAAATGTGTGAAATAAAAAAATTCCAAAATCAATACACCCACCCAAACACTAGTGGTCATGAAAAAATGTGTGTATATGTGTATAAAAAACGGGTATTGGTTTTGCTCAATGCAAGGACAGTATATTCTGTTTTACCCTTTAAATTTCCCCCCTCGTTTATAAAAACTGAAAATTTCTGTTTATATAAAATGTTCGCAGTGCAACATGTCGATAGATCGGTGTTACGCACTACCTCATAAACACATTTACAATGCATTTGAAGCAGCGAAACAACTGAACAGGGTTGGAAAAGTCTATACTGTTTACTTTTCATATGGATTGAAATCTTACAACAATTCAACACATGAACATACGTTTGTGTAGGAGAAAAACTTCTGCCTAGGATAGTTAGAAGTGCAAAAATTGATTTGAAACACTCTATGACACAAAGTGATACAAAAAATTAACAAATTATGTACATGCGTTATCCATTCCTGCTACTCATAATTTGTTTGAAGATACTCAAAGAGCGCCAGAGAAACTATTTGTTGTTTACAGAATACATGTTTAAACAAGAGAATGGGCTACGCAAGCAGAATTTGTTTTCCTATCGCGCACGATAGGCAAATAAAAGCTTGCGTATCACTGCTTTACACAAACAACATTCCCTTGCTTCTTACAATATATGTATTGACTTAGCGCGGCCACCATGCACATGGGTATGATATAATAACACTGTTGACCACATCTTCGTAAACAACATTGTCTGCGACGATATATGTATGATACTTTGTTTATAGCTGAAAATTGTTTGAGACTACATGATAAGTATTCAATAAAATTATATGTCAGTGGTAAAAGGTAAAAGACAGTTTGAGCGGCACTGGCACTCATATCGTCTTGTGTGACTTCGCCCGCCATTTGTGTGATAATTTTGTAGACTGTAGGTATAGAAGTCTTCACTGCCATCGTCAGACGTGGCCAGTTGGGTAATTTTTTTCTTTTTGCTAATGTTGCCAACTGTGTGGCCATACGAGCTGTTGCAAGGGAGATTTAAGTTTAAATTGCACATACATTTCGTAGGTTTTGTGTTCTTTTGGCTTTTAAAAATTAATTAATATATTTGAATTTCTCTAGAGTTATTGTGTTTTACGAGGAACAGCCAAATTGAAGTTATTGTTAGCTGGCTATTAAAATCGCTTAGTGGCATATATGGACTAGAAAAATTTCAAACTTCTATATATTTGAAATAAAATAAAAATATATAATTATATCGTTTTAGATTCTTAGCGTTTGAAACTTAATTTATATGAACGGTGAAATCAAAAGCCAGCCAGAGAATTTCGGGTTAAAGTTTCTGCAATAAATAGATCGCCTTTTGAGAAATCAATTTATATCTTCAAAGCAAATAAAACGGATTTGGCTTAAATGCCATGCATCTAACTCTCTACAGATTCGGTTTGATAGCAAAATTTTAGACTGCGTTTCATTTAACGTACGTTTATTTATGCATATAAAAACAAATATATAAAAAGCACATCAAGACAGAATTGAATAAATTTTTTTTAAAACTTTTCGGACGATGTAAATTTTGTAAAAATTAAATCAAAAGTCTGCCACATGCCCGGCGAAGTATACGGCATCGTTGCTGCGTATAGCAAACACAAACGGATGATTGGCACGGAAAATTTTCCTATCAAAAACAGCGCTGTACATCACAACTTTGTAATCTTAATAAGAAGAAGAAGCAAAAGTTTAGATCATACAGGAATACGCATGCAATTGAGTACTTACAAATAGCGGCAGCTGCCTCCGTGCCGTCTTCGTTGCATTCTATAAATGCTTTATGTTTCACATCCGTAATTCTTTGGGGAGTAGCGCTGTCAAAGAGATCGCTCAAATTGGCATTACGTGCAAACATTGAGGAGCAGCCCATCTTCTCTAAACTCTCCTTTAAATCGATATCAAATTCAATGCGAAATTTTGGCAAAAATACATCCACTTTGTGGTGCTCCAACTTGCCGCTGATGTCATTCAAATCAACTCCTTTGAGTCTATTTTCCAAGTTCTGCAAGCCATCAAACTCGTTGGGCAACAAGATCAGCATAGAAATGTTTGAATGTTTGTAAGGCATTTCCAAGGCTTTCGCTCCTAAATCGTCCAATTCAGCATAGCGAAAATATTCGTCCGTGTACATCATGTCCACTTTGACTATTTCATTGCGGTTTTTAAAAAAGTCTTCTGTACTTGTGGAGAGCGAGCTGAAGGGAAACAGCCATTTGGCCTTGAAATAAATAGCATTTACCAGCACGCAACTGGTATCGCTGGTAATCGCGTCCTGTTGCAGCAGATCTTTTATCTTATTTGCCGTTCTTCCCTCCACCCATTTATTTATTTTCTCTACCACACTTGGGGCCAGGCTAAAATCAACATTTTCTGCTTCACTTTGGAAATTGTCTTCCGCAAATTTATTGAATTGCTGTGAAATTTTTATTCCACTATCCACATACAGACGTGTAGCCATTTTCAGTTCAGGCGCCACCCCGTCAGCTGTTGTTGTTTTGAAAATGGTTTGCAAAAATTGGCCATATTCTTGGGCCAATTGTGATTTGTCCTTTTGCTCGAGTTTTAAGACTTTGCGCAACTCTTCGGCTGTTTGACCTGCTGCACCCAAATGAATTAAGGCCAGAGAACTATGGATGGAAGCAGGTGAGAAGCAGACATTTTGTGTGGACCTCTTTTCCACTATAGAAGAAAATAAATCGCTGGCAAACAAATTTGAACTTGTTGTCCCCGGGGCGGCTTCAACAAATTCTGCCATTATGGGGTTGTATTGCAGCAGAAAGATCGGTATTAATAATAAAACTGAAATGGAAAATTTGTAAAATAATTAGGAAAAAAACTATTTCCAAAAATAATATATTAAAACAATATATATATATATATATATATATATATATATATGTGTGTGTGTGTGTGTGTGTGTGTATTCTGCTTGGTTACTGGAAAATTTGTCGAACGGACCTAATGTTCTAGAAACTATTCAACTCTCAACACTAAAACCCACGTCGCCCTCCGCGAATTGGGTCAAAGGCAGTTAATCCCTTCGTGAGATATCGTGAGCGAAAAAAAAAATCTAAAGAAGTTATTTATGCACGTATCTCATCAGTTTTTGTTTCCGATTCTCTTAGTTATTGAAAACTTTGTAAATCACCGGTTGTCACGTGGGAATCGTTTGATTTGAAATTTTAACACTATTTTTTTACCTCAAAGAGCTCAAGAGCATAGATGACAGAAACCAGTTTACGATAGTTTTGCTATGAAAATTACTGGGAAGTAAGCGATGGCCTTTAGGGTCAACTGTTCTTCGTGTTTTTTTTTTCTTTTCTGCTGCGGAATTTACATAACTAAACTACTGTTTATTTTGCTTTGTTTTTAAAAGTAGCGAGATATCTTTTCCAAATTTATTTGGACTTAAAAGCGAAAAATATATTCATATTCGCAACTATTTTATTGTATCTGCTTCAACATTTTAAAACTTGCCCTTCTTATAAAAATTAGATGTAAAAATATTTTCTTAATATGGGTTGGTTTTTTAAGAATAAAATTTAGCATCTCAAGTTTGCAGCTCTTTAGCTAAAATTATGCGCTTTTTGGTTTTAGTGCTTTTTGATATTCAAAAGTTGACAACGTTGTTGGCTTGTAAGAAAAACTATCCTCTCACTTCTCTTCTTCCAAACACAAAATAATTTCCTCTCTATATAAAAACCATCATTTTGCTTATGCATTAAACACGAACGCAAACGATTTTAGCGGCAATTGTCGCTCAGGGATCTGATACTGAATATTTTGAAAACGACACCACCAAATCAATCATGATCAGCTATTGTGGGTAATAAAAATGTGTACGATCGCCAGTGCTAGCGCTTTAATTATTTTATACAATATTATTTCACAAAAATATTTTTTAAGCCAAACAAAAAGCCAAAAGAAATAATTTTATTTGCCAAGAGAAATAATTTTATTTGCCTAAACATATAATGTTTTAATCTTTTTATCAAATGAAGTAATATGATCACAATAATTTTGTATGCGCTGATAGTCGCTCACAGCATGGACAACAACCAGTAGCCATGTTCCCCATTGTCCTGCATATAGTCACTCGTTTATGACAAACTGTAGTCGGTAGCCTTCTGCATTGAATGTGTTTAATGCATTACTCTCTTGCGAGAGTGTTGCATCTCACTAATTGAAATGTACACATCAAACAACCGTACAAATTAACGGCTCTCCTCAGGAATTTTCTTTGGTTTAACAAACACCAGCAACATAAAAAATAACAGAGTTGGAACTCTGAACTCACTGGGCTGTATTCTTATTTGCCAATAATATGAAATTATATACAACGTACTTACATGTATGTATACGGATGTATATTATCTACCAATGCACATTGGGACAGTTTACTGTTTTTGATTTAAGTTAATTAATTAAAAACAAATAAATTGGTTAATAGAATATGCTTATTTTCATAACGTGATAGATTTTAGACTATTATTTTCTCTATGCACTCGGCCCTGCCAGTTCAATTGATGCGTAGCGACGTGAGCCTGTTGGCATGGAGGTTGTGAATTTCTTTGGGTTTCAGGCAACACAAGGAACCGGCTAGGATCCAAGTGAGCTGAATTCGTTATAGTATATTATTTTCTTTCTACAAAGCAGAAATTGAATTATTTTGTAGCTGCAGCATTTTAAGAAGAAGTTAACTTAAAGATTTAATGCTTTTGCTAAGCAGTTCCCAAAGCTTTTTTTGTTTAAAATGAAGCAGTCACATAAATAATTATTTTGTTCAACAGAACTTGAGTTTTTCTCACTTATAATTTTTTTGCTGCTGCGTTGCGTGCATTTGACCACTTCACAGTAAATGTTGGCACTCCTCTTTTGGAGGACTCTCTGGGTCAATGACAGGACTGCCACATGTCCTAAATAAATAAATTATAAATTTCGTATGGAACAGCGTACCAATCACTTCGGAAAGGCTACCAAGTCTGTGTAACAATTTTACAGACCTGCTAATCTTCAAGAGGGATTTCGTACACCATCCAACGGAAAATCAGATGCAAGACGAAATCTTTACTTCTATCATTCTTGAGACTGCCTATTCATGGCTTATGAAATTATTTAAATATTTACTGCGGTATTTATAAAAATAGCTTTGACTTGAGGAGTCCTTAAAACAGTCCACTGATGTTTTATGAACACGGCCTTCAGTGTATCTATTACTTTTGCAAGAGAAAAACCATAGAAACTTATAATTTCGTTGCAGGTGTTGCCCTCCAAAAGTTTAAAATGTGTCCATTCTGTTCTTAGTTGCTCCCGCTTTTGGTACAATTAATTTAAAAAAAATGGCGATAGATTTTATGCGTTTGATTTCCGTATTTACTGGCTTTTACAAACAACTGGACAATGAACAATTTTCTAATTTTTTTTATATTATATATGAATAGAAAGAAAAGCACTAGAATAATCACCTGCAGTTACTGATGAAGTCATTCTCGTTATTTGTGGGAAATTCCTTTTTTTATGAGACAAAACAAAGTTTCTATATTTTTATTCACGGTTTATAAATTGCTTTTTGCTATAAAATTTTTTTTCAAATATATAATTTAATTTTATTGATATTTATGTCTTCTAGTCACAATTGGGCAGCCTTCAATGTCGCTCGTAACCCGTAGATCGATCTTATAAAAGGAACGATAAACAAAACTGTAATATTTTTGTGCCGTAAACGTGTGCTGCGAGAATGCGACTCAAATATTAATTTGTTTTGTTGTTTTGATCCGTTAAAGTTTATATATTGAGTCAAAAAATTCATATACATATTTGGGGTATTCGCACAATGGGCTATTTGACCATATAATTATTAAATATTTTTTTTAATATTTTTAAAAATGTTTAAAAACAAGATGTTTGTTATTTTGCCATACAGCAGTTCCAGATATCTGAGTCCACTATAAGCCAGACGCCGTTATATACAAGACTAAACAGCTGTTTGAAAATTATTTTCTTTTCTATAACGTTTGATTGGTGAGTTTTATGAGTCCTATAAAAGGATCGAGAATACCAACTGATCAGATATCTAATTTGGAAGGTTAAAAAAATAGTTTTTTCGAATTTTTATCGTTCACGATAACTTACGAACGGATGAAACGATTTTGACCCGATTGGCCGACGTGGCTTTTTAATCTGATTAGATTCTGGAATCGATTGGTAAGGCCGTTTGAAAGTTATTGAAAAGAAACCACAATAAAAATTTCTGTTTTTTTTTAGTTTTCTCACATAATGTTTTGAAATCTTCCGGTTCAAACTCACAGTTCAGTAGAAGCCTTTCGAACGCCATCAGTTTGGTGGAAATCGGTCAAGCCATTCCAATGTTATAACCGGGTCACATACCTACACACACACACACACGCACACACACACACACACCCACACATACATACAGACATGGCCACGGGTTCTCAGAATTAGTCAGGGAAGCTTCTTAAGACCTCAAAACGTATGAGAAAAAAAACGACGAAAACCAACAACTTTTAGAAAATATTTACGTTCACACCGAAGTAATTTGTAACTTTAAAACAGAATAAAAAATGCCAAAATCAATACACCCACCCAAACACTAGTGGTCATGAAAAAATGTGTATTGGGTATTGGTTTTGCTCAATGCAAGGACAGTATTTTCTATTTTACCCTTTAAATTTCCCCCCTCGTTTATAAAAACTGAAAATTTCTGTTTATATAAAATGTTCGCAGTGCAACATGTCTGTAGATCGGTGTTACGCACTACCACATAAACACATTTACAATGTTTTGAAGCAGCGAAACAACTGAACAGGGTTGGAAAAGTCTATACTGTTTACTTTTCATATGGATTGAAATCTAGCTAGTAAAATCGCTCGAAAAATTTTAAACTTCTATATATTTGAAATAAAATAAAAATATATAATTATATCGTTTTAGATTCTTAGCGTTTGAAACTTAATTTATATGAACGGTGAAATCAAAAGCCAGCCAGAGAATTTCGGGTTAAAGTTTCTGCCTTTTGACGAATCAATTTATATCTTCAAAGCAAATAAAACGGATTTGGCTTAAGTGCCATGTATCTAACTCTCTACAGATTCGGTTTGATAGCAAAATTTTAGACTGCGTTTCATTTTACGTACGTTTATTTATGCATATAAAAATAAATATATAAAAAGCACATCAAGACAGAATTGAATAAAATTTTTTAAAAACTTTTCGGACGATGTAAATTTTGTAAAAATTAAATCAAAAGTCTGCCGCATGCCCGGAGAAGTATACGGCATCTTTGCTGCGTATAGCGAACACAAACGGATGATTGGCACGGAAAGTTTTCCTATCCCAAACCGCGCTCGTCGGTGTAGATTTGTAATCTTAATAAGAAGAAGAAGCAAAAGTTTAGATCATACAAGAATACGCATGCAATTAAGTACTTACAAATAGCGGCAGCTGCCTCCGTGCCGTCTTCGTTGCATTCTATAAATGCTTTATGTTTCACATCCGTAATTCTTTGGGGAGTAGCGCTGTCAAAGAGATCGCTCAAATTGGCATTACGTGCAAACATTGAGGAGCAGCCCAACTTCTCTAAACTCTCCTTTAAATCGATATCAAATTCAATGCGAAATTTTGGCAGAAATACATCCACTTTGTGCTGCTCCAACTTGCTGCTGATGTCGTTCAAATCAACTCCTTTGAGTCTATTTTCCAAGTTCTGCAAGCCATCAAACTCGTTGGGCAACAAGATCAGCATAGAAATGTTTGAATGTTTGTAGGGCATTTCCAAGGCTTTCGCTCCTAAATCGTCCAATTCAGCATAGCGAAAATATTCGTCCGTGTACATCATGTCCACTTTGACTATTTCATTGCGGTTTTTAAAAAAGTCTTCTGTACTTGTGGAGAGCGAGCTGAAGGGAAACAGCCATTTGGCCTTGAAATAAATAGCATTTACCAGCACGCAACTGGTATCGCTGTTAATGGCGTCCTGTTTCAGCAGATCTTTTATCTTATTTGCCGTTCTTCCCTCCACCCATTTATTTATTTTCTCTACCACACTTTGAGCCTGGCTAAAATCAACATTTTCTGCTTCACTTTGGAAATTGTCTTCCGCAAATTTATTGAATTGCTGTGAAATTTTTATTCCACTATCCACATACAGACGTGTAGCCATTTTCAGTTCGGGCGCCTCCTCGTCAGCTGTTGTTGTTTTGAAAATGGTTTGCAAAAATTGGCCATATTCTTGGGCCAATTGTGATTTGTCCTTTTGCTCGAGTTTTAAGACTTTGCGCAACTCCTCGGCTGTTTGACCTGCTGCACCTAAATGAATTAAGGCCAGAGAACTATGGATGGAGGCAGGTGAGAAGCAGACATTTTGTGTGAACCTCTTTTCCACTATAGAAGAAAATAAATCGCTGGCAAACAAATTTGAACTTGTTGGCCCCGGGGCGGCTTCAACATATTCTGCCATTATGGGGTTGTATTGCAGCAGAAAGATCGGTATTAATAATAAAACTGAAATGGAAAATTTGTAAAATAATTAGGAAAAAGACTATTTCGAAAAATAATATATTACAACAATATATATGTATATATATGTATATATATGTATATATATGTATATATATATATATATATATATATATATATGTATATATATATATATATATATATATATGTATATATATATATATATATATATATATATATATATACATATATGTATTCTGCTTGGTTATTGGAAAATTTGTAGAACGGACCTAATGTTCCAGAAACTATTCAACTCTCAACTCTAAAACCGTAAAAAAATTGGGTCAAAGGCAGTTAATCCCTTCGTGATATCGTGAGCGAAAAAAAAATCGAAAGAAGTTATTAATGCACGTATCTCATCAGTTGGTGTTTCCGATTCTCTTAGTTATTGAAAACTTTGTAAATCACCGGTTGTTACTTGGGAATCGGTTGTTTTGAAAATTTTAACACTAGTTGAAACAGTCCACTTATAGATTTTGTATTTGCTTTCCATATTTACTGGCTTTTAAAAAATAACTTGACCATAAATAATTTTCTAATTTTTGTGCAATGTAATTTATGAAAAGTTTGAAACAAAAGCACTAGAATAATCACCTGCAGTTACTGATGAAGTCATTCTCGTTATTTGTGTGAAATTCCTTATTTTATGTGACAAAACAAAGTTTCTATATTTTTATTCACGGTTTATAAATTGCTTTTTCCTATAAAATTTTTTTTCAAATATATAATTTAATTTTATTGATATTTATGTCTTCTAGTCACAATTGGGCAACCTTCAATGTCGCTCGTAACCCGTAGATCGATCTTATAAAAGGAACGATAAACAAAACTGTAATATTTTTGTACCGTAAACGTGTGCTGCCAGAATGCGACTCAAATATTAATTTGTTTTGTTGTTTTGATCCGTTAAAGTTTATATTTTGAGTCAAACAATTCATGTACATACTTGGGGTATTCGCACAATGGGCTATTTGACTATATAATCATTCAATATGTTTTAAATTTTTTAAAAATGTTTAAAAACAAGATGTTTGTTATTTTGCCATACAGCAGTTCCAGATATCTGAGTCCACTACATGCCAGACGCCGTTATATACAAGACTAAACAGCTGTTTGAAAATTATTTTCTTTTCTATAACGTTTGATTGGTGAGTTTTATGAGTCCTATAAAAGGATCGAGAATACCAACTGATCAGATATATAATTTGGAAGGTTAAAAAAATAGTTTTTTCGAATTTTTATCGTTCACGATGACTTAAGAACGGATGAAACGATTTTGATCCGATTTGCAGTGGCCGACGAGGCTTTTTAATCTGATTAGATTCTGGAATCGATTGGTAAGGCCGTTTGAAAGTTATTGAAAAGACACCAAATTGAAAATGTTTGTTTTTTAAGTTTTCTCATATAATGTTTTGAAATCTTCCGGTTCAAACTCACCGTTCAGTAGAATCCTTTAGAACGCCATCAGTTTGGTGGAATTCGGTCAAGCCGTCCCAAAGTTATAATCGGATGACATACCTACACACACACACACACACACACACACATTCAGACACGGCCAGGGGTTCTCAGAATTAGTCAGCGAAGCTTCTTAAGACCTCAAAACGTTGAGTTCTGATGAAACTCGATTTAAAAAAAACGACGAAAACCAACAACTTTTAGATTTTAGAAAATTTTAAATTTCCATGGCGGAAAATTTTAAAAATGGAATTTTTACAAGATCCAATAAATGGGTCAATATATTTACCTCAATAGCAAATAAATTATTTTGTGAAATGAGCATTTGCGACTATAGTGTGAATACTCAAATTGATTGCGTGTTAAGCTAACAAATCGATATAGAAATCACTGCCAACATGTGTGTTCTATATAAATAAAGGGTAATTTTTTGTGGAGGTATAGAATTTGAAATGGATTAAAGATAAATATATAGAATTCACATGAAATTAACTTGATTATAGAAAAAATATCTTGTTGCTTTAATATATAAATATCGCTTATGGGATACGATTGACACGGTGGGCTCGGCCGATGTCTTATCTGGAGGACCAAGTGACCTTGTGTTTGCAATAAGAACATTTAGCCAAACGCTGAAATCATAAAGGCTAACGCAGCACTATTTATATAATGCGTAAAAACGCACCATATGTTTTAGTGACACACACTCTCTCTCTCTCATTTAATCACCCCAAATACGGCAGTTTCGTTTATTCACGAAACAAAAGTGAGCCTCAGCGCTAAATAAAATTCGCCTGATATGTATTTCGAACAGAAAAATCATTTCCACAAAAAATGTGCTCACTTTGAAGGCGCCAGTCTTTTCATATTGAAATAACAAATAAAATGTTCCCTAATAGTTTGATACCTGAATAAAAAACACCCTTTACTTGCATGTGGATAAGTGCGGTTCGCACAATATAAACACTCGAGTTTCGTAGAAAATTTAGCACATTATTTTTGAGTCTTTTCCAAATCAATTTTCTACTCTCAGTCGAACAGTTAAAAACAGATTTTTTTAATTTGATTTATTACACGAACTTTTAACTCGGACAACATATTTTCTTATTTGAGTGCTTTTAATATAAGTTTTAGTATATGGAACTTGTTCTCGTTTCCAAAAGCATTCCATTGTGTGGATCATAAGTGTCATCCCATACAAAGATAACGATTGAGACGAAACAAAATCTCTTTATTTACTGTTTTTGTAATATACATACATATTTTCTTACTCCTTATTAATGAGTCATTAACGAATTGACTCGTTTTTGTTGTTTTGTTTTTAGCTTAAAAAATTATTGAAATTCTGTTCAGGTTGATTTATTTATAATTTTCTTTAAAAACTTTTTTATTTGATACACACCTCAGCACTTTAACTGCTTTTAGTTACTGCAATACATTTTATAAATATGAATTGTTTTTGTGTTTATTTAACTGGCAATTGCTTTGAAGATAACACAAATTCGTAGCCGCTGCTATGGACAAACTACAATGCAAGCGATTGCGATTTAAATTGATTATAAGGGCAAGTTAATATATCATTCCCAACAGCTCTTCGTTTTGTTTGATTACACTTTGTATCAGCTATCTTGCAAAAAGTTATATTAAAAGCTTATATTTTGTATTGAACGTTACCCATCGTTTCCAGCTGTTCTTCGCTGTCCTTGATCAACTTCATTAGCAATAACGTTAATGGATAGATTTTACTTTATATCAGCCGTTTTGTAAAAAGTTATTTCAAATGCCAATATTTTATATTGAACGTTACCCATCGTTCCCAGGTGTTCTTCGTTTTCCTTGATCAACTACATTAGCAATAACGTTAATGGATAGATTTTACTTTATATCAGCCATCTTGTAAAAAGTTATTTTATATGCCAATATTGTGTATTGAACGTTACCCATCGTTCCCAGCTGTTCTTCGTTTTTCTTGATAAGTTTTACGACTAACAACATTAACCGATTAAATATTTTTATATTTAGTCATCTTTAAAACTTTTTGTTAATCGTAATATGGTGTATTGAACGTTACTTATCATTCCCAACTGTCTTTTGTTTCCTCATTTTCTTCGTATTTTCTTGATTAAGTTAAAAGTTACAACCCAAAGCCCCACATAGTAAACTTTGCTTCAACTCAATCATCTAGTAAAAATTAATATTAATGCCAGTTTTTTGTACTGAATGTTACCCACCATTCCCAACTGCTATTCAATTTTCTTGTTAAAGTTTATTATTGATTTCGTTAATAATTGGTAGCATTTACTCTATAGCAATTATTTTGTAAAAATTATTACTATTGATTATCTTGTGTATTGAACGTTACTCACCTTTCCAAGCTAATATTTTATTTCCTTTATCAACCTTATTAACGAATACATAAATTAATGGATTTAATTTCTTTTAAATTATTATTAAATTATTTTAATTAATATAATTATTATCTCCAGTATTATGTATTGAACGTTACTCATCTTTCCAAGCTAATATTTTATTTCCTTTATCAACTTTATTAACGAATACGTTAATTAATGGAGTTCACTTCCCTTAAATTCAATGGAATATGCCAGCGTAGTTTTTTCATTGATTTGATTAATAGTTTTGTGATCTGTGCTTAGCGAAAATACATAAAATATATTATCTTAAGTGATTTAATATCGCAAAACGTTCCACACTTGCTTATTTTATACGAGAATCATATGAAACATTTTCTCCGCCAACAGCGTACTCAAATGGTTCCTATTGCCAGTTAAGGTTTAATTATTATCAGCAACTAATTAAAATGAAAAGTATTACTTATTTCGTATAGGTATTAGATCTATATTTTCTATATTCAAAAACCTAGTACCGTCTCAACTACAGCGGGGCTTAAACGTTGTTGTTAAATAATTTCAATCAAGTTCATTTCATAGTTTCGAAACAAGACTATCGAAAATTTGGTTAAAATGTTTTTTAAAGGTATCTTTCGATTGAGAAATAATAATTAAACTTATTGGAACTTATTACACTTGCACACATACATTTAAGTGTGTGTGTGTGTGTGTGTATGTACGATCAGTTTTTTGCATGTGTAAACTAAATTTTTTTCAATTATTTTCTTTTCATTCATAATTTCATTACGCCTGATTTGATTAGACGATTTTCGAAATTGGCTTAATTATTTGAATATTAATTCCACACAATTTATATTAACAAATAACATATTTTGAAAATAAAAATTAAATTGGCCATTTGGCGATGCCTGCCCAAATGCTCGCGGCATTTGTCAGCCGGTGCACGGTGTTGCTTAATATTGTCATTTAAAAATATTCCAGTAGGGAATAATAACTATTTCAACAGCATCTTTTAACAAAATAATGGACGTTTTTTATAGAGTAACATAAATCATAATAAAATCAGGAAACAACTCAAAGTTGTGTGATTGATTACTACGACATCCCCATCCCTGATGGGGGGCTTTTGTGCTTTTCAACGTGAAATTTGTTAACGGGTCTCTCTCAATATATCACAAAATGTCCAAACGCCATGAGGCTTAATATCAGATATGTTCCATAATCCCTTTCCTCTAGAAATTTAAATCAATTTATATTCACGTTTAATTTTCTTTTGCAGTCAAGATTTCGCTAATTTATTTCATATTTACCATGTCTGTGCTCGCCTCGCCTTGTCTCACGACCGAGAACACGTCCGACGTAGCCAAATTTAATAGGGGCCTGGAGAACTTTGGCATTCGTCTGTTCTCCCAGTTGGCCAAGACAAATGCTGGAAAAAATTTGCTCGTTTCTCCCTTCTCGATTCAGATGTGCATAGCCATGGCACGCATGGGAGCAGAGGGTGAAACTGCACTCGAAATGGATCAAGCCATGGCCTTGTCACCTCAAAACAGAGATTATATGGCGCAAAACTATCATGACATACTGGCTCTTTACGAAAATAATCCGATTCTGAAAATAGCGAATAAGATTTATGTCATGGAAGGCTATGAAATACAAGAAAATTTTAATAAACTGTTGAAGAAACAGTTCTTTTCATCGGCCGAATCTTTAAATTTTGTCAATAGCGCTGCGGCTGCTGGAACTATTAACTCATGGGTGGAGAGTAAAACAAATAATTTAATACAAAATTTGATATCACCACAAATGTTGGGCGCCCACACTCGGTTAGTGCTGGTCAATGCCATACACTTTAAGGGCAACTGGTTACATCCCTTTCCAAAACATGGCACCCGTGAAAAAGATTTCTATTTGGATGAAACGGAAACAATTAAAGTGCAAATGATGCGTACTAAAGAAGATTTCAAATATGGAGAATTTCCTGAATTAGGTGCCACGGCATTGGAGCTGCCCTACAAAGACTCCGATCTCTCTATGCTGATTATTTTACCCAACTCACGCACCGGTTTGATTGATTTAGAGAACAAATTGGCAAATATTTCCTTAGCCGACTTGACGCATCTCATGTACTTTACGAAGGTTATTGTGGATATGCCGAAGTTTAAGGCTGAATTTGCGGGGGACCTGACGACTCCCTTGAAGGAGGTAAGGAAATTCAATTATATTTTATTAATGCAATAAATTTGAAGTGAACATTTTCCGTAGATGGGCATGAGACGCATGTTTTCATCCTCTGCTGAATTCGGCAACATGTTGGAGTCCAAAGAATGTTTACAAGTGTCCACGGTGGTACACAAAGCATTTATTGAGGTTAATGAAGAGGGTACCGAAGCTGCTGCTGCTACTGGTGAGTTATTGAATAATTTAATTGCCCTCTCTAACGCTCTTTCTATGTGTGTTTTGGTGCTAATAAGTTTAACATGAATTTAGTTTTTTAGTTAATTAATTACACTAACAAACACGGTCTTGACCTTCACCTATTAAACTTTGTTCCTTGTATACATTAACACATACATACAAACTTATATACTTACATACATCATTATATTCTACGTTCAGTTGACATTTACAAATCTTTTACATATCAAATATGACCGGGCATCAAACTGACAGGGAAAAGTCCAATGCAGACCACAAAAGTCCATGTCCAGCATTCGTTGGCCGGACTTATGTTTGGCCTTCTCTGGCATAGATGACCATTTCACCGAACAATTGCTTAAAAGTCCCAGAACCCTTTTTCTAATGCTCCTGAATTGAAGAGCAAATGTTGGTACATTTTCCGAATACAGTGCGTGAAATAAATGACTGGTCTAGGTTAGGATTTCTTTGGTAACATTCAGCATCTGTTGCTGAGGAAAAAATTATATTAACTTTTCCTTAATATTATTTTTCAGAAATTTGAAAAACTGAATTTTCTATTCGCTTATTTAACTAAATAGGAACATTTTAAATACATACTGTTAATTGAAAAATGAAGGAAGTTACCACTATTAGCTCTGGCTCTGGGCAGTTCCATCTACGCGTACCACCGCCACCGAACCACATTTCTCTAGTTCATACATATACGAAATTCACGTTATTGTATTAATGTCAAAATCTTTTTTGTGTCAGTATTCTTCAGCACGTTAAGAGCAAAACTTTTTTCATTTGCACGATCTGAAAATTGGTAGAGGAGTCTGAGCAGGTGTCGTCACCAAGAATGATAGAAATAAAGATTAAGACTCCATGTGATTTAGCGTTTGAAGACGCAGTAGCCAAATTTTTATCATGTATGAAATTTATCACATCGCTCATTTACTTCAATAATGTTACAACACAAAAGAAAAAAAAAACTAGTTTTAATATTGCTTGTGTGTTAATGGTAATCAAGATATAATTTTTTATTAGAAATAATTTTTATGATGCAAGAATGAAATTTTTACACAACAAGAGCGATGTGTACAAAAGATTAATTGCAAAGATATGTATATGTATATTTTGAGTTATGACAGTATTGCAGTAAATGAGCGCAAAGTTCTTAGGTTAACTAATTCTAAATAAATTCTATTGTCATTAATCAACCTGATAACGGCTTGCGGTTTTTTGATTTCAAATTCGACGATTTGTAAAAGTCTGAAAAAATGCAGCTTTTTGTCGTTAATCTATAACAAACTGCCGAATTTGTAGGCGAAAAAGGCCAACCGTAAACAGGCTGAATACATTTTATAATTCTATTTATTCTGATACTGTTGCTATTGGCTTAAGTATGATGCGTTAGATCGCAAGTTTGACTCTGCCCTAAGTAATGATTTCGAATATTTCTGACCTTCCGCAGTGCAAGATTATGTTGCACCGTTGAACATAACCGATAACGATTAAAAATATCATGTACCAACAGAGCAGAATACAGAGCCCGCCTGCGACGGTGCTGTAGCAAAATAAAAATAGAGAAATATTTTAATAAAAATAACGAAAAACTGTATTAACGAATTCATATAAAGAAATCGTAAAAAAAAATAATGTAGTTAGAAAAATTAGAATTTGACCGGCTTTCCTGTTTTTACAGGAACATAATAGTTCTGCAGCTGAATTTTATTAGCCAATGAGAACACAGATTGAATGACCCCAGAGTTATTACATCAACAGAAATATTTTTGATGGCTTTTATTTAATCTTTCTTGTGTATTCAGTCTGTAACGTTTTTGTAGTAACTTGTGCGAGTTTGGGCGGTTTTTTTTTGGCACCTGGAACAGACCTAATATTACATACTTATCCTACGGACTGTAGCCTAAGAAAGAAGTTATTTAAAGTGCATATACAAACGATCGGTCGATAGTGATACCGATAGTAAACCCTGAACTGTCGATTAAGTCGTTTTCAGTTTTATAGAACTTTTCATTTGGTTGTTGTGCTTAATTTCCTAATCCCCATTTTTTTTTTATAATTATGTTTGTAGAATAACTCTCTATTCATAAAAAAAACATATCGTATTTATTAATAGCTTATTTGGCAAAGTTCCATAACAAGTTTCGTTTAATTGCACCGTAAATGTCTTAACATGGGTGTGTTTACACTGACATAGTCATAACATAATCTCTCCAAGTTATAGTTTTTCATTTCGATATTTCCATGTTTGTGTTTTTCTTAAGATTTCCCCAACATTCACTTAATAATGCACGCAATTCATCTACAAAATAAATGTTATTTTTGTCTCTCCATCTCTCATCTTTTAGGCATGACTGTGAGAAAGAAACGAGCTCTTGAAGATTTCACCCAAATCCAAGAGTTCAATGTTGAGCATCCGTTTATTTTTAATATCGTACAAAAAACTACAACAGAAACAGAAATGGGTGCTTCAAAATTAATTTTATTTGAGGGCAAAATGGAAAATATTGCCGAAAGTACATTGTCAACTACAACAACTTTGAAAGAAATAAAAGATGAACTTTAAGAACAAAAAAAAAAAAAAAAAAAATTAAACACAAATTTTGAAAAGCATTAGACAAGCCCTGTTAGATCAGAATATAAAATAGAAATTTCTTAGCCAAATAGTTCTTTGGTTTTGCCTTCATTATTAATTACATACAGTGTGACCAGCTTTTGAAATAACATCAAACTAAACAAATATCTTAAAAATATCGATTTGGGATGTATATCAGTCTTAAATAATGTATACTTCCGCACAGTGGGTCCTATTTAAGTAAATAACAAATCAGTACTAACAAAACTTACATAAATTTCAAAACATTTAAAAAAACTGAAATGAAACCTGGTCCCAATAAATCTATTCCAGTTATAGTGGTTCGCGAATGGCGAATAAATCATGACAATGGAAATAATATTTAAAATTATTTTTTAATTAAAATTGTGCTCCAAAGCCCGCTTAAAGTTCGCACTAACTTTTATGAAAATTTTAGTTTATGTGTAACGTTAGCACACACAGACACACACGTACAACCACAGCAAGAGTTGGCACATTTTCACTTTTTAAATTAATTTGGACAAAACATTTTATTA
Organism: Linnaemya vulpina; assembly: GCA_963675445.1. Lineage (NCBI taxonomy): Eukaryota > Metazoa > Arthropoda > Insecta > Diptera > Tachinidae > Linnaemya > Linnaemya vulpina. The sequence goes on along the minus strand of OY776279.1, from coordinate 23,132,323 downwards.
ATCTTATTTTAAACAGCCCTGGAGGTAATGAAATGCTCCATGCCACTGTTCGAGGAACCGCCTAAACACTTTAACGCTAACAAACCATTTTATTATACGTTACTAAATAGAATGGGTCATGTTATTTTCAAAGGAAATCTTCAGAATTTATGAACAGCGATTCTGCGAAGTGATGGAAAGTGTAAAATTTTATAATTATTTTATTCCATCTGTAAATTATTTTTTGTTGAAAATAAACTGCAGACATAATTAAGATAATGTTATCATAAAATGTATAAATCATAGTGCGTAGTCATAAAATATTTTTTTATGAATAATGACTTATAAAAATAAAATCTACACCTTTTCCATGTGTAATTCGGAAAGCGTAATCTTTGATACGGAAAGTGGAAGTGTTTAGCCAAATGCAATTCAGAACATGTCAATTACAATTGAGAAAGCGTGATGTATAAAACACATTCACCACAGCAGTCTACCGACTACAATGTCATTAAATGCCGCTAGTGGCAATTGTCTCCGTGTAGTCAGCTACTGGACTATTTTGGAAACGGCACCGCCCAAATCAGTCATGATGAGTTATTGTATGTGGTTGAAGTGTGTACAACCGCCAGTATTGCTGCTTTAATTATTTTATACGATATTATATCACTAAAATAAGCCATACAAAAAGCCAAAAGAAAGCATTTCATTTGTCTAAAGATGTAAGATTATTGTCAAAAAAAAAATAATATCACAATAATTTAATCTATTTATATCACACTGGCCACATTGGACTCGCTCACTTAAATCGAAGCCAGGTTAATTTCAGTACCATCACAAAAACAAAAAAATGGACAACAACATCTAGTCGCGTTTCCCGCGGCTGATTATAATCCATGTCATTTGCTCGGATGTACTCCATTTTTGACAGACCGTAGTCGGTAGTCTGCTGCACTGAATGTGCTTATTGCATGAATTGTAATTCAGAAAACAGAAAACTTTTGTTAGCGACTATTGTTAATTATACTAAAGCAAACGAATATAATGAAATATTTATTATTTATTTCGTATGATAAAAACATTATGAACTGATTGACACTGCGTAGCTTTCCCCCATTAAATTCGTAAAATATGTCAAGAATATGTTTTTACAATAAAGTAAAAGGGCAGATGAATTTTTATACCATTTTTATTAGTTTCACTTCTATGTTCGTTTGCTTGTTTGTAATGCACTTCCAAACGTATTCTTAATATTATTAATAATCTTAATGACATTATACTCGTACTATGCTGTTGGTGCGGTTCATGTTCTTATCTTCTCATAATGTGTAACTATTTTTACACGCTTTCGAAGCATATGAAACTAAAGAAATAACAAATAATTGGAAATTAAGAACACGCTGTTTAAAAAATCGAACTAAATCGTTAAAAATAAGTACTCCCACTAGCAATCCCCTTCCACAGGGGCGGGGGAGGGGATTTGCCCCTTTGTCGTTTGATGATGTCAGGAGTAAACTTGAAATAATATCAAAGAACAGGGTGGTGCAAAATTATTGGCGCTATCGTGAGATGTAATAGGTTTTGCAAATGGCGTTTTTTTGCAGAACACAAACAGACAATCAACGAAGTGCTCTACTGCGCAAGACCGTGGCATAGTTATGCCGATATTTTTAATAAATAACAGGACGGTTTTGAGTCGAAAATCACCATGAGCGATATACGTTTTTTTTAATCGAATCGGTGCAAATTTACAGGAAATCGAAGTTCAGCAGAATCTGGTTGAAATCGGTCAAGCCGTTCCAAAAATAGACAGGTAATAATTAATGAACTATTTTACAGGGTCTTATTTTTTGGGTTATATATATTCATAAGACATTAAATGTGTTGGCATGTATAATTCGGGTCTATATTGTGTCTCTGTATATGCAGTTGTCAATGAATTCCGACTGGTTTGTTAACAAGAGAAATGTTTTTAATATAACTTCATATTCCTTTCAGTGTTGCGAGCATCCCCCGTAAGTTTGATTCGAAGAAAGCACTTCAATGCCAATCATCGGTTCGTATATATTTTAACAAATAAACAGAATTTTTCCTATTTCTTTGGTCGTTTTATGCAATAAAATTTCGTTAATTAAAAATAAAAAAGTTGTTTTAATAAAAGCTGAAGAAAAATATTATGAACAAAATTCGTTTACCTGAGAACACACTGTCAATAGGGAAATTCCAGAAACATGATGTATTAAATAGGTGGCAATACTGCGGCCAGGTACCAATTTTTATTGTTCTCTTTTAAGTCAAAGTTTTGTTTACATGATGCATTAAAATAGCCAACAAAGAAACTGTTTAATATGGTGGCGCCATCGATTGACAAGATCAAAGTGGGCTTCTATGCCTTGAGGCCTAATTTCTGTAGGTTGGATGCGTTGCATTGCGTTTTTTAGCGCTCAAGTAAGCATTTCAACAGTTTGCCTTATATCAGATTGGATCAGCTGATGCTTTTGGCGATTTACGATTTCAGCGTTCGGCTGAATGGACCTTAATGCAGACCATATACGCTACTACAAATCATAGGAGGTATTGCAAATGTACAACACAAGTAATTTGCATTGACTTGGCCTTCCAATTATCCAATTAATTATATATTGTAGATCGAAAATCAAAAGTATATGATTTTTGTAGCCAGAGCTTCAAAAAGTGCGATGATAATTATCTTGTGTGATAGAGATGAATATAATTTATGAACACCTGATTTACAAAACGCAGTTATTTTGTGATTATTTTGATATTCGCTTCATGCATCAATATGAATAATAACGTGTATCTCATGCTTCGAATTTCTGGTGTTTAGTATCGTCTATACGCGGCATTACAGGCTGGTACGATTAATTTGTTTTGTTTGCAGTGGCTTAAATTCCAAAGTGTGTTCTCGGCTAAAGAATTATATGAATTTACGGGTAAGTATAGTTTTTTATATATTTGGGGGATTCACACTTTGTGCTATTTAGTCATATTGTCATAGAGTCGTAAGATTTTAGACTGGTTTAAAAAAGTAGGTGTTGTGCTGCATATAAAAAAGTCATAAAATAATAGCACTCTTGCAGGTATGTTTTTGTGTTGCCATAAAATAGCTCTGGAGATCTAAGTCGAACTCTGAAAATCTTTAAGCGAGACGGCGGTAGTATATATTTGCCGCCGTTACTTATATATGTTTCACGACTAAAAAGCGGATAAAAAATTATTCATATCTGTATGTCTGTGTATTAAATCCCATTTTTATAACATAAAATATATTAAAGGAGCACTAAAACGCAAAAACCAAATATATACAATTGAAAAAATTTTCTCGTTTAAATTACGTAGCTGGCAGCCACTGAACGTTTTTCCTTATGCCGCCGCAAAAAAAATTTATTCAGCTCATAACAAGGCAGCAGCTGTTAGAGTGTATATATACAACTTTATTTAGAAAACCGAGTTATGACGGGTTGTTCACACTTGTCATATTTTTAGTGCTATTATTTTATGACTTATGACTACAGTGTGAATCCCCCAATTATATTTTTGTTGTAATTGTATACATTGAAAGCCTGCTTAGACGGACCTCCAAAGCTTGAAATAATTTTCTTTATTTTTAAGAAAATTTTCGGCTTGCTGCTTAGTCCCCGTCCACACTTGCAATTTTGTTGCAGCAATTCTTGAATGTTTTAGGTGCGAGCGGTGAGAAGCTTGGGAAGGGGTTCATGTTCTCGGCAATACTCTTTTGCTTTGCAAATCTCACTATTCAACTTGAAGAAAATATAATAAGAAGAAGAGAAAAGAAGGCATAAGAAGTACAAGAATTGCAATGCCAGATTTTTCTAATGTGGACACCAAAGCAATTTCAAAGCAGAATTGCACGCAACAAAATTGCACGTGTGGACGGGGACTTACAGAAATGGCATTATAATAGAGTTGCATAAATATGGAAATTAAGTTCTACATCAACTGAAACAATTGGGGCAGTTTAAAATCAGATAAATAAAATTTATTTATTGGTCATGCGGACACTATGAAAATATTTCATCTAAAAATATACTTCTCAAGTCCTTATTTTCTAATAAATAGAAACGATTTTAATATTCCTTTGCCGGCGAATTCGCGCCACTGCTCAATAACGCGCTCCTTAGTACCTGCTGTGGTTAATATTCAACGACCAGTAGCTGTGCCTCCGTCATCGAAACAGTCCCTCCGAATCCACTTTCCCAACCAGGCACAACAGAAAAATTCGGCGCCATATTCATGATCGAGAGCGATGTTAGACTTCGTATTTCGATTTCAATTCGAAACGGAAACCGTAAACATGTGAACCACATATTTTTAATGTGTTCACGTGGAATGAGCATGTAAAATATCGCATTAAGATCGAAATAAGCAAAATTATGCTGCCACAATTGTGAACAACAAATATTTGTTCAGGTGTTCTATTTTTCTTGAAAAATATGGCTTTTAATAGAGGGTGTTTTTTTAAGATTGTGGATAAAAGTAAATTTTTAAATAAAATTTACTCTCTTTACGTCTATCTGAACAGCTAATTCGCAATGAGAATTTGAATCGAGACTGTGTCATGCGCACAGTACAAGGGCCGCCTTCGTACAAAGAGAGTTGGTCTCTCCCCCGTTCACTACTTGCAATACGTTGAGGAAAGATCTTGGCTAAATTCAACAAAGCAGCACGCCAGCCATTAACATACGCTCGTGAAACTATATTTATTATATGATATCTATATATATTATGATCTCCGGAACTAACGCTTTAAGGGCGTACCATATTAATTAATGCTATGCTGGGTTACGAATTTCATATCCCGATAGCAATAAGACCATTGAAAGAATATTTTGAACGATTATCTGACGCAGTTATTTTAACTTCGTAATAGTTATTAAAGCGAATATTCAGTAAAACCATAAGTTTCTTGTTGATGGAATTTTTTTAGCAGAAAACAAACAACGTTTTGCTAAATAGTTTCTAATTCAATTCAAATAAGAAAAATCAAATATTTATTTTCGTTATTAATTGCGTCAATGATCGTTGTAAACATGTTTTTCAATTAAATTCCTAAGAAACTATTTTTTTATTGAAGTGTTCGCATACGAAAAGTAAAAAAAATATATAATCGAAGAATTTTAATTGTACTCGATTTCCATTAAAAATGTATAACGTTGACGGAAGTCCTTACGCGACTTTTTCAGTCCTTCCATCTCTGCGTTACCATGAAACATGTTGGCAAGAACTATAGCAAAAATAATTGCAGTAACGCATAAACGATGAGTATTAAAACACCTGCCACCATCGCTGAAGAAAATGTTATGGGAACAATTTACATTGAAATCCTGCTGCTCCAGCACGCAATCAGCATATTTACGGCGCCGTGAGAGGTCAGCTGGTTTCACCTGCTGCGTGATACAGATGAAGATGCGAATTTAAATTGGAAACACTCTACCATAAACATAAGATGAACCCAATTGTTTACAACTCCGTAGAGTAGCGGTATTCGGATAATCAGCCACTAACGTTTGAACCAGCGCTACTGAAACTACTTAAATCATTTTTCAAAGTCTAGTTCCAGTTCCAGTTAAGAATAACTTTAGCGCTATACGGCAACTATTTTTACTTAAATTAACGATATATTTTTCTAAACTTCACTCCATAGTTTGATTGAATTTTGGCACGTTTTCATATGAAAGTTATTGTTGCGCTCAAATCAGGCACCCAATTCGATTGCTAATAACGACAAATAGATTCCTGAACTGTTTTTGTTTGATTTTATTCGACTCAATATATTTTTAATTGGAATCAAACATATTGATATATCCAGAATATATTCAGTACTGAACCCCCTAATTATTGTATAAATATGCTTAAAATTTGTTTTTTCACAACAAATTGAAAAAATATAGAATACAAACAAAATATGTCGATTTGGTACCCGAAACCTCCTATAAAAGACCCCCAGCCGCATAACGAAAATTATAGTCTTCATTGAACCGCGTACTTCATAAGGTGTGAAGTGGTTTCCTAAAGTTAAAAGCAAAATATATTTACGAAATTCGGAAATAAAGAGATTTAATAAAACTAAAATGGGTTTTAAAGGTATTTATCAGTTAATAAATTTATCTCCTCAGGATGGGTTAATTCATATTTAAAAACGACGACAGTTGCTGCCGCAAATTGAAAGGACTCGTTAAATCAGATGTTACATTTCAAAAACTAGTGATTTGAATATTATAAATTGAAGAGGTGAACGATTTGAGAATCTTCTGTAAAATTACGCAAGAGGCCGAGTGAATAGAAAAAAATTAGTGCCAACATTTGAGTGAAATAATCGCCCGTATTATGATTGACGACGTCGACGTCACATCAACACGACAGCGAAAAATTGTCACTTGTCTAGTCTTTGTCGACAGAAATTGACTTCTGGTAGCGTGTTTCATTAATATTATACGCCTTAGAGAATACGAAAAGGCTGTTAATAACAATTAATGATTGTCCGCAATTAAATGACACGTGACAATTTTTTGCTGTCGTGTTGATGTGACGTCGACGTCGTCATTCATAATATGGGAGAATATATTTCATTTAAAGACTTTTTTAAATATTTTTCTTCGATTGTTGTGTAACGCTCGAGCGCTGATAACGATTTGTTTCGAACATGTAAAATTTTAATCGGATTTTCGCACGAGTATTTACGATTGTTTTCTACAATTTTTGATTTTAATTTTCTTATGAAATAAAAACGGCGATACAACAAATTTCAATGCGTGGCAGGTTTTTTTTTTAATTTCTACGGAAACATGCTCGAACTTACGGAGTTAAACTTATATATGAAATTAATATTTCACATGGAAAAGCTTTCAGTCTTCATATTCTACTGAAATTGAAATAAAATTTATTTGATATTGCAAAAGAACGTGATGATAAACTTCAGCAAATATTTTAAGTTGAAATTTCAATATATTTTTCATAAAACGTCCTTGAGAATTTGAAAAATATCCAGCGAATTTATTTGTGCCTCTTCAACTGTTTTTGTAAATACTTTCCCTGAATTATTAAATTAATGCGAAGTTATTCTTCTACTAAATTCTTTAATTTTCTTCAAAAACTATTTATTTTAAATAAATTTATTTGATACAATTTTTAAGAAATAACGTGGCTGATATATGAAAACTCTCATGTTTAATTCTGACTAAAAAAAAATGATGAATTTATTAGCCCACATTTTAGCAGCAGCTATTCGAGTTTGAAAAGTTACCCTCCCGATCCACTGTTACTCAAGAGTTGAAATATATTTTTTGTTAGTTTTTATTTTCCGGATTTGCCAAGAAAATTTTTTAGAAATGTACTTCTAGTCAAATTTTTGAAAAAAGGCACGGATTAAAAATAATTGTGATTTCATTTCTATCATTTGCAGAGAGAATTTCGCAGGTGCTTTTAATTGTTGCCGTCATCCAAATTTTGCTATCCTCCACAAGTGATGCAGCACCAAACAGGGACGCTAAACCTTTTGAAGTTCAGTTGTTCTCGAAGTTGATCGATGCCAACAGTGACAAAAATGTCTTCTACTCTCCGTTGTCCATTAAAATGGTTCTGGCCATGATTCGTCAGGGCGCCAGTGGCGAAACTGGTCAGGAAATTGATGAAGCTTTGGCATCATCCGGTCAAGGACAAGAAAAAATCGCCCAGGAATATCATGATATATTACAAAAATATAGAAACAATAAGATTCTAAAAATCGCTAGTAAAATTTATGTTATGAAGGGCCTCAAGGCCCAAAGATCTTTCTACGACACCTTAACTAAACAATTCTTATCTTCGATTGCATCCGTAAACTTTAGTAACAGAAAACCAGCTGCTAAAGCCATAAACCATTGGGTGAAAAATCAGAGCGGTATCACAGACTTGATATCAGAGGATAAATTGAGTGGCGCTACGCGTATGATCGTTGTAAATGCTTTAAAGTTTAAGGGCGAATGGGCTTCCCGATTTCATTTAAGTGACACTCGTGTTGCCCCTTTCGTACTGGAAGATGGCACGAAATTTGATGTGCAGATGATGTACCGACTGGGTGACTACAATTTTGGCATTATGAGGGAGATAGGAGCGCTCGTTTTGGAAATGCCTTACAAGGACTCCAACTTTTCTATGGTGATTGTATTACCCAGTGGAAAAAATATATTATTGTCTGCTGTGGAGGAAAAGTTTAACAGTATTCCATGGACCGATGTAGAACGTCAACTTAGGCCGGAAGAAGTCGCAGTGCAAATTCCAAAATTCAAGCTTGAATTTAAGGCCGAGTTTGCGGAGCCTTTGATGGAGGTGAAGTAACCTTGAAAATTAAAGAAAAATTCTCAACTTCTTATTTTTCAATTTCTCCAAAGATGGGAGTGCAGCGTATTTTCAGACATGATGCTCAATTAGAAAAAATGTTATCAGTAGGGGGACAAGCGGTTGACAGGTTGGGCGTGAGTAGTATTGTGCAGAAGGCTTTTATTGAGGTCGATGAGGAGGGTTCGACAGCTGGTGCCGCTACTGGTATTTATAATTTTTTATTTATTTATAAACAACCTTCGGATTTATAATTATAACAATTTTCCCGCAAAATAAATTTATCTTCTCCTTATAAAATTTACAGAATCCGAATTTAGTAACCGCATCGCCTCCCCTGATTTTATAGCGAACCGACCATTTTATTTCTTCATCAAGGATGAAAACAATAACAAACTATTTGAAGGACGAATTAATAAACAATTCACTTACTAATTTTTAACATGAAACAAAACACAAATTTTTTAGTCCAAATTGAATAACAATTTAAAAAACCGTCACCAACTGTTTTATATACAATATATAAAAAATGAAACATTAAAGAGACCATTTGGAGCTAAAAATAAGAGAATACAGTTTTTAATTATTTGCAAAGTTGGGAAATTTCAACAAGAATTGTTTAATCAAAATATTTAATTGTTTATTTTAATATGAATATTGAAAATCTTAAAAAATCGGGAACCTATTGGTTTTGAATATATCGGATTCTCATTAGATCCCGACGTGTTGAGGCCTGAAGGAGCTTCCCTGACTAATTCTGGGAAGCCGTCGCCATCTCTATGTGTGTGTGTGTGTGTGTGTGTGTGTGTGTGTGTATGGGAAAAAGTATGTGACCCGCTTATAACGTTCTAAAGGGTTCTACTGAACTTAGATTTGAGTTGATGTGAATTTGAACCGATTTGAATCGGGAGATTTGAATACATTAAAAAAAAGAAAGTATTTTTAAAGAGGTTTTTTTAAGTAACTTAGAAGGTCGGGCACTAGAAATCGGGTCAAAATCAGCTAATCCATTGTGAGTTATTATGAACGAAATATATTCAAAATTTAAGAATCTGAAATTATATACTGCCTGGGGTTAAAAATCCAATATTTTTCGTTTTGCTGCTGCTTTGCTGGCATTTAGCCACACGGCAATCTTTCTCTTTGGCAGAACTCTCCGAGTAAAGGCCGAAAATCATAATCCGTTGACTTTTAAACTGACATTAACATGTACTGACGGAGAATGTTGTGAGCTCGTTGGTCTCAAAATGCAACCCTGACTCATATTTAAACTCGTCAAAAACTAGTTGGCTACACACTGTTCGTATTTAAAACTAGTGAATTAACGATGACATTTTCTCTATTGTACTCTAATAGAGTTCTCTTTAACGAATGATTCAATAATTGGCGTATGAATTGTTGTTATTGTTTTACGCCCAGACTACACAAACCTCAAACGTACAAGCAAAATGTATAAATTACACTGCTCAGCAGCGAAACCCGCCTTTGAATATAACTATGTGGACTATATGGATTTTGATGCGCTAAGCTCGAATCCGTTTTCGGTTTTTTTCCATCAGGTCCAGGTTTTTTTAATGGGCGTGGCAATTTTTCTCCCCTAAATTAGCCAGGTACGTAGACATATTTCACCCTAACTCGGGAACGAGTCATCCGATATTAAAAAACAAAACACCAGAAGATGTGTAATGAAATTGTTTTTATTTTAGTCAAATACAGTTTTTCTTTATCTCTTATCGTTTTGGAAATATTCAGATATTAATCGAGAAATTTTTTTTTTCGTGCAAAATTCTTAATTTTTTTCAGACTAAAAATGAAATATAAAAAAATTTGAAGCTAATGTTCAACACTTTGCACCTTTATCTAATAGTTACAGATCTTAGAAATAAAAAAAGCTATAAACCATAAAAATCTGTTATGAAATTTAGATTTTATTTTCAATTTAGCGCAGGTACCCAATGTTGTAAGGCTACCAACCTTTCATATGCGTGACGATAGCATTTCGTTAGGTGAACAGGTAAAGGAACTAAAGTACAACGGTATTTTGCATGGATCTTGGATTTCAAAGCTATAATATTGTATTTTTCACTAACCCGTAACTCTAAATCGAGAAAATTAGAGTAGATTCTAATATTTATTGCAGCAGTATATGTGGTGAAATATGTCTACGTACCTGGCTAATTTAGGGGCAAAAAATTGCCACGCCCATAAAAAAAATCTGGACTTGATGGGAAAAAAACCGAAAACGGTTTCGAGTTTAGCGCATCAAAATCCATATAGTCCACATAGTTTTAATTAAAGGCGCGACAAAAAGTTATTTTTTGCAGAGCAGTGTTATTTGATGTCATCTCCAAGCCGCTTCTAAAAACCACAACGCCGCCATGTACTACTCAACAGGGGCCAAATTACAGCACTCGATATCGATGGAAATTTTTATGAATTTGATGTAAATTGTCTTGAAATTTCCATCGAAATCGGTTGCGGCAAGAGGGCCCCATAATTTTACGAACCTAAATTCCTGTCTTGTTTGACAAACCACTTGTGTAGTTTCTTTGGCCCTCTTGTTTTGGAGAATGATAAACAGTTTTTAGGCTTCATAATGGACTTTATTTGATTATTATACAATTTAAATTTAATGTTAGTTAGCAAAAACCAAAATAACAATTTTTCGACAATTTTCTCATTTTAAAGTATTAGAAAAAGGTTTTTGTTATTGTATCTCTACCACACAATAAACAAAATATTTATTTCTTACATTTAATATACACATCGCACTTGATCAGCAAGAAAGTATCAACTCAAAATTTTCAAAATATCAGTTTTTGCAAGAAGTCAACTAACAAGATCCATCCATGTCCATCTACTGTAAAAATTTCAACATGTTCCGACTGATCTTTCATCTCAAAAACTGACATTGAGATCATTTTGCTGATAAAAGAAATAATTGCAGAACTGTAAAACAAAAAGAATTTTATATCGGATTTTCACCTTCTCTTGGAGCTCTGCTGAAAATTTTAACTTAATTCCCTGCCGTTGATCAACCGCGACATGTGATTTTCTATCAAACATGAAACTAAGAGCTAAATTGTCTATTAATTCGTCCTTCAAATATTTTGTTATTCATTTCATCTTTAATGAAGAAGTAAAACGGTCTGTCAGCTACAAATCTGCGAGGCATTATGAGGAACGACACCTGGACTACTGCAAATTTGAAAACGAAAAGATAAAGTTTTTAGTGTAAAAGTATTTACAAAAATATCTACGCTGGCAAAAAAGTGTCAGCAGTGATCTAGCGAATATTCTCAGATGAAAAAACAACAACAACAATAAGATGTTGTTTATAAATAAATAAAAAATTATAAATACCAGTAGCGGCACCAGCTGCCGAACCTCCCTCATCGACCTCAATAAAAGCCTTCTGCACAATCTTGTTCACTCTAAAGTTGCTATCGGCTGGTCCTCCTTGTCCCCACGCATTAACGAACTGAGCACCAACTGAAAAAATGCGCTTTATGCCCATCTTTGGAAAAATTTAAATTTTTAAAATTATTATGACATCCTTTACCTCCTTCAAAAGCTGCGAATACTCGGCTTCGAATTCCAGCTTGAACTTCGGAATATGCACATTAATTTCTTCAACACGTAACTCAGTTTCTATGTCGGTCCATGGAATAGTATTAACCTTTTTCTCTACATCAGCCAACGGTTCTTGCCCGCTTGGCAATACGATTATCATTGAAAAGTTGGAGTCTTTATACGGCATTTCCAAAACATCAGCTTGCAGGTTGTCCACGTAACCAGTCCGGAATTTTCCACTTTGAAACATCATCTTCACATTGAATTTTGTGCCGTTTTCTGATGCGAAAAGTGCATCATAAGTGTCATTCGGATCAAATTGAGAAACCCATTCGCCCTTGAACTTTAACGCATTCAGCATGACCAGACGTGTATCACCATCCAATTGGTCCGGCGATATCAAGTCTGTTATATTAGCGTGGCGTTGCGCCCAACGGTTTATGGCTCTAGCAGATTTGATATTTTTATTAAAGTCATTCGCTACAACTAAACCAAAGAATTTTTCTTTTACGGAATCAATAAAAGACGACTGAACCATGTCGCCTATCATGACATAAATCCTACTGGCGATGCTCAGAATCTTATTGTTTCTATATTTTACTAAAATATCATGAAACTCATCGGCGATTTTTTCGGGGCCGGTTGTACTCAACGCCGCATCAAGTTGCTCACCAGTTTCGCCAAAGGAGCCCTGACGAATCATGGCCAGACACATTTTTACGGAAAACTGAGAGTAGAAAATATTCTTGTCTCTGTTGGCATCGACCAACTTGGGGTACAGCTGAGCTTCAAAAGAATTTAAGTTCTTCTCTGTTGATGGATCACATGGGGAGGATAGCACAACTTGAATGATGGCAAGAATCGAAAGTGCTTGCGAAATTCTCTCTGCAAATGAAAGAAATAAAATCAAAATTGTTTTAAAAGAACATCTTTGCAAAAATAAAAATAAAATAACTATTGAAACACTCTGGACCAGGAGTCCAATTATCATAAATTTTCTTGGAAAATCTGGTGAATAAGTCGAGTGGGTGTTGCTTAAATGTGGGTTAAACAATTCATGATTTTGTTAGTCAAAATTATATGAGAAAACTTTCATGTTTTGCCAGGATACTTTTGAAATAAATTTACCAAAAATAAATAGTTTATGAATAACATTTAAGAATTTAGCAGAAAGAAAATATCATACGAGTATTTGATTTAATAATTCAAAGAATAAAAAGATTTAACCGAAAATAATTATTATAACAGTTCACAGCGTTCGAGTCTTATACAAAAACAGAAAAAAAAATTATTAAAAAAAAGTTTAACTAAAAAAAATGCTTAACGTTGGCACTAATTTATTCTATTCACTCGGCCTCTTGCGTAGTTTTATAGAAGATTTTCAAATCGTTCACTTCTTCAATTTTTAATATTCAAATCACTAGTTTTTGAAATTTAACATCCGATTTAACGAGTCCTTTCAATTTGCGGCAGCAACTTTCGTCCTTTTCGAATATGAATTAACACATCTTAAGGAAAGAAATTTATGAATTGATAAATACCTTTAAGACCCATTTTAGTTCTATTAAATTCTCAGTATTTCAGAATTTCGTCAGGATATTTAACTTTTAATTTTAGGAAAACCACTTCACACCTTCTGAAGCACGCGGTTCAATGAAGACTTTGGCTTTTGCCGTGCGACCGTGGGTCAGAAACCACATCGACTTCGTTTCTTTGTCTGCTCTATTATTAAAAAAAAATATATTTTATGATGCAGACTTTAAGCAAATTTAGATAATGATTGGAGTATTCAGTACAGCATTTTCTGCTCGATTATTCGAATAACCAGAGTTTAATTCTTTGGTCGTCAAGTCAATATATTTAATTCATATTGAAAATATATTGAGTCGAACAAAATCAAACAAAACCTGTTATCGAATCTATTTGTCGGTATTATCAATCGAATTGGATGCCTGATTTGAGTGTAACAATCATTTTTTATTTAAAAACGTGCGAAAATTCAATCGAAATATGGAGTGAAGTTAAGAAAAATATATTCAATTTCAGTCAAAATGGATGTCGTATGGCGCCAAAGTCATTTTTAACTAGAAGTGGAACTAGACAACAAAAATGCAACTCTCCCATGTTGCTGGAATTTTTTACTGCCGTTCCTGTCAACATCCGACATTTGATGCAGGGATGAGCATGCGGTCACGTATGAGCTTTTAAAAACATTATCGGCTTCGCTGGTCGGCATCAATTCGAGAAATAAAATTATTCGAGTACATCTTCATCACTTTTGGTATGCGCATCCTTCAGTAACTATAAAATATTTTCATCTTTATGACGCTCTTAAGTACAGCAATTTAAAATGAAAATAAATATTTAATTTTCTTTGGGATATGACGCAAACAAGAGATAGAAACCATTTAACATGACGTTGTTTCTGTTGCAAAAATTCATCAACAGGAAGCTTATGATTTTATCGACTGTTTGCTTTTAAACGTTTATACAACGTTTATAAAACAAAAATTTGATATAAAAATAGAGAACGTTTGCACTTGTTTGTGTATTCAGTTGGTGTTTTTAGAAAACATTGAACATGAGGAAATCGAAATTAATGCGTGTTTTAATTGTTTAAAATATTCTTTGAACAGCTTCTGCGATAATTGGTTTCATAACTCTTTCTTTAAATAAGTATTTAGCTGCTTCTTTTGATCGATTCTAAATAACTACTCTTTCAGAAAAATCCGAAATACGTTTCAAGAGCTGGGAGACTGACACCTATTTCGCGACGCAAAATTATTACCAAAAAATTATTATTTATTTGTTTCTTTGTAAATTTCATGCTTTGGGAAGCCTTAATTTTCTATTAAAAACTAAGACAACAAATTTTTTTCCAGGGATGGGAAATTTAGTTTTTCTTTTAATTTATCTTAAATAAAACCGCTTTATACATCATGAAGATTTGCATGGGTTAAAAAAATAAAATATATTAAAATCTCGTTTTCAGGGATGGCAAATTGATTCGTTTTTCATTCATAAAAGTAACCAAAAAGGCAACCGACGTTGTTTTATTTTGCTAATGAAAACTATTTTATAACTTGCGAAGAATAAAAATTGGCACTTAAAACTATATGTATGTAACGCCAGATGTACGTTGCTGAAGGGTATATAAGAGCCGGC
The DNA here is from genome assembly GCA_963675445.1 of Linnaemya vulpina. Taxonomy (NCBI): domain Eukaryota; kingdom Metazoa; phylum Arthropoda; class Insecta; order Diptera; family Tachinidae; genus Linnaemya; species Linnaemya vulpina. The sequence goes on along the minus strand of OY776279.1, from coordinate 23,117,248 downwards.
ACAGCCGAATATAGCACTTTTACTTGTCATAACGTGAGTTTTCGGTCTATGAACGTTGTGTAACGTTTCAAAGCAGACATTCGGTAAAACCATAAGTTTGCTGTTGATGGATTTTTGTAGCAGAAAACAAACAACGTTTTGCTAAAACGTTTCTATTTCTAAAAGATTAACACCCGTTTGCGTTATAACCCAAAGAAAATTTAATATTTATTTTCATTATTTGTTTTGTCATGAAATATAATTTCTAGGAAAGTAGTAAATTATTAAGGTATTCGCATACGAAATATAATCGAATGATTTTAATCGTGATTATCCACTACAAATTGATAACGTTTTTGGTGGTTCTGAAGTAAAATAAAATATCTTTTATAGTTCAGTTCCAATTGAGAATGACCAGTTTTACCCAAATTAAGTGTGATTCTCTAAACTTCCCTTCATTGTGTGATTGAAATATCGCAGATTTTTACACTCGAATACGATATTAAGTTTCATTGATAATGCAAATAGAAACGGCGAACAATTTATATATAATTTAAGTCAACTTAATATATTTTCAATGCGAATTGAACACATTGACTTGGCCGGAATATGTTTTTCTTTGGTTATGCGATTAATCGCGGATATATCATTATGGTACTGAACACCCTAACCACTAACTGTATATGCGTCAGATTTGGGTTGCTGTCAAAAATATTATATAAGAAATATAGAAGAAAAACAAAAATGCGGACGTATTTCCCCGAAACTTCCTATAAAAGACCCGCTGCCGCACAGCGAAAGCCAAAGTCTTCATTAAACCGCGTGCTTCAAAAGGTGTGAAGTGGTTTTCTTAAAATTAAAAGTTAAATATCGTTACGAAATCCGGAAATACAGTGAATTTAATAAAATTAAAATGGGTCTTAAAGGTATTTGTCAATTAATAAATTTATCTCCTCAGGATGTGTTAATTCATATTCGAAAAGGACGACAGTTGCTGCCACAAATTGAAAGGACTCGTCAAATCGGATGTTACATTTCAAAAACTAGTGATTTAAATATTATAAATTGAAGAAGTGAACGATTTGAGAATCTTCTATAAAATTACGCAAGAGGCCGAGTGAATATAAAAAATTAGTGCCAACGTTTGAGTGAAATAATAAATTTTTTTATATAATTTTTTTTCTGTTTTTATGTCAGACTCGAACGCTGCGAACTGTTATAATAATTATTTTCGGTTAAACCTTTTTATTCTTTGAATTATTAAATCAAATATGATATTTTCTTTCTGCTAATTTCTTAAATGTTATTCATAAACTATTTATTTTTGGTAAATTTATTTCAAAAGTATCCTGGCAAAACATGAAAGTTTTCTCATATAATTTTGACTAACAAAATCATGAATTGTTTAACCCACATTTAAGCAACACCCACTCGACTTATTCACCAGATTTTCCAAGAAAATTTATGATAATTGGACTCCTGGTCCAGAGTGTTTCAATAGTTATTTTATTTTTATTTTTGCAAAGATGTTCTTTTAAAAAAATTTTGATTTTATTTCTTTCATTTGCAGAGAGCATTTCGCAAGCACTTTCGATTCTTGCCATCATTCAAGTTGTGCTATCCTCCCCATGTGATCCATCAACAGAGAACAACTTAAATTCTTTTGAAGCTCAGCTGTACCCCAAGTTAGTCGATGCCAACAGTGACAAGAATATTTTCTACTCTCCCTTGTCCTTAAAAATGTGTCTGGCCATGATTCGTCAGGGCGCCAGTGGCGAAACTGGTGAGCAAATTGATGCAGCTTTGAATGCCTCCGGCCAAGGACCCCCAAAATTGGCCGATAATTTTCATAATATTTTGCAAAAATATAGAAACAATAAGATTCTTAAAATCGCTAGTAGAATTTATGTCAAGAGCGGCTACAAGGCTCAGAGATCTTTTCACGCGTCCTTAAGGCAAAAATTCTTCTCCTCGATGGCATCCATAAACTTTAATCAAAACAAAGCAGCTGCTAACGCCATAAACCATTGGGTGGAAAATCAGAGCGGTATCACAGACTTGATATCACCGGACCAATTGGATCACAATACACGTTTGGTCTTGGTAAATGCTTTAAAATTTAAGGGCAAGTGGGCTTCTCGATTTGATCCGAGTGACACTTATGATGCACTTTTCGCATCGGAAGACGGCACAAAATTCAATGTGAAGATGATGTTTCAAAGTGGAAAATTCCGTACTGGTTACGTGGACGAAATGAAAGCTGATGTTTTGGAAATGCCGTATAAAGACTCCAACTTTTCAATGATAATCGTATTGCCAAGCGGGCAAGAACCGTTGGCTGATGTAGAGAAAAAGGTTAATACTATTCCATGGACCGACATAGAAACTGAGTTAGGTGTAGAACAAATTGATGTGCATATTCCGAAGTTCAAGCTGGAATTCAAAACCGAATTATCGGATCTTTTGTCCCAGGTAAGGGAATTAAGTGAAATTATTTCAGATTTACAATATCAATTTATTTTTTCAATTTGTCGAAAGATGGGAGTGCAACGCATATTTTCACCCGATGCTCAATTTGATAAAATGTTATCAGCGGGAGGACAAGCCGTTAAAGGGTTAATGGTGAATAAGATTGTACACAAGGCATTCATTGAGGTCGACGAAGAGGGCGCTACAGCTGGTGCAGCCACCGGTACGTTACATAATTATGCGTATTTTTATATAAAATTTTTGAAATATTTCGTTCATATTTTTTTTTTTTGCTTATAAAAATATTTGTTTAATCGGCTGCGAAAAGAGTGCTTTCCTCTTCTGCCGCCGTGGAGGACTTTATTTATTTGCAATTTGCAATTATAAATATTTTCAAATTAATTAATTAAATCTTTTCGTTTTAAAATTTGCAGGAGTCGGTTTTACGTACCGCTTTATGAGCACTAAATTTATCGCTGATAGACCATTTTACTTCTTCATCAAGGACGAAATGAATAACAAAATATTTGAAGGCCGAATTAACAAAAAATTCAGTTCTTAATTTGCTAAATGAAAATATAGTTGAAAATTTGAAAAAAACATATATATGAAACAAAATCAATTATGAAGTTAATAAACTTTTTCACTTTCACAGTGATGCGGAGAGAATGCACTCGTATTTTGAAATAAATTTTATTTTTATTTGTCAACTTTTAAATTTCGGAAAGCACTAGAAAAGAGGTGGCCAAAAATCTTTTGCAGATGTTTGGTGCAAGGATTCTGAAGAACAGTGACGCACAAAAGGTAACATTTATTGGAAAACAATAGCGTGAATTTTGTAAATGTATGGGTTGGGGAAGTGTGGATTGGTGGCGGCGGTACGCTTAGATGCTACTGTTCAAGGGCAGGGCCAAGAATGGCCAGGGTGACTTCTTTAATTTTTCGATTAACAGTATGTATTGGAAATGTTCCCAAGTTAATATAATTTTTTCCTCATCAGTTGTAAATATTTTGGGATGTACCAGATGCTGAATGTTACCAAAGCACTCGCTTGTGATACGATATTTCCTGAGTGCTGTCATTTACTTAACGTACTGTATTTGACACATGTGCCAACCAAGCTACTTAACAATATTAGTTATTGCCATTCATTCTGTGTAACGCATTTCATATCGCAACTGTTTTCAAAGAAAACTTCAAGCTGATAATTATAATGCTTAAAACACCAATTTATTTCAATATCTTATTTTTCAAAAAAACTAAATTTGAATTTACATACACGCACTTACATGCATAAACAGATGTCTTATTCGTTATCTAATTTTTAGTGAGTATATATTTTTTTAAAGCAAATATTCTGTAAAACACTATGCTTCCCTGTGTGAGGGTATTCAATTGTTAATCGATTAATTATCGATTATGTTAAAACTGTTTAACTGATTTAAAGATAAACTGATTTGTTAAAATGGTTAGACTTGACTCGAAAAGAACTTGGAACAGATGCGATTCCTCTAAGTGATCAATTATCTGTCGAAAAGCAATAATTCCGCAGCAAATAATCGACATCTAAGTCCAGGAAATATATTTAATGAGAGACGAAAAAGGACTGAGAAATTTGATCACCTCAAACTTCTTCAACTTCAATAAGATTCGACTTGGATTTCACTGAAATCGGGGGGAAAAATCCTTTAAACACAAGACATTTTAAAGAAAATGTTACTTATAAAATTTAAACTATTTAAATACGCAATAAAACGATCTCACATTCTTTTTATTAATAATTATTTAAGAATGTCTTTTCTCGTTCATATTGACCAAGATTTGTTTGTTTTCTTTTTTTTTTTCCTAAAAGAGTATCAGAATAGTGAGTATTTTATGTTGGGGTTGATTAGTTTATAAAAAAAGTTTGCATTGTCCATCAGCCGCCTGATTCAAAATTCAAATACCAGACACCGGCTAAAATAAAACCACGATTAGCCGCTTAAAACCAAATCCCGCTTAACTGAATAACCTGCCATGTGCAGGTTCATAGAAGAAAATAAATATCATCATCAAATCAGCACTTATTAATGCAAATTTTAAAGAATATATTTTCAGTGGTAATAGAACCATAAAAATCATTAGTCTTTGATTATTCGAACAATCGAGCATAAATTATTGTACTGAGCACCCTAATCATTGTCTCTATACTGTTAAAGTTTGAGTTCTTATGAAATACAAAAATACATAAATAAATAAAGCAAATAATAGTAATAAAAATAAATACAAAAAAAAATAATTATTAAAATATAAAATACGGACGAAAAATGTCGATGTGGTACCCGAAACTGCCTACAAAAGACTCACTGCCGCACAGCGAAAGTCTTCTTCATTCAAACGCCTGCTTCAAAAGGTGTGAAGCGGGTTTCCTCAAGTTAAAAGTTAAATATCCTGACGAGCTTCGAAAATACAGAGAATTTAATAAAATTTAAATTGGTCTTAAAGGTATTTGTCAATTAATAAATTTATCTCCTCAGGTTGTGTTAATTCATATTCGAAAAGGACGACAGTTGCTGCCGCAAATTGAAAGGACTCGTTAAATCGGATGTTAAATTTCAAAAACTAGTGATTTGAATATTAAAAATTGAAGAAGTGAACGATTTGAAAATCTTCTATAAAACTACGCAAGAGGCCGAGTGAATATAAAAATTAGTGTCAACGTTTGAGTGAAATAATAAATTTTTTTAATATAATTTTTTTTCTGTTTTTATATAAGACTCGAACGCTGTGAACTGTTATAATAATTATTTTTGGTTAAACCTTTTTATTCTTGGAATTATTAAATCAAATGTGATATTTTCTTTCTACTAAATTCTTCAATTTTATTCATGAACTATTTGTATTATTATTTTTTTTAAATTTGTGTGAAAAAAATTGTATAAAATAACCTTGACGAAAAATATAAAAATTCCTTATCTTTAAATATTGTCGAAATAAATTTGACTAACAACAGGCTTTACTTCTTAACTAAAAATTTAGCAACAACCATTCGACTTTAGAAACTCACCCAGTTCAGAATTGAAAAAAAAAATTGTGGTCCAATTTATATTATTTTTATTTTTGAAATATGTTCGTATTAAAAATAACTCTGGTTTCATTTCCATCATTTGCAGAGAGAATCTCGCAGGTGCTTTTAATTGTTGCCGTCATCCAAATTTTGCTATCCTCCACAAGTGATGCAGCACCAAACAGAGACTCCAAACCTTTTGAGGTTCAGCTGTTCTCGAAGTTGGTCGGTGCCAACAGTGACAAGAATATTTCCTACTCTCCGTTGACCATAAAAATGTGTCTGGCCATGATTTGTCAGGGCGCCACTGGCGAAACTGGTGAGCAAATTGATGCAACTTTGAATGCCTCCGCCAAGAACCTTTAAAAATGGCCGATGAGTTTCATGATATTTTGCAAAAATATAGAAACAATAAAATTCTTAAAATCGCTAGTAAAATTTATGTCATGAGCGGCTACAAGGCTCAGATATCTTTTTATACGTCCTTAAGCCAACAATTCTTCTCCTCGATGGCATCTTTGGACTTTAACCGAAATAACGCGTCTGCCAACGCTATAAACCGTTGGGTGGAACGACAGAGAGCCATCACAAATTTGATATCACCGGATCAATTGAGTGGCGATACCTGTATGATCGTAGTAAATGCCTTAAAATTAAAGGGCGAATGGGTCTCAAAACTCAAACAAAATTTTGACTCAAACTTCACAGAATTTAATGCGCAGATGATGTTTCAAACAGGAGAATTCAACATTTCAAATATGAGAGGCGAAGAACCTGCTGTTTTAGAGATGCCCTACAAAGACTCCAACTTCTCAATGGTAGTTGTATTGCCACGTAGGGATGAATCTTTGTCCGATGTGGAGAAGAGGTTTAATAGCATTGATTGGACCGTAAAAGAAAATATGTTCTCCTTTACCGAAGTGGATGTGGAAATTCCTAAATTCAAACTTGAATTTGAAACCGAATTGTCGCGACCTTTGATCGGGGTGAGGGATTCATATCAAATTATATAAATTAAAAATAGTTTTATTTAATTTATCCAAAGATGGGACTGCAGCGTATTTTCTCAACTGACGCTGAACTCGATAAAATGTTAACAGAAGGAGGACAAGCCGTTAGTGAATTGGGGGTGGATAAGATCTTTCATAAAACTTTCATTGAGGTCGCTGAAGAGGGTACTACAGCTGGAGCAGCTACTGGTATGTTACATAACCACGCATTTATGTATGTATGTGTATTTACATATACACACGAATAAGGGTTTTCACATACACATGCAAATATTCGCTAGATCGACAGTGAATGGGGAAGGTCTTATTTATTCATGACTTCTTTTATCTGACTCTTCTACAGCCGTAGAAGATTCCATTTAGCGTAGAATTGTCATTGTAAGTGCTTTTAAATTAATTAACTAACATTTCTCTTTTACTATTCACAGGATTAACCTTCCAAACACTTAAGTGGATCCCTTCTTTTACTGTTAATCGACCATTCTATTTCTTTATTAAGGACGAAATGAACAACAAAATATTTGAAGGACGACTCAATAAAGAATTCAGTTACTAATTTTTATATTAAACAACAACGTTTTAAATGATACAAAATTTAAATTTAAACAAATTATAATAATTGTTAACAAATAAAATCATTTCCTAAATACAATTTATTTGACTCGCAAATATTAACTCGTTTTTTAGATAAAAAATTTACTCATGTTTTCCCCTTGAAACGATGATTTTCTGGTGTAACAATTTTTCTAACCAAAACAAGAGTATTATATAGAAGAAAGCGTCGGGCGCTCGATATACCAAAAATAGGCCACTGAGTGCCCTCTACCTTTTTTCCGCAATGGCGCTTGTATTTTGACTCATTACTGTTTTAAGATAATTTTTCAATTTTTAGTTTGAAATGCTTCGAAAGCACGTAAAAATTTTTACACATGGACCACATTATTAACCCTCTACAAGTACAATGTGAAGTATGAGTGCCATTGCCATTAATATTAAGTAAAGAAGAGTTGGAACCAAACAAACTTACACGTGAAGCCAATAAAAAGCTCATAAAAAAACAGACGTCAACAAGCACAAAAATACTTAATCAGTCTCAGTTCTCTGCAGACGCAGTTTTTTTCTTATTTGTTAAGATCAAATAAGTTTTGAAAACAAAAACTTATCTACGTACATGTGTGTGGGTGTATGTGTGTGTGTTGTGCGAGTAAGTATGTTCACGACTGCGATAATTTTGTTTATTACGGAATGAACTGAATGTTGACGTAAAGGACTTATCTTGAACTTTACGGATTATGATGGAAAATAATTAGATTATTTTAACAACTCCATTCCACTCTCCTCTCCCTATCCATCAACCAGAGAGTGAAAAACTATTTTGTTAAACTCCACTCAATTGTAATACGAAGCAAATGAAGAGTTTTCCATCCAAAATTTCAATCTAAAATGGTGCGGCAGCAGGGATGGAAAATAGCGCTGATTAAGTGTTACCAATTTCGCAAACAATATGAACTTCTTGTGTCATGGCATTGGGACCATTTTTTATTATTTATTAAGGACAGAAACTTAACGAAAAGTCATTATATGATATCCAATAACAAAGAAACGAAATAAATTTTTGTTCATGAAAGCTAATTCGGAGATCAGTTGTGGAATATATCTTATAGCAAATTTAAGAATAGTAATCAATTCTGCTTGGACCGCGGGCAAGGAGAATTCAGTTCATGTGAGTAAACGAATTTCAAAAACAAGTTGCGGGAGTTCTTTGATTGTCAAGGAATAATTGGACTCATGAACTATGGGTTTTGCCGTTTAGAAAAATGACTCAAATTCGCTGTAAATGTGTCCTTCAAATATTTTCCTTTTCTTCTCATCCACTACAGCGAAATGGAATGGGCCATTACACATAAAGACTTCTCCATTGCGAGCGTTCATACTGAAGGCTGAAAATGTAAAAGGAAAAATAAGAAATATCATTTTTAATAGGCGATAACATTCTTGTTACCAAGCTTTTCTTAAGTTAATTTTCAAATTTTTTAGTGTTTAAAATTTAAATTTATTTTTTTAGTTTCGAATGATTCTAAAGCGTACCGAAATACTTGCACATTATGAGGAGATAAGAACATGAACTACTCCAAAAACCTGTACTTATACAATTCGACGTATGATTATTATTGAGAGTAAAACACACTTTATTTGCTTTTGAATGACCTGGTTCGGCGAAGTGAGCTGAGCTGAAAAGCACAAATTTAAATCAGCGTCGTCTAGAGAAATTAACATTATCAAATCTGCCGCATAGCGCCAAAGCCATTCTTAACTGGGACCGGAACTGGATCTAGACTTTGAAAAATGATTTAAGTAGTTTCAGTAACGCTGGTTCAAACGTTAGTGGCAGATAATCCGAATATCGCGGCTCCACGAAGCTCTAGTCCGTGTCAAACCGATCACTAAAATTATTCGACTAAATATTTATTTCTTTTTTCATTCTTCGATATGAAATTTAAAAACATGTTTATGATGTTGTTGAGCACAGTTTTTTGTTAAAAACTAAATATTTAAATTTCTTTATGATATCACGTACACAATTTGTGGCAGATAAGAACTATTTCAATGACTCTGTTTATCTTCTTCCATAACTATTTTATTTAAAAACTTGATATAACAATAAAAACTTGATATAAAAATAAGAGAAAATTTTTTTGGAAAATGTTAAATTCTTGGAAATTGAAATAAATTCATCTTCTAAATATTCCTTAAGTTTTCGGAATATCAGATTCCTAACACAGAACGGCCAAACCCAAAGAGTGTTAGTCAGATCGATCAGTACACATCAAGAGATGTATTTTTCACAAGAAACTTTTAACTGAATTCACAAACATTTTGCAGGGGCAAAAGTCATCTTCACACAATTTTGCGTGCGACGCATACGCGTAGATGTTAATCAGTTTATTGCTTGTCATCACTGGCAGGAGATCTCTTCCACGCAAATAAGCGACAATAATTGTTTCACAGACCAGATGAACCAGTTCCTGTTGCGTTAAGATATTCAAAAGCGCAACTTGGATTTCCTGTTGAGGGAGTCACAGTGCAACAACTGGTCTAGAATATTATGACTTTATGACAATATAACTTAATAATAATGGATTCCTATTAATTTTTTAAAAAGAAACTGACTACATGTGGGGCCATGAAAGAACCAAGTCAACTTTTGTATATGCTGCGAAGTACATAATCGTCGTTACCTGTAATCTTGAAGGAGGAGAAGTAAGAAAAAGTTCAATAGGTTACACAGGACTACATCATTCGCCGAAATGAAAAGTGTTTTTGCTAACTTTAGTTTTGCAATGACACTTAAAAGTGCGCCAAGTCCATTTAAGTTAAAAAAGATTTCACACAAACTGTTACTTCCCCTTGGTCGCAACTTTCAAATACGACATCCACCGATATAAAGAATATTGAGAAATGAAGACGTTGGCGGATGTGGTTTGCCTTTCCTGTAAAATATTTGAAGGCTGGAAGTCGACGACGTTTTTATGAATTAAGAGTAAAAATTTCTGTTCTTGGTTTGCTTTTCCACTTAAAGTTTTAAGGCCTTCTTCTTCAAAAATATTTTATTTTTATATTCTATTTCGTATAGAAACTGCGTTTTATAAATAACTTATAATCTTCAAATATATTTTATGAATGAGACTTCTGCTATCGTGGACCAAAAGTTAATTATTTCGGTACAGTTGGCAGTAGCAGCAACAACATCAAAGCATAGAAATTAAGTTATAAAACACAACACTTGATTACATACACACATTCAAAGGTTTTACTTCAAAATGGTTTTAAAGTAAATAGATATTTTCTTAGAAAAAGTCTAATTCAGCTCTCTTTAGTTAAGTATACGTTATTTAATCATCTGTTATCTATAACAATAGAGTGCGTGGTGGTGTAGGTGATATAATAAACGAATCATATTTATCTTTATAAAATACATATTCCAAGAAATTATAACAATTATTTGGGTACACAGACAAAAATGTACTCGAATCATTTTGAACTCGATTAAATTGCCAACTCCAGTTGATACAGAACGCTGATTGCCCATGTTCCCATTTAAGTTTTCCATGTTGTTCGAATTGGGCTTCACAGAAAGTGCTGCCATTTAGAGTTATTCTGAACATCTTCAAAACCTCTGGTAAAACCGGTTCTCGTCCGTATTCGTTTTGAAAATTGTCTTGTTGAACTATCCATATCGTCTGTTGTGGAAATAATAATACAAGAGCGGGATAAAACTTAAAGCAGAAAAATATTAGCTAAATCAGCTGTAGAGGCCAGCTGTTATTATTCGTCTTGAATGATCGTTTGAAGGTGTTCGAATTAACTCTGCTTCCATCAACAGTTTGTAATAAATCATGCTGGTCCAGGCTTACACGATGCGTTTCTTACTGCTACTTTTTCATCACACTAGGAATTGTTTGCGTCATATTCGAATAAATACAATAATTTCAAGTTAAGTAATTCGACTAATCGAGGACACAATAGTGTATCAAGTACCCTAATCATTATCTGTATATATTTAAGATTTGGTTTTTTATGAAAACGAAATTCTAGTGAAAAATAGACAATAACAACAACGCCGTACCAGAAACTTCCTATATAAGACCTGTTGCCGTACTGCGAAAACCAAAGTCTTCATTAAACCGCGTGCTTCAAAAGGTGTGAAGTGGTTTTCCTAAAATTAAAAGTTAAATATCGTTACGAAATTTGGAAATACAGTGAATTTAATAAAATTAAAATGGGTCTTAAGGGTATTTATCAATTCATAAATTTATCTCCTCAGGATGTGTTAATTCATATTCGAAAAGGACGACAGTTGCTGCCGCAAATTGAAAGGACTCGTTAAAACGGATGTTACATTTCAAAAACTAGTGATTTGAATATTATAAATTGAAGAAGTGAACGATTTGAGAATCTTCTATAAAATTACGCAAGAGGCCGATTGAATAGAAAAAATTAGTGCCAACGTTTGAGTGAAATAATATTTTTCAGATAATTTTTTTTTTCTTCGGTCGTTGTGTAACGCTCGAGCGCTGTTAACGATTTGTTTCGAACATCTAAAACTTCAGTCAGATTTTCGTACGAGTATTTAAGATTTTTTCTACAATTTTTTTTGTTGTTATCAGTATTTTATTTTATTCTTACGGAAATACACTCGAACTCACGAAGTTAAAATCACTAAAGAAATTAATATTCCATATGCAAAAGCTTTCAGTTTTCATGTTCTACTGAAATTGATATAAAAAACTTATCTGATACTCCAAAAGAAATTAACGAACTTGATGGAAAATTTCAGAAAATGTTTTGAATTGAAATTCCAATATGTTTTTAATAAAAAATTATTTTCCTGAATTATTTAATTAAAAATGATTCAAAAACTCTTTATTTTGGATATAATTATTTGACAAAATTCTCGTGTATAATTTTGACTAACAAAATCATGACTCATTCATCTGATTTTCCAAGAAAATGTTTCAATATTTATTTTATTTTTATTCTTGCAAAGATGTTCGTATTGAAAATTAGTTTTTATTTTCTTATTTTTTGCAGAGAGAACTTCTCAAATACTTTTAGTATTCGCCATCATCCAAGTTGTGCTATTCTCCACAAGTAATGCAGCACCAAAGAAGGCCTCACAACCTTTTGAAGTTCAGCTGTTCTCGAAGTTGGTCGATGCCAACAGTGGCAAGAATATTTTCTACTCTCCCTTGTCCTTAAAAATGTGTCTGGCCATGATTCGTCAGGGCGCCAGTGGCGAAACTGGTGAGCAAATTGATGCAGCTTTGAATGCCTACGGTCAAGAACCCTCAAAATTGGCCGATGAGTTTCATAATATTTTGGAAAAATATAGAAACGATAAGATTCTTAAAATCGCTAGTAAAATTTATGTCATGAGCGGCTACAAGGCTCAGAGATCCTTTTACGCGTCCTTAACGCAAAAATTCTTCTCCTCGATGGCATCTTTGAACTTCAACAGAAATAACGCGTCTGCTAACGCTATAAATCGTTGGGTGAAAAATCAAAGCGGTATCACAAATTTGATATCACCGGATCAATTGAGTGGCGATACCCGTATCGTCGTTGTAAATGCTCTAAAGCTTAAGGGCGAATGGGCTTCTCGATTTAATCCAAACGACACTCGTGTTGCCCCTTTCGTACTGGAAGATGGCACGAAATTTGATGTGGAGATGATGTCACGAATGGGCAAGTACAATTTGGCCATTGTGCGGAAGATAGGAGCGTTCGTTTTGGAAATGCCATACAAGGACTCCAACTTTTCCATGATGATTGTATTACCCAGGGGAAAAACCACATTGTCTGCTGTGGAGGAAAAATTAAAGAGTATTAAATGGAGCGAGGTAGAAAGTGACTTTAGCCCGGGAGGAGTCGAAGTGAAAATTCCAAAATTTAAGCTTGAATTTAAGGGCGAGTTTGTGGATCATTTGAAGGAGGTGAAGAAATTTGAATTAAAATAATCTTGAAAATTAAAAAAATTTTAATTTCGTATTTTTTAATTTCTCCAAAGATGGGAGTGCAGCGTATTTTTTCAGATGATGCTCAATTCGAAAAAATGTTATCAGTAGGAGGACAAGCGGTTGACAGGTTGGGCGTGAGTAAAATTGTGCAGAAGGCTTTTATTGAGGTCGATGAGGGCGGTTCGACAGCTGGTGCCGCTACTGGTATGTTGAACAACGATACAAATTTATTTTTATTTTTAATAGTTTTTTATTTATTTATGAACAATATTTTTTGTTGTTCTTAAATCCAACACTTTTTCTAACCTTCGGATTTATAATTATCAGAATTTTTACACTGAATAAATTTATCTTCTCTCTTTAAAATTTGCAGGAGCCGAATTTATGGACCGCACTACGCCCATTCCATTTATAGCGAACAGACCATTTTATTTCTTCATCAAGGATGAAAACAATAACAAAATATTTGAAGGACGAATTAATAAACAATTCACTTCCTAATTTTTAACATGAAACAAAACACAAATTTTTTAGTCCAAATTAAATAATAATCTTTTACTCCCATTTCCTTTTATATATATAAAAAATGAAACATTAAAGAGACCATTTGGTGCTAAAAACAAAAGAATACAGTTTTTAAATATTTGCAAAGTTTTTTTTTTTATTATTCTTAAATGAAATCGCTTTATACATCACGAAGATTTGCATGGGTTCAAAAAAAAAAATATAAAATATATTAAAAATTCGTTTTCAGGGGTGGCAAATTGATTTGTTTTTCATTCATATAAGTAACCAAAAAGGCAACCGACGTTGTTTTATTTTGCTAATGAAAACTATTTTATAACTTGCGAAGAATAAAAATTGGCACTTAAAAATATATGTATGTAACGCCAGATGTACGTTGCTGAAGGGTATATAAGAGTCGGCACAGCCGAATATAGCACTTTTACTTGTCATAACGTGAGTTTTCGGTCTATGAACGTTGTGTAACGTTTCAAGGCAGACATTCCGTAAAATCATAAGTTTCCTGTTGATGGATTTTTGTAGCAGAAAACAAACAACGTTTTGCTAAAACGTTTCTATTTCTAAAAAATTAACACCCGTTTGCGTTATAACCCAAAGAAAATTTAATATTTATTTTCCTTATTTGTTTTATCATGACGATCATTGATGTTTTTGAAATATAATTTCTAGGAAAATAATAAATTATTAAGGTATTCGCATACGAAATATAATCGAATGATTTTAATCGTGATTATCCACTACAAATTGATAACGTTTTTGGTGGTTCTGAAGTAAAATAAAATATCTTTTATAGTTCAGTTCCAATTGAGAATGGCCAGTTTTACCGAAATTAAGTGTGATTCTCTAAACTTTCCTTCATTGTGTGATTGAAATATCGCAGATTTTTACACTCGAATACGATATTAAGTTTCATTGATAATAACGGCAAATAGAAACGGCAAACAACTTATATATAATTTAAGTCAACTCAATATATTTTCAATGAGAATTGAACACATTGACTTGGCCGGAATATGTTTTTCTTTGGTTATGCGATTAATCGCTGATATATCATTATGGTACTGAACACCCTAACCACTAACTGTATATGCGTCAGATTTGAGTGGCTGTCAAAAATATTATATAAGAAATATGAGGACGTATTTCCCCGAAACTTCCTATAAAAGACCTGCTGCCGCACAGCGAAAGCCAAAGTCTTCATTAAACCGCGTGCTTCAAAAGGTGTGAAGTGGTTTTCCTAAAATTAAAAGTTAAATATCGTTACGAAATTCGGAAATACAGTGAATTTAATAAAATTAAAATGGGTCTTAAAGGTATTTGTCAATTAATAAATTTATCTCCTCAGGTTGTGTTAATTCATATTCGAAAAGGACGACAGTTGCTGATGCAAATTAAAAGGACTCGTCAAATCGGATGTTACATTTCAAAAACTAGTGATTTAAATATTATAAATTGAAGAAGTGAACGATTTGAGAATCTTCTATAAAACTACGCAAGAGGCCGAGTGAATAGAATAAATTAGTGCCAACGTTAAGCATTTTTTTTGTTAAACTTTTTTTAAATAATTTTTTTTCTATTGTTATATCAGACTCGAACGCTGTGAACTGTTGTTATAATTATTTTCGGTTAAGCCTTTTTATTCTTTGAATTATTAAGTCGTATATGATGTTTTCTTTTTACAATTTTTTTCAATTTTATTCATAAACTATTTTTGTTTTATTATTATTATGTTTTTTTTTTGATAAATTTTTGTGATAAAATTATATAAAATAACGTTGACGAAATATAAAAATTCCTTATCTTTAAATATAGTCCACATAAGTTTGATTAACATTATGTTAACGAATAATTAGCAACAAGCATTCGACTTTAAAAAGTCACCCTCTTCTTCCACAGTTCAGTTACCAAATTTTCTACAAAAAATTTATGACAATTGGACTTCAGTGCCTCGTTTCTGTAACTGATGCGAGAAGTTCTCACATCGAAAAACTAAATAATTATGGTTGTCATGCTTTTTATTGTAGGGTTATCCATAGAGAAATATATTTATTATTATAAATAACCAACAAAATTTTAAATGCATAAAAAATATATTCTGACTCTTCCTCTGTTTCACAGAGTGACGATAAAGGCACTAGTTCAAAGTGCTCCAATAATTACGCTTTTTTTTTGAAATAAGTTTGGATTAAAAATAGTTTTGATTTTTTACTTCATTTGCAGAGAGAACATCTCAAACACTTTTAATTTTCGCCATCATCCAAGTTCTGCTACTCTCCACAACTCATGCAGCACCAAAGAGCGACTCAGAATCTTTCGAAGCTCAGCTGTTCTCGAAGTTGGTCGATGCCAACAGTGACAAGAACATTTTCTACTCTCCGTTGTCCATAAAAATGTGTCTGGCCATGATTCGTCAGGGCGTCAGTGGCGAAACTGGTCAGGAAATTGATGAAGCTTTGGCATCATCCGGTCAAGGACAAGAAAAATTGGTCGAGGAATATCATGAGGTTTTACAAAAAGATAGAAATAATCAGATTTTTAAAATCGCTAGTAAAATCTATGTCATGAGCGGCTACAAGGTTCAGAGATCTTTTCACACGTCCTTAACGCAAAAATTCTTCTCCTCGATCGCATCTTTGAACTTCAACAAAAATAAGGCATCTGCCAACGCTATAAACCGTTGGGTGGAACAACAGAGTGACGTCACAAATTTGATATCACCGAATGAATTGAGTGGCGATACCCGTATGATCGTAGTAAATGCCGTCCACTTCAAGAGCCAATGGGCTTCTAAATTCAATCCAAAACAAACTTCTTATATGTCATTCACGTTAGAGGATGGCACAACTTTCAATGTGAAGATGATGTTGCAAACCGGAAAATTCAAGAGGGCTTCCATGCACGATGTAGCAGCTTCCGTTTTCGAAATGCCTCTTAAGGACGCCAACTTGTCAATGATAATTGTATATCCAAGGTTAAATGAAAAACTGTCTGCTGTGGAGGAAAAGTTTAATAGTATTCCATGGTCCGAAGTAGAAAAAAAGTTTCAACTGGATGATTATGATTTGCGAATTCCAAAATTTAAATTTGAATTTAAAACAGAATTGACGCAACCTTTGACGGAGGTAAAGGATTTTATATTAAATTACAAAAATTAAAACTAGTTTTATTTAATATTATTAATTTTCCCAAAGATGGGAGTGCAGCGTATTTTCTCAAATGACATTCAACTCGATAAAATGTTGGCAAAAGGAGGACAAGCCGTTAGTGGATTGAAGGTGGACAAAATGGTGCACAAAACTTTCATTGAGATCAACGAGGAGGGCGATACAGTTCCAAGTACGTTACATCTACACGTTTTATATAATTTTCAGCTGACGAACTATTTTTTCTCGTTTTAAAATTTGTAGAACCCGCTGGTGGAAATCTCATGGGAATCAACACATTTACAGTTAACAGACCATTTTATTTCTTCATCAAGGACGAAATGAATAACAAAATATTTGAAGGCCGCATTAATAAAAAATTTAGTTCGTAATTCGTTGTTGAATAAAATAAATTTCTTGTATCAAATTAAGCCACTTCTTTCACTCTGAAAGTTCAAGTCAGGCCACATTCCACGGAAGTGCAGGATGTAAATTTTTTTCATTTTCGCAAATACGAACCCATGGAATGAGGCTGGGGGATGGACGGGCTTTGGATTAAGGAAGCAGTTTTATTTCCGTCCAGGTATCTCTTGGAAAATGATTTTCTCTTATGAATATCGTTCAAGCTCGGATACAGGAGAAGTGAAAAGGCGCTGTGGTCGAACTCTGGGAGCAGATGATTATGTTGACAGATGAGCAGATGGAGTGTTTGTTTAGGTTCTCTTAATATTTAGCTGCTGCTCTAGAAGCATAGTACGCGATAATGCTCATTGCGGACGTTACTTCGTGATTGAAACAGCTCGGCAGCCGCTATCACAACCAGGCACCCAAGCACAGCAGAGAAATTCGATGTAATATTCATGATCGAGGGCGAAGTTGGCTCTGGGGTCTTAGACTTTGTAGTCTCAGAGCCCCAAATCGAAACGGAAACCGCAATAATGCGAAGCACTTATTTTTAATGTGTTCACGTGGAATCAGCATGTAAAATATCGCACTCAGATAGAAATAATCAAAATTATGATGCCAGAATTGTGGTTGCGATGTGTACAGCCAATTTAATGACGCAAGTCTACTACGAATATATGTTCAGGTATTCTATTTATCTTAAAAACCATGTCATAAAGGGTGTTTTTTTTTAAATAGTGGATAGGATCAACTGTTGAAATGAAATTTAGTTCCTAAATGGCCGGTTTGTTCGTCAAAACTCGCAGAGAATTTTGTTAATTTACAGTGCGCACAATCGTCTATCTGAACAGAGAGTGTGACAGAGGACTCGAATTATGGGCCTCTACTCGTTCACTGCTTGGAATACGTTGAGGAAAGATCTTGGCTAAATCCAATCGGTGCAATGATGCACCATGAGCCATGGCTCATCACTTGCATCGTGTGTGGTTGGTGAATGGGCTGGGAATCAACAGATTGACGAGGCTATGCCCTCGTCATTGAGCTAATCAAAAGTTGTTTGGGAATTCAATTGGATTCGCTCTAAAAGAAACACCCTATGCCCATACACAAGAACGCTGAGGTGAACACATTTCATTGGAAATGCTAGTAAATACATGAGTGTTGGTTACACTGTACAACAAATTTTTTTCACATGAGAAAAACGAAAACGGGTCGTTTGCTATCAACGGTCTAATAATTAAAATTGATCTATCGTAAATTTTTATAACTTTTAATTAAGAAAATACAAAATTATTAAACAAGTATTGTTTTAAATTTGAAGAGAGAAGAACAACAAATTCTTGATACTAACCGAACACCACGATCCGGCATTCAACGCTCTGATTATTGCCAAGACAGAACATGTTCCCATTACAGCGGTGCCGAGAAGACTTCGACCTGATATTAAATGCGCTCCTGTGTTACGGATTTCAAATCGCGAAAATTTTTTAAGAAACTATTTAAAAAATATTTTAAACAATTAAAACACGCATTAATTTCGATTTCCTCATGTTCAATGTTTTCTAAAAACACCAACTGAATACACAAACAAGTGGAAAAGTTCTCTATTTTTATATCTAATTTTTGTTTTATAAACGTTTCATAAACGTTGCATAAACGTTTAAAAGCAAACAGTCGATAAAACCATAAGCTTCCTGTTGATGAATTTTTGCAGCAGAAACATGCTCATGTTAAATGGTTTCTATCTCTTGTTTGCGTCATATCCCACAGAAAATTAAATATTTATTTTCGTAAATTGCTGTACTTAAGAGCGTCATAAAGATGTTTTTAAATTAAATATCTTAGAAATTATTTTATAGTTACTGAAAGATGCGCATATGAAAAGTGATAAAGATGTACTCGAATAATTTTAGTTATCGAATTGATGCCAACTAGCGAAGCCGATAATGTTTTTAAAAGCTCATGCGTGACCGCATGCTCATCCCTGCATCAAATGTCGCATGTTGACAGGAACGGCAGTAAAAAATTCCAGCAACATGGGAGAGTTGCATTTTTGTTGTCTAGTTCCACTTCTAGTTAAAAATGACTTTGGCGCCATACGACATCCATTTTGACTGAAATTGAATATATTTTTCTGAACTTCACTCCATATTTCGATTGAATTTTCGCACGTTTTTAAATAAAAAATTATTGTTACACTCAAATCAGGCATCCAATTCGATTGATAATACCGACAAATAGATTCGATAACAGGTTTTGTTTGATTTTGTTCGACTCAATATATTTTCAATATGAATTAAATATATTGACTTGACGACCAAAGAATTAAACTCTGGTTATTCGAATAATCGAGCAGAAAATGCTGTACTGAATACTCCAATCATTATCTAAATTTGCTTAAAGTCTGCATCATAAAATATATTTTTTTTTAATAATAGAGCAGACAAAGAAACGAAGTCGATGTGGTTTCCGACCCACGGTCGCACGGCAAAAGCCAAAGTCTTCATTGAACCGCGTGCTTCAGAAGGTGTGCAGTGGTTTTCCTAAAATTAAAAGTTAAATATCCTGACGAAATTCTGAAATACTGAGAATTTAATAGAACTAAAATGGGTCTTAAAGGTATTTATCAATTCATAAATTTATCTCCTCAGGATGTGTTAATTCATATTCGAAAAGGACGACAGTTGCTGCCGCAAATTGAAAGGACTCGTCAAATCGGATGTTAAATCTCAAAAACTAGTGATTTGAATATTATAAATTGAAGAAGTGAACGATTTGAGAATGTTCTATAAAATTACGCAAGAGGCCGAATGAATAGAAAAAATTAGTGCCAACGTTAAGAATTTTTTAGTTAAACTTTTTTTAATAAATTTTTTCTTCTATTTTTATATAAGACTCGACCGCTGTGAATTGTTATAATAATTATTTTCGGTTAAACTTTTTTTCTTTGAATTATTAAGTCGTGTATGATATTTTCTTTTTACTAATTTTACTGATATTATTCATAAACTATTTTTATTTTATTATAATAATTTATTTCTTGATAAATTTGTGTGAAAAAACTTAATACAATAACGTTGACGAAATATAAAAATTCCTTATCTCTAAATATAGTCGAAATAAGTTTGACTAACAACAGGATTGACTTCTTAACTAAAAACTTAGCAACAACCATTCGACTTTAAAAACTCACCCAGTTCAGAATTAAAAAAAAATTGTGGTCCAATTTATATTATTTTTATTTTTGAAATATGTTCGTATTAAAAATAACTCTGGTTTCATTTGCAGAGAGAATTTCGCAGGTGCTTTTAATTGTTGCCGTCATCCAAATTTTGTTGTCCTCCACAAGTGATGCAGCACCAAACAGGGACTCCAAACCTTTTGAGGTTCAGCTGTTCTCAAAGTTGGCCGATGCCAACAGTGACAAAAATATTTTCTACTCTCCGTTGTCCATAAAAATATGTCTGGCCATGATTCGTCAGGGTTCCAGTGGCGAAACGGGTCGGCAAATTGAGGCAGCTTTGACATCATCCGGTCAAGGACACGAAAAAATGGCCGATGAATATCACGATATCTTACAAAGATATGGAAATAGTACGATTCTCAGCATCGCCAATAAAATTTATGCCATGACCGGCTACAAGGCCCAGAGATCTTTCTACAATTCCGTAACCCAAAAATTCTTCGCCTCGATGGCATCTTTGGACTTCAGCAGAAGTAAAGCGTCTGCTAAATCCATAAATCGTTGGGTGAAAGATCAAAGCGATATCACAGACCTGATATCAGAGGATAAATTGGATAGTGATACACGTCTGGTGATCGTGAATGCCTTAAAATTCAAGGGCAAATGGGCTTCTGCATTTAACCCAAATAGAACCAGTAATGCCGCTTTCGTACCAGAGGATGGCGAACCATTTGATGTGAGGATGATGTATCAAAGTGGAACTTTCAAGAATTGTTATTTGTGGGATTTAGAAGCACATGTCTTGGAAATGCCCTATGAAGACTCCAACTTTTCGATGGTGATTGTATTACCCAGAGGAGAAAAAAACTTGTCTGATGTGGAGAAAGAGTTTAATAGCATTCCATGGACCCGTGTTGAATATGAGTTGTATGCCAACGAAGTGCATGTGGGATTTCCAAAATTCAAGCTGGAATTTAAAGCCGAGTTGTCGAAACCTTTGATGGAGGTGAGAGTATTAAATTAAATGATTAAAACTCTGGAATATTAATTTAGATTTCGAAATTTATTTAAAGTTGGGCATGAAGCGTATTTTTTCACCCGATGCTGAATTGGATAAAATTTTAGTAGCAGATGGACAGGCCATTAAAGGGTTAAAAGTGGATAATATTGTGCAGAAGGCTTTCATTGAGGTCGATGAAGAGGGCTCCACAGCTGGTGCAGCTACCGGTATGTTGCATAATCGTATACGTTTACATACACAAGAAAGAGTATTATTTTATAAAATTTCTTACAAATTTTAATGTTTATAATAAATATAAATATCCGAAGGGGTTTTATATATCTGACACCTTTAATATTGGCGTTAGAGATTTCGCTTAGCGCCGATTTATAATTTTATAAGCATTATAACTGCTAATGAATTATATCTTCTCGTTTTTAAATTTGCAGAAGTCGGTGTGACGAGCCGCATGGGTTCCGACGATTTTATAGCGGATAGACCATTTTATTTCTTCATCAAGGACGAAATGAACAACAAAATATTTGAAGGACGAATTAATAAGAAATTCAGTTACTAATTTCCTATATGAAATAACAGCACAAACTACGTGTCAAGAAAACTTTATTGAAATTAAAAAAAGAAATTGTAATAACTTTTAGCAAATTAAATCAATTTTCAAGTCAAGCAACTTCTTTTACTCTCAAATATGGAGACCACTTCGTTTAGGGACAAGAAAGTATTGCATCATCTTTGGAAAATACACACTATTTGCTTAACTATAGCCCCGATTCGTTTGGAAAATTATTGAAACTAAAAATTTTGCTATCCAGAATTTTTAAAAATGGTTCAGCGCTCCAATCGTGGTTGCGCTCTCGTTGAAAGTTTTTAGACTTGCTGAATACTTTCCATCAACAATATTCAGTAAATGAGCGGAGCTCATCTTATCAGGTAAATTATAGATGAGAGTGTGAACAGGACAGATGTGTGGTCCAGATAATTTCTTATCCAATGGGAACTGAAGTTGAGATGGAGTTCAGATGTTGAAAGCAGCATGTGCACAAGACACATTCACATATTCTGTAGAGAAAAACACGGCGATTTTTATAACGTTCCAATAGGAACACGAGTCCACGACATTTACATGAACTGAGAGAAACATTTTTAGTTGCTGGTTTTGCAATGCCTTCTTCTGCAAAAATATTTCATTTTTATATTCTATTTCTTTTAGAAAATGTGTCTTATAAACAACTTATAAGCATAAAATATTTATTGTGAATAAGACTTTTGCCATTGTGGACCAAAAATGAATTGTTTCTGTTACAGTTGGCAGTAGCAGCAACAACATGAACCCAGATATAAATTCCATTGTAACAACCAACTAACACTTACATACACACACATACACATGTACGTATGTATGTGTACATACAACGCATTAAGTTTTACTTCAAGGCATTTTTAAAGCAAACAATTTTTATCTAAGTGAAAATATAATATTAATTCAGTATTCACTAGTATGGCACTCAACATAATCAAATACTCTAGTTATATCTTATCTATGATAATAGAGTGGTAAAAGAGTAACTTGTATGGTGAAACAACATATAAGGTGGCACAGTTACGCTACTTGTTTGATTTCAATGATGTCAAGTTCTTGTGTTTGTGGTTGTATATGTGAGCATTATTCCAGTGTGCAGCATTTCAATGTGATTTTTTTTCTATAATATTTAACGTGGACCACGACTTCACCCAGAGAATTGACTGTTGTAACGTCGGTGTTGCCACCTTTCACCGATTGTTTCTTGATTTTTATTTATTCTTGAAGATATAAAAAATATTTCTTAATTTTTACTTATTCTATAGAAAATATAAGTTATTTCTTGATTTTTATTTTATTATAATATGAAATTTATTTGTTGGGTGGTTAAGCAATGTCTATATGCATTCCATTGGCGCTTTTTACCAAATCGTCAGTAGACTTCAACCACATTTTTGAAAAGTTTCAAACTTCTCAACCTATTAAAAGACTTTTATAAACCATCTGAGAATTATGTTGATAAATTAACTATAAAATTTCATATATGATTTCAAAAAATGACATTATAATAAGTGTAGTAGGCTATGAAACTTATGCAAACCAAAACCCAACAAACAACTTTTATTCGATATGACTCTATTTTATTTTTCTACACCTTTTTTTTATTGATAAAAAAGTTTTCTTGATTTTTACTTATTCTAGAGAAAATAAAAGTTATTTCTTGATTTTTATTTAAACGAGTGGCATCACTTTCCACAGGTTTCATATCGGAGCCCGATAATATTGGTAAACAACAATCGGATATATTCCTTTCATGTTGCTGCAACTCAGTTGATCTTTAAAAATCACGCAACTTTTTAATATATGTTTTATTTTAATTGTTTGCGGGTAGAATTTTGGAACTTTTTTTAATATTATTTCTTATTTGATGTGCTCCACACGTGATGCGGCCACCAACGACCAAGCAGATTTTGAGGCGCGCTTGTACTCCAACATAGTCAATACCATATCCGATGGCAACATATAGTATTCGCTGTTGTCTATAAAAACATGTCTAGCTGCTGTGCGGCACTAGATGCTGAGTATCATGATATATTAAGAAAATTTAGAAATCTTAAGACTCTAAGCGTTGCCTATAAAAATTATGTCATTAAGGGCTACAAGGCTCGGAGATCTTTCAAGGATTTCTTAACCCAAAAATTCTTCGCTTCGATTGCATCTATAAACTTTAATGAACACGTCTCATCTGCCAGAGTTATAAACTTGTGGGTGAAGCGTCAAACTAATATTACAGACTTGGTATCAGCGGATCAATTGAATGGCGATACACGCATGATCATGATAAACGCCATACAGTTTAAGGGCGAGTGGGTTCTGATATTTAACGAAAATCTAACGGTACACAGAGACTTCAAGTTGGATAAAACGGTATCCTTTAAAGTCAAAATGATGGTACAAACTGGCGAATTTAAATGCGCGTATTTGAGTGACATGAACGCGCATGCATTAGAAATGCCGTACACAGATCTCAATTAGTCTATGACGGATTGCCCGAATTGGTAACCGAACTAAGCGAGATTGCATTCACCCAAATAACAAACAAAATGCGCCTTGAAGATATGGTCGTTTATTTACCGAGCTTTAAGACCGCATTCGAGGCCGAATTTAAAAAGTCCTTGATTAACGTAAGACAGCTAAGGTTTTATTTCATTTTCCGATAATGCCCAATTCCATAATATGTGTGAGCAAAATCATGCACATGGCTGTCATCGAGGTCAATGACAGAGTAACTGAGGTTGCAGCTGTTACTGCTGCTACTGGTTTTGTTTTCGTTTAAATTCTCTCTATGAGCCGAGGCCTTCGCAGATCATTTTTCACAGGGTTGCATGTTGATCATTGAAATTTTTTCATATTGTTAAGACTTGCCGACATTTTGAAAGCAACTTTATGCACTTTTATACGCTTTTGTTAGCTACACTTGTATGATTGTTTGTATCTATTTTGGTTCATTATTGTTTTAAGCTTTTTTGTTTATTTTTACTTTTTCAGCTCGATTTTCTCAAAATGAGAGCTTTAGTTTTTTGAAATTAAATCAGCCTATTATTTATTTGAATGTAAACTATGAGAAGAATATAAGAACATGGACTTCACAATTAACCCTGTACGAGTACTAGGTGGCGTATAAGCATCGCTATTAATAATATTATAAGAATGTTATCGCCTATTAATAAATGATGTTTCTTATTTTTCCTTTTACATTTTCAGCCTTCAGTATGAACGCTCGCAATGGAGAAGTCTTTATGTGTAATGGCCCATTCTATTTCGCTGTAGTGGATGAGAAGAAAAGGAAAATATTTGAAGGACACATTAACAGCGAATTTGAGTCATTTTTCTAAACGGCAAAACCCATAGTTCATGAGTCCAATTATTCCTTGACAATCTAAGAACTCCCGCAACTTGTTTTTGAAATTCGTTTACTCACATGAACTTAATTCTCCTTGCCCGCGGTCCAAGCAGAATTGATTACTATTCTTAAATTTGCTATAAGATATATTCCACAACTGATCTCCGAATTAACTTTCATGAACAAAAATTTATTTCGTTTCTTTGTTATGGGATATCATATAATGACTTTTCGTTAAGTTTCTGTCCTTAATAAATAATAAAAAATGGTCCCAATGCCATGACACAAGAAGTTCATATTGTTTGCGAAATTGGTAACACTTAATCAGCGCTATTTTCCATCCCTGCTGCCGCACCATTTTAGATTGAAATTTTGGATGGAAAACTCATCATTTGCTTCGTATTACAATTGAGTGGAGTTTAACAAAATAGTTTTTTACTCTCTGGTTGATGGATAGGGAGAGGAGAGTGGATGAATGGAGTTGTTAAAATAATCTAATTATTTTCCATCGTAATCCGTAAAGTTCAAGGGAAGTCATTTACGTCAACATTCAGTTCATTCCGTAATAAACAAAATTATCGCAGTCGTGAACATACTTACACACACAACACACACATACCCACACACATGTACGTAGATACGTTTTTGTTTCGAAAACTTATTTGATCTTAACAAATAAGAAAAAAACTGCGTCTGCAGAGAACTGCGACTGATTAAGTATTTTTGTGCTTGTTGACGTCTGTTTTTTTATGAGCTTTTTATTGGCTTCACGTGTAAGTCTGTTTGGTTCCAACTCTTCTTTACATAATATTAATGAAAATGGCACTCATACGTCACATTGTACTCGTAAAAGGTTAAAGGTGTGGCCCATGCCCTTACCTTCTCAAAACGAGTATATATGTTTTCCCGCTTTCGAAGCATATGAAAATAAGAATTAAAATATAATAGAATTTAAAAACGAACTAAAAAGTTTAAAATAAATTGAAAAATTATCTTAAAACAATAATGAATCCAAATGCAAGCGCCATTGCGGAAAATAGGTCGGGGGCACTTAGTGCCCTATTTTTGATACATCGAGCGATCGACGCTTTCTTCTAAATCATACTTCTGTTTTGGTTAGAAAAGTTGCCCAAGAAAATGATCGTTCTCTTAAGAGATGATGCAAAACTGTCAGTCAATCTCAGACCATTTTGAGTTACGCCAGAAAATCGTCGTTTCAAGGGGAAAACATGAGCAAATTTTTTATCTAAAAAAACGAGTTAATATTTGCGAGAAGATTATTCGACTAAAGATTTATTTCTTTTTCCATTCGAAATTAAGATGTTTTCGTGGGTATAAAATTTAAAAACATGTTTATGATGTTGTTGAGAACAGTTTTGTGTAAAAAATTTAATATTTAAATTTCTTTATGATATATAAAAACTGTTTTTATGGCCTTCAATACTAAGAAATTTTGTGGTTCTACTAAATATTTTCTTTAAAAGGTCTATACAAAAATATTCTGGAAAAATAAAAGAATATTTCACATGCTTGGGTATTGAAATCTGTGGTTTTTAAAAAGTCTTGAACGTGAAGAAATTGGAATAAATACGCCTTCTAAGCGTTCTTAATATTCCTTCAATGGTTTCTTTGAAAATTGTCACTCCATCGAATTCGTAACACGAATTTGAGTTTTCATTGAGGTCGGTTGTATTTTGTTTATTCAAAATATACTCATAGAAAATATACTATTAGAATACATTTTCAAATTTAAAATAAATATATATATAAAAAAAAAGTTCATTGGAAAACTATTAAAAATAATAAATTCGTATATAAAACAATAATACACAATCAATATGAGTACTGGTGAACCAAATTTAAGTGATGACGGTAGCGGTGATGAAAACAATTCAATTTGGCAAAGTATGCCAATAAAACGTAAGCAATCTGAATCTCCAAAACTATACCAAAAGAAACGGTCGTATTCGAATGACGGACCAAGCACTTCTAATAATAAATATGCAGCTCTAAGTATTGATGATGATGAAAATGAAATCAACGAAAATGAATCCAACGAAAACACACCACCAAAACCTCCACCTATCTATATAGCAAATGTAGAAAATATTAGCATTATGTTGAGAAAACTTAATAGCGTAATTTCAGTTAATGATTTTAGTTATAAGTCATTAAGAGAAGGTCAACTACGTTTAATGATAAATACAGTAGATCACTACCGTAAAGTTGTTAAATATTTAGAGGTGTCAAAAATTTATTTCCATACTTACCAATTGAAACAGGAAAAATCATATCGAGTTGTAATAAAAGGTCTTCACCACACAACTCCTATTGTAGACATAAAAGCAGAACTTATAACGCTACGTCATCAAGTCAGGGAGATACTAAATGCCAAAAGTCGATTTGGACCCCAGTCCAAACAACAAAGATGTTTACAATATAAAACAAATCAATAATGCTTTGGTTAAAATCGAGCCGCCCGCCGTTTAAAACCAATGAACCAATGGGACAATGCCACCGGCGTCAAGAATTTGGCTATACGAAGACATACTGCAAAAAACCCTATAAATGTGTTAGATGCGCTATGGATCACGCTACTTCAAGGGAAGTGAATAAATAATCGATTTTTGTTTTAATCGATTATTTCCTTCTTACTATCGATTTTTTGCAATCGATTTTATTAATTGTAAAAATCGATTTTTAATGAACCGATTACATGAACTACGCATTTTAAATCGATTTTTGTAATTAATGCCATCTATGCGATGAATGAAAAAATGAGTAAGTAAGTTTATTAAATGTAAACACGTCGATAAAAAATCATTTGTTTTGTTAATAACTCTTTTTACTATTTAAACATAAGGTTTAAAGGGTGATTTGTTTTGTAATTTACTTTTGTCATTTGAAACCAAACGATTGTCATTTTATTCACTATTTATCTTCTTCAGTTTATTTTATTTTTTCAAGTCAAATTCTGAACGATACTGATAAAAAATAAATCAAATTTGTTTTTTTTTTAATCGTCTAAACTTAAATTATACAAAGTGATTCGTTTTGTATTTTATTAATGGTGGGACCAAACAATTGTCGTTATATTATCGGTACTGCAATAAAATATTCCAGAGTACTGAAAATTTGTATACGAATAATTCGAATCTGTATTTATAATCTAAAATTCGTCCTTTTGGTTAATTTATTATACTTGTAATTAATGATAATTATCTAAAATGATTTTTTTAAATTAATCGCTCATAACTTTCACTAATATAACGAATAAGCATTTTTCATACAAAAAAAAAATAGAATTATCTACAAAAATCGATTATTTCCTCGAAATTCGATTTTTTACAAATCGATTTATTTTCAAACAAAAAGAATCGAGTACTAAATAATCGATTTTTTCGACCCTAGCTCACATTCCTAGCTACTTCTCTTTGATCTAAGCCTCTGGAAACGCCAATTATAAAGGATGTAAAGTGTATCAAGATCTTGTCTCGGAAAGGCCTTTAAGACAAATGAATCCCTTGACAACTAAAAAACCAAATAACTTCAACTTAAACATGGCAGATTATCCCAATATTAAAGCTAATTCAAATAATTATAATCAACATAATAATGGTTTCAATATGTCATACTCGGAAGCTGTTAAATGCCAAGACCCCAATTTTCCACCGCGATTGGAAAAGTTAGAAAAAATGATGGAGAATCTCATGAATATGATAACAATGATATTGACAAAATTATGCAAATAAATTTTAGAATGGCAATATGGAATGCCAACGGGCTTTCTAATCATAAAAATGAAACTGAAATTTTTCTCAAAAACAATAACATAGACATATTCTTAATATCGGAGACCCACTTTAATAGCAAAAATTATTTCAAAATACGCGGTTTTGATACAATAAACGCTTTTCACCCTGATGACAGGGGCAGCTGTTTTAGTGAAATCCACTATAAAGTACGAAATATTAGATGCGGTTGAAGAACCATATAAACAAGCAGCTGGGATCAAAGTGAAGTTTGAAAATTTTTTCCTTAACATATTTTCTGTTTATTTTCGTTAATTATCTGCAATATGAACACTTCTTTCGTTCAGTAGGATCAAAATTCATTGTGGGAGGAGATTTCAATGCTAAGCACCCATACTGGGGCTCACGCTTAGCAAACCCAAAAGGAAAAGAGCTTTATAAGTGTATTTAAAAAAAATCATTATAGTCCAATTTCAACAGGAGCACCTACATACTGGCCAAGTGATCCAACCAAAATTGCAGATCTTTTAGATTTCGCTATCTTGCGTTACTAGATATCTCGGAAAGTGCTGATTTAAGTTCAGATCACACTCCAGTTATTCTATATTACAATACACGTATCAAGCTTAGGGAAGTTCACAACAAAATTTTTACAAATAGAACAGATATTCTTCAATATGCTACCTATATAGAAAACAATATAAATCTAAATGTTTCTTTGAAATCTGGATATGAGATAGAAGATGCTATTGAAATATTCTCTAATCTCATTTGTGAGGTAGCGTTCATGTCTACGCCAACAAATGAACAACCAAATGGACATAATGTTAAAATTTCCAACGAAATTCGGAATTTGATAAGGAATAAAAGACATTTGAGAAGGGTATACCAAGGAACCAGAAGTCCACTGGATAGAACTATTTTAAATAATGCAGCTAATTACTTAAAGCGGAGATTAAAAGAATATAAAAATGAAGCTGTCGAAGACTTTCTCAGGAACTTGGATCCAACTCGGAATGATGAGCATAATCTCTGGAAAGCTGGAAAGACATGTTCCTTTCAAAAATGTTAGTGGGGATTGGTGCAAATCCGATCTCTCTAAAGTAAGCGCTCTGAAGGAACATTTGGAAAACACTTTTCAACAATTTTCGAACAATTCCTAGATGTGGCTTGCCAAATGTGTCGTCCAATAAAACATGTTACCCCTAATGAGATTCAACAAATCATCGTCAACCTTAATAACAAAAAGTGTCCAGGCTACGATAAAATTTCTGTAAAAATGATTAAATATCTGCCAAAAAAAGGTTTTATTTTCTTAACTATATTATTTAATTCCATATTACGACTAAGCTATTTTCCGTCCCAGTGGAAGTATGCAGAAATAATTATGATTAAGAAACAAAATAAACCGGAACACTTAATAACTTCATATAGACCAATAAGTTTACTGCCAGTACTGTCTAAGCTATTTGGAAAATTACTGTTGGAAAGGATGCTACCAATTTTAGAAGCACAAAGCATAATTCCAGAGCACCAGTTTGGGTTTAGACATAAACACGGTACCCCAGAACAGTGTCATAGAATTGTGGACTGTATATCTAGAGCCATGGAACGAAAACAGTATTGCAGTGCGGTGTTCATGGATATACAACAAGCGTTTGATAGAGCATGGCATTCCTGGTTATTATTAAAAATTAAAAAACTGTTACCAGCTCCTTTTTATGTCCTACTAAAGTCTTATTTACATGAAAGAAAATTCTTCGTTAGAGTCAACAGAAAAACCTCTGAATTTGGTTTTATACAATCTGGAGTTCCACAAGGAAGCGTTTTAGGGCCAGTGTTATATACACTTTTTACGTCCGATATGCCAACAACAAATAACACAACTATAGCAACATATGCCGATGACACTGCTATTATGGCTACGCAAGATTCTCACCTTGAAGCTTCTAGAAAACTACAAACCTGTTTAAATCTAGTAGAAGATTGGCTAAATAAATGGAACATTAAGGTTAACACGGAGAAGTCTGTTCAAGTAACGTTCGCTCTTCGGAAAAATGACTGTCCACTAGTTTCTTTAAATGGAGTAAATTTGCCACAATCAAATAACGTTAAGTATCTAGGTCTTCACCTAGATAGAAGATTAACTTGGAAAGAGCACATTAAAAGAAAGCGTCAACAACTTAGCAATAAGTCAAAGAGAATGTATTGGCTTTTAGGACCCAAATCTACCCTGATAATAGAAAACAAAATAAAACTGTCTGGACTTACGGTATTCAACTTCGGGGTACAGCTAGCAACTCAAACATCGAAATTCTTCAAAGATACCAGTCCAAAATATTAAGAACAAGTTTATAAGTAATAAAAATATTCATCGTGACCTTAATATACCCACCGTTAAAGAGGAAATCGCCAAATTCTGTGAGAGATATTTAGAAAGACTGGGCTTTCATTCAAATCTACTTGCCATTAATCTTTTGAATAATAGCGATGAAATAAAGGGACTGAAAAGATACCACGTACTTGATCTTCCTTTTAGAAAATAAATATTATTATATCTATAACTCAAATTTGATATCATAATTAGTTAAATTCATACAACTTATTGTTCTTGTTTTTATTTAGCTCACTGGAGTTCATTGTAAAATTTAAAAAATTTGCTTAATGTTTCTTTAGAAAATAGATCGCAAATAAAGAAGAATGAAAGAAATATATATTAATTGAATGTGTGTGTGTGTGTGGGTGTATTTGTATTTGAATTTCTTTTATTGGTTACTTTTCCTACGTTTCTTTTTCTGTGTTTTTTGAGATTAAAGAAGATGATCTTTTTGCGTGATAGTTGGCTTTATTTGATTATTATATTTTATATATCAATTTTTATGTTTTTGTTTCAAATTAGAAACTAAACCGTTTATTGACTCGTCCTTCAAATATTTTGTTGTTCATTTCATCCTTAATGAAGAAATAAAATGGTCTATCAGCAATAAATGGAGGGTTCAGAGTGAGTGCCGTGGCAGCTGATCCTGCGAATTTTAAAAGAGGAGTTCTCATTAATTAATTTAAAAGCACTTAAAATGATAATTCTTAGCTAAATGGAATCTTCTACGGCTGTAGAACATACCGGTAGCTGCTCCAGCTGTAGTGCCCCCCTCATCGACCTCAATGAAAGTTTTATGAAAGATCTTATCCACCCTCAATCCACTAACGGCTTCTCCTCCTTCTGTTAACATTTTATCGAGTTCAGCATCACTTGAGAAAATACGCTGCAGTCCCATCTTTGGATAAATTAAATAAAATTATTTTTAATTTATATAATTTGATATGAATCCCTCACCCCGATCAAAGGTCGCGACAATTCGGTTTCAAATTCAAGTTTGAATTTAGGAATTCGCACATCCACTTCGGTAAAATAGAACATATTTTCTTCTTCGGTCCAATCAATGCTATTAAACCTCTTCTCCACATCGGACAAAGATTCATCTATACGTGGCAATACAATTACCATTGAGAAGTTGGAGTCTTTGTAGGGCATCTCTAAAACAGCCGGTTCTTCGCCTCCCGTATTCGAAGTGTTGAAATTTCCTGTCTGAGACATCATCTTCACGTTAAATTCTGTGCCATCTTCTAGTTTGAAAGTTGAGCCAAAAGTCGTTCGGGGATCGAACTTTGAAACCCATTCGCCCTTAAATCTTAAGGCGTTTACTACGACCATGTGTGTATCGCCGTCCAATTGAGCCGGTGATATCAAGTCTTTGATATCACTTTGTCGTTCCACCCAACTGTTTATAGCGCTGGCAGACGCCATGTTATTATTAAAGTTTATTGATTCAATCGATGCGAAAAATTTTTGGGTTAAGACATCATTGAAAGTTGTCTGAGCCTCAAGACCATTCATGATATAAATCTTACTAGCGATTTTCAGAATCTTATTGTTTCTATATTTTTGTAATATATTATGAAATTCATCGACCATTTTTTCGGGGCTGGTTGAAGTAAAAGCTTTGGCATTAACAGCTGCCATCGAAGCGAAAAGTTTTTGGATTATGAAATTGTAGAAAGATCCAAGGCTCGTGTAGCTGAAGGTGGAACCAATTTTAGTGGCGTTTTCATATTTCTGTAAAACATCGTGGTATTGATCGGCCATTCTTTCGTGTCCTTGACCGGCTGATGTCAAGGCTGCATCAATTTGCCGACCCGTTTCGTCAGTGGCGCCCTGACGAATCATGGCCAGACACATTTTTATGGACAACGGAGAGTAGAAAATATTTTTGTCGCTATTAGCTTCGACCAACTCTGAGAACAATTGAATTTCAAAAGGGTTTGAGTCTTTCTTTGGTGCTGCTGCATCACTTGTGAAGGATAGCAAAATTTGAACGACGACGAAAATTAAAAGTACTTGAGAAATTCTCTCTGCAAAAAATAGAAATAAAATAATTATTGGAACAATCTGGAACAGGAGCCCAATTATCATAAATTTTCTTGGAATATCTGATGAATAAGTCGAATGTGGTTTAAGAAATTCATGATTTTGTTAGTCAAAATTATATTCGAGAAATTGCATGTTTCGTCCAGGACACTTCTTGAAAATATTATCAAACTAATTCATCTAAAATAAATAGTTTAGAAATGAAATTGAAAAATTCAGTAGAAGGAGAACACCATTTTTAATTTAATACTTCGGGGAATAAATAAGTTAAATTGAGAATATCATAACAAAAGTGTACAGCTTTCGAAACATTCATAAAAATCGAATAAAAATGTAAAAAAAAACTTTAACTAAAAAAATGTTTTCACTCTACAGTTCCGAACTATTTTTTCTATTCACTTGGACTGTTGCATTGTTTCAAGTTATATTTTAAAATCGTTCACTTCTTTTGCGTAGTAGATTAAAAATGTATATTCAAATAAACACAATCACAGGATTTTAAATTTAACATTCCATTTATCGAGTCCTGTTGTTTCGCGGCAACAACTGTCGTCCTTTTCAAATATGAATTAACACATCTTGAGGGTATAAATTTGTTAATTAATTGATAAATACCTTTAAGACCCATTTTATTTTGTTGAACTTTCTGTATTTCCGAACTTCTTAAGAATGTTTTGCTTTAGGAAGACCACCTCACACCTATTGAAGCACAGGGCTTAATGAAGTCTTTGGTTTTCGCAGCGCGGCAATCGGCCTCATGTATTTCGGACAACACATCCACTAATTTTGATATATAAAAACAGAAATAAAATTTGTTTGTCGTTATTATAAATGAAATTGGATGTCTGATTTTAGTATAAAAATAACTTTTCATACAGAAACATGGCAAATTTCAATGATATTAAGAAATGAAGTTTAAAAAAATATATCGTTAATTTGAGTGAAAATGGTTGCCGTATGGCGCCAAGGCCATTCTTAACTGGGACCGGTACTGGATCTAGACTTTGAAGAATGATTTAAGTAGTTTCAGTAACGCTGGTTCAAACGTTAGTGGCGAATATCGCGGCTCCACGAAGCTCTAGTCCGTGTCAAACCGATCACTAAAATTATTCGACTAAATATTTATTTCTTTTTTCATTCTTCGATATGAAATTTAAAAACATGTTTATGATGTTGTTGAGCACAGTTTCTTGTTAAAAACTAAATATTTAAATTTCTTTATGATATCACGTACACAATTTGTGGCAGATAAGAACTATTTCAATGGCTCCGTTTATCTTCTTCCATATCTATTTTATTTAAAAAGTCGAGATAACGAAACTTGATATAAAAATAAGAGATATTTGCATGGGTGAAAATGTGGGTTTTGGAAAATGTTAAATTCTTGGAAAGTGAAATAAATTCATCTTCTAAATATTCCTTAAGTTTTCGGAATATCAGATTCGTAACACAGAACGGCCAAACCCAAAGAGTGTTAGTCAGATCGATCAGTACACATCAAGAGATGTATTTGTCACAAGAAACTTTTAACTGAATTCACAAACATTTTGCAGGGGCAAAAGTCATCTTCACACAATTTTGCGTGCGACGCATACGCGTAGATGTTAATCGGGTTATTGCTTGTCATCACTGGCAGGAGATCTCTTCCACGCATGTTTTGATTCTTATGAAACAACAAATAAGCGACAATAATTGTTTCACAGACCAGATGAACCAGTTCCTGTTGCGTTAAGATATTCAAAAGCGCAACTTGGATTTCCTGTTGAGGGAGTCACACTTTAATTCTCTTTTTCTTAGCAGATTTTTGTCCATGAATCATATAAAAGTAACGGTGGGAAACAAATACCATCCACGTCTCGCTTAAAGAGCTTCAATCTTTCCGCTCAGATTTGCAGGGTTATTTTTTGACACAACAGAAACATGTCTGACAGAGTGCCATTATTTGATGAGTTTTTTCTATGTAGCGCAACAACCGGTCCAGATTATTATGACCTTATGACAATATGACTTAATAGTACACAGTGTGAATACCCTAATGGATTCCTATTATTTTTTTAAAAAGAAACTGACTACATGTGGGGCCATGAAAGAGCCAAGTCAATGCACTTTTTTATATGCTGGGAAGTACATAATCGTCGTTACCTTTAATCTTGAAGGAGGAGAAGTAAGAAAAAGTTTAATAGGTTACACAGGACTATATCATTCGCCGAAATGAAAAGTATTTTTGCTAACTTTGGTTTTGCAATGACACGCAAAAGTGCGCCAAGTCCATTTAAGTTAAAACTGTTACTTTCTCTTGGTCGCAACTTTCAAATACGACATCCACCGATATAAAGAATATTGAGGAATAAAGACGTTGGTGGATGTGGTTTGCCTCTCCTGTAAAATATTTGAAGGCTGGAAGTCGACGACGTTTTTCTGAATTGAAAGTAACAATTTCTGTTCTTGGTTTGCTTTTCCACTTAAAGTTTTAAGGCCTTCTTCTTCAAAATTATTTTATTTTTGTATTCTATTTCGTATAGAAACTGCGTCTTATAAACAACTTATAATCCTCAAATATATTTTATGAAGCATAGAAATTAAGTTATAAAACACAACAATTAATTGCATACACACATTCAAAATGCTTTTAAAGTAAATAACTATTTTCTTAAAAGAGGTTTAATTCGGCTCTCTTTAGTTTATTAAGAAGTCTCTAATCATCTGTTATCTATAACATTAGAGTGCGTGGTGGTGTAGGTGATATAATGAACGAATCATATTTATCATTATAAAATACATATTCCATGAAATTATACCAATTATTTGGGTACACAGACAAACATGTACTCGAATCATTTTGAACTCGATTAAATTGCCAACTCCAGTTGATACAGAACGCTGATTGCCCATGTTCCCATTTAAGTTTTCCGTGTTGTTCGAATTGGGCTTCACAGAAAGTGCTGCCATTTAGAGTTATCTTAAACATCTTCAAAACCTCTGGTAAAACTGGCTCTCGGCCGTATTGTCTTGTTGAACTGTCCATATCGTCTATCGTGGAAATAATAATACAAGAGCGGGATAAAACTTAAAGCAGAAAAAATATTAGCTAAATCAGCTGTAGAGGCCAGCTGTTATTATTCGTCTTGAATGATCATTTGAAGGTGTTCGAATTGACTCTGCTTCCATCATCTTCATCTGTTTTTCATCACACTAGGAATTGTTTGCGTCATATTCGAATAAATACAATAATTTCAAGTTAAGTAATTCGACTAATCGAGGACACAATAGTGTATCAAGTACCCTAATCATTATCTGTATATATTTAAGATTTGGTTTTTTGTGAAAACGAAATTCTAGTGAAAAATAGATGATACCAACAATGCCGTACCCGAAACTTCCTATATAAGACCTACTGCCGCACTGCGAAAACCAAAGTCTTCATTAAACCGCGTGATTCAAAAGGTGTGAAGTGGTTTTCCTAAAATTAAAAGTTAAACATCCTTACGAAATTCGGAAATACAGTGAATTTAATAAAATTAAAATGGGTGTTAAAGGTATTTATCAATTAATAAATTTATCTCCTCCAGATGTGTTAACTCATATTCGAAAAGGACGAGAGTTGCTGCCGTAAATTGAAAGGACTCGTTAAAACGGATGTTACATTTTAGAAACTAGTGATTTGAATATTATAAATTGAAGAAGTGAACGATTTAAGAATCTTCTATAAAATTACGCAAGAGGCCGATTGAATAGAAAAAATTAGTGCCAACTTTTGAGTGAAATACTATTTTTCAGATAATTTTTTTTTATTTCCTTCGATCGTTGTGTAACGCTCGAGCGCTGTTAACGATTTGTTTCGAACATCTAAAACTTCAGTCAGATTTTCGTACGAGTATTTAAGTTATTTTTCAGCAATTTTTTTTTTAACTTCTTCTTAAATAAAAACGGCGACACAACAAATTTCAATGCGTGGCATGATATATCGTTGTTGTTGTATTTTATTTTATTCTTACGGAAATACACTCGAACTCACGAAGTTAAAATCACTAAAGAAATTAATATTCCATATGCAAAAGCTTTCAGCTTTCATGTTCTACTGAAATTGATATAAGAAACTTATCTGATACTCCAAAAGAAATCAACAAACGTGATTATGATCAATATACTCGTATTTTTAATAAAATATCTTTGGAAACTCGCAAAATGTTCAGCCTATTAATTATTATTTTCCTTAAATTATTATATTAAATGCAGAGTTCTCCTTCTACTGAATTCTTCAATTTCATTCAAATGCTACTTATTTTGGATGAATTCGTTTGATAGTATTTTTAAGAAGAGTCATGGACGAAACATAAAAATACTCGTGTATAATTTTGATTAACAAAATCATGACTCATTCATCTGATTTTCCAAAAAAACGTTTCAATAATTATTTTATTTTTAGTCTTGCAAAGATGTTCGTATTGTAAATCAGTTTTTATTTTCTTATTTTTTGCAGAGAGAACTTCTCAAATACTTTTAGTATTCGCCATCATCCAAGTTGTGCTATTCTCCACAAGTGATGCAGCACCAAAGAAGGCCTCAGAACCTTTTGAAGTGCAGCTGTTCTCGAAGTTCGTCGATGCCAACAGTGACAAGAATATTTTCTACTCTCCGTTGTCCATTAAAATGGTTCTGGCCATGATTCGTCAGGGCGCCAGTGGCGAAACGGGTCGACAAATTGATGCGGCCTTGACATCATCTGGTCAAGGACACGAAAAAATGGCCGATGAATATCACGATATTTTACAAAAATATGGAAATAGTACGATTCTCAGCATCGCCAATAAAATTTATGCCATGACCGGCTACAAGGCCCAGAGATCTTTCTACAATTCCGTAACCCAAAAATTCTTCGCCTCGATGGCATCTTTGGACTTCAGCAGAAGTAAAGCGTCTGCTAAATCCATAAACCGTTGGGTGAAAGATCAAAGCGATATCACAGACCTGATATCAGAGGATAAATTGGATAGTGATACACGTCTGGTGATCGTGAATGCCTTAAAATTCAAGGGCAAGTGGGCTTCTGCATTTAATCCAAATGACACCAGCGATGCAGTTTTCAAACCAGAGGATGGCGAACCATTTAATGTGAAGATGATGTATCAAAGTGGAACTTTCAAGAATTGTTTTTTGGATGTAGCAGTTGTCTTGGAATTGCCCTATAAAGACTGCAACTTTACGATGGTAATTTTATTACCCAGGGAAGGGCAAATATTGTCTGATGTAGAGAAAAAGTTTAATAGTATTCCGAGAGCTGACATAGAAGAGAAGTGTTTTTTCGATGAAGTAGAAGTGGAAATTCCAAAATTCAAGCTTGAATTTAAAGCCGAGTTGTCGAAACCTTTGATGGAGGTGAGAGTATTAAATTAAATGATTAAAACTCTGGAATATTAATTTAGATTTCGAAATTTATTTAAAGTTGGGCATGAAGCGTATTTTTTCACCCGATGCTGAATTGGATAAAATTTTAGTAGCAGAAGGACAGGCCGTTAAAGGGTTAAAAGTCGATACTATTCTGCAGAAGGCTTTCATTGAGGTCGATGAAGAGGGCTCCACAGCTGGTGCAGCTACCGGTATGTTGAATAATCCAATTTTTTTTAAATTTTAATGTTTATTCTTACAAAAAATATCAATTAAATCGGCAGCGAAAAACAGTTAATATATCTGACACTTTTTCTATTGGCGTTAAGGATTGCGTTTAGCTCCGATTTATAATTTTATAAGTAGTTATAAACTTATTAATTTTACCTTCTCGTTTTTAAATTTGCAGCAGCCGGATTGTCCTTCCGCATGGGTGCCTATAATTTCAAGGCCAATAGACCATTTTATTTCTTCATCAAGGACGAAATGAACAACAAAATATTTGAAGGACGAATTAATAAACAATTTTAGCTTCTAATTCGTGATATAAGAGAAGAAAAATTATAATAATTTTATTCAAGTAAAATAAATTGAGAATAAACCATTTTGCTTGGACAATTTTCCTCAGACTTTGTGTGTTATTTATTCAAAACAAGAGTATTATATAGAAGAAAGCGTCGGGCGCTCGATATACCAAAAATAGGCCACTGAGTGCCCTCTACCTTTTTTCCGCAATGGCGCTTGTATTTTGACTCATTACTGTTTTAAGATAATTTTTCAATTTATTTTCAACTTTTTAGTTAAAAAACGTGTTATTTCAAATTTTAAATTCTATTAAATTTTTTACTTTTTAGTTTCAAATGCTTCGAAAGCGCGTAAAAATATTTACACATGGACCACATTATTAACCCTCTACGAGTACAATGTGAAGTATGAGTGCCATTGCCATTAATATTAAGTAAAGAAGAGTTGGAACCAAACAAACTTACACGTGAAGCCAATAAAAAGCTCATAAAAAACAGACGTCAACAAGCACAAAAATACTTAATCAGTCTCAGTTCTCTGCAGAAGCAGTTTTTTTCTTATTTGTTAAGATCAAATAAGTTTTGGAAACAAAAACGTATCTACGTACATGTGTGTGGGTGTGTGTGTGTGTTGTGTGAGTAAGTATATTCACGACTGCGATAATTTTGTTTATTACGGAATGAACTGAATGTTGACGTAAATGACTTCCCTTGAACTTTACGGATTATGATGGAAAATAATTAGATTATTTTAACAACTCCATTCATCCACTCTCCTCTCCCTATCCATCAACCAGAGAGTGAAAAACTATTTTGTTAAACTCCACTCAATTGTAACACGAAGCAAATGAAGAATTTTCCATCCAAAATTTCAATCTAAAATGGTGCGGCAGCAGGGATGGAAAATAGCGCTGATTAAGTGTTACCAATTTTGCAAACAATATGAACTTCTTCTGTCATGGCATTGGGACCATTTTTTATTTTTTATTAAAGACAGAAATATAACAAAAATAGAAAATTCAATAGCAAAAAATATTCTATTTAAAAAAGTCATTCGTTAGTATCGGAGATCAGTTGTGGAATGTATTTTATATCAGATTTCAAAACTACAGCAAACGTTTTTGTCGTAGAGCGACGGACCCCCTTCAAACTGAGAAAGTGTATATATTTGAGGCTTAAGATTGCAGGGCAGAATGGAAAAGGCTTTGGGCGTGAGTACAGACTTGTTTTTGTAAAGTTTCTTTGTATTGCATTCGTCATTTATACACGTTTGTGTGTCTGTGGGCTTATATTACAGAATTTGAATTATTCAAATTAAAGAAATATGGTACATAAATTTGTGTACATAAAATTCCTTAACTCAATTCTCTATAATTTTTGTGTAAATTACAATTTGTGTGTTGCTTTTGCTGTGAGCATTTATTCGTTGCCATGGCAACCTGTTTTATTACAAACTGATTAAGTAAAATTCGCTAACTAAATCGGGTCCAAAATGATTTCAGCAAGTTCTTGTACGTTATCATGACTCTACTAATTCATATCGGAAACTTTTTGGGCGCAATAGCAAAAGTCGTATTCATAAAATATATTTTCAAATTATAAGTTGCTTATAAGACAAGATATATTTAAGATATATTTGAAGAAGGAGGCCTTGAGGCTTTAAAATGACAAGCAATTCGAACAACTACAAATTGTTATTCTCTATTCATAAAAATGTCGTCGACTTCCAGTCTTCAATCTCTTTACAGCCGTTATTCATAAAAACTATTTTGTGCCTATAAGCCATTTATAAAATGCTCACTTTTGTAATACGAGACTATCGAGATTGTACTTTTTGGCCCGCAAATTGTATCAAAAGATTTCACATAATTTCACTAAGTTTTGATATATAATTTTGGTTTTCTGATTTATAACAAGTGAATAAAACAAGTCTTGACATAAAGTTTATTTTATGAATAAATTTAAATGCAATAATTATTTGGTTTTTATAAATAAAATTGTGAAAAGCTTTTATGAAATGAAAATAAACGGATGAATGCAAAATAACTGAATCTCTAAGAAATGGCAGTAGAGATGATTTGCCGCCGCATATAAATTAGGGGAATTCCATAAGAAAACATCAGCGGAGAGAGTTCATAAATTGTACCAAGTGGAAGCTGGTACCCCACATTGTGCTTTCGAGTTTGCAATTGTGACAACTTTGACAGCCCTGATTGGGACAGACAATTAATTTAATTCATTTGATCAAGTTTTTCAAAAACTAGATTAAAGTCTACTGATGATTTCGCTTAACAGCAGGCAGGCATATTCATAAAAACCAAGTTGACATTTTTGTTTTACAAAGATTTTATTAAAAAAACAAATTAAATTTAAATATATTTGCAGTCGAAAAATCAATTGCTTGCAATGTTATCATAAAACTAGTCTGGGATAAGAAAAATAATTTCCTAAATTATTGTTACTACGCTTTCTTAAAAGATTTCATCGTGTTATAATTTAGATAATTAGTTACAGCATTAGATAGTTTGTATAGATTTAAGCTTAAATATAATAATTTGAATATATAATTTAAAAAATCATAAAGTTCTTGGAGTTAGAACTAAATTAAAGCTTTTGCAGCAAAACAAAAGAATAGATTTAAAATATTGCAGGAGGCGTTACGGAAAGTGAAATTCTCCCACACATTTGAATTAAATTAAATTACATTATTTTGCAATTCGTTGTCTGTTAGTAAACAAAAAGTTTTTTTATAAAATTAAAAGTTGTTGTAGATTTTTTAACGATTGACAGCATATCTGGAATGTCAAAGTATGTGACAGATCGAGTCTTGTCTGCAACGACGACCCAAACATGTACGTGAGCCCAAGTCAAACGTCAATTCGGGACTACTGATGTACTGATGGCTGGGCGTATGATTACTGTTGCCACAACCGAGTCCACTACCCAGACCACCGCTGCTGTTTATGTAAATAGGGGAGAGACGTAGAAGCGTTCCTTGTTGATGATGATGATGATGAGAAAAAAGTGGCATAATTGCTGTTGTAGCTGGTTGCTGGTGGGTGGATTGCTGCTGATGTTGTTGCTCTTGCAGATGGTGGGAGTGATGATGGTGTTGATATTGTTGTTGTTCTTGTGGCAAATTACTTGAATTAAGGGCGGGGCTTGGCAATATTATAGTGCTGATGCTTCTTTGGCCTCATATGCCCTGCAGAAACCTTCGCAGTTCCTCTTCAGTGTCAAA
Organism: Linnaemya vulpina; assembly: GCA_963675445.1. Classification (NCBI taxonomy): domain Eukaryota; kingdom Metazoa; phylum Arthropoda; class Insecta; order Diptera; family Tachinidae; genus Linnaemya; species Linnaemya vulpina. Next base: position 23,074,700 of record OY776279.1, on the reverse strand, counting down.
GATCATGACGGGAAACGGTGAACCGGGTACAAATTCACCAGCCCATTTTACTTCGACTCTGTAGTCGCCAGGCTCAGTGGGATCGTACTGCAATAAATTTTGCAAAATGTTATTGAATACTTTTCAAAAAAAGTAGAAGAGTAAATAGCGGCAAACCTTGCAAAGAATTGTTCTATCCTTTTGTGATTCGCGTTGCATTTCCACGCGGAAAGCGCCTTTGGGTCCCCTGACACGTACAGTCAATTGACCAGCGCCTGCACCGCGGGTATCGCATATAAAACGCGATTGGAATGTAGCCAACACGCCATGCTCTATGCCAGGACCGTAAACACGTACCTGAAAATATTACAGAAAACATTTTTTTAAACTTTTTCCTCTTGTTCTTGTAAAACGTTATCCAACTTACTTTACTTGCATCTGGAGCGCCAGCAACTTTTAAGGAAAATGGCGAACCAGTCACATTTTGCCCACCATATTTAATAGTTAATAGATGCCGTCCAGGCTCCTGGGGTTTTATATTTAAGGTAAATGTGGCATCGCCATGATCATACAATTCACAGTAGGCCACTTTGCGCGGACCAGCACAATGAGCAGTTAATTCTCCGGGACCTGCACGTCGCGTATCAATCCATGATTTTATATCTTTACCCACAATGCCGTGACGCAGGCCCTCACCCGAACAAATAACTTTGGAGGCGTCCATTGAGGAGCCCACAGCGACTGTAAGTGGACAACCTTTAACCAAACGGCCATTCCATTTCACTGATAAAGTCAGTGAGCCCGAAGATGATTTTTGCGGTGTGTAAGATGCCAGCCATATGGCTTCACTAGGCCTCGGTTGGGCCAAACTAACCGGCACTGAAGTGTTGTCTTGATGTACTAAAATAACTTCAGGTCGACCGGCTGGAGCATCTGTAGCATCGATGGTAAAGTGTGCTGCCTCGCCCGCTTGGGCCGCAGCCAAACCCCGTCCTGTTAATATCACTTTATCAGCTCCTTGTTGCCCAGTTACAAAAGCACTTCTGGGACACTGAACTATACTCAAACTGCTCCAAGTCAAGTCCAACTCATGTTCGCCGGGTGCTAAGTTTTCGCCACTAATAAATAACCGCAATTTGCCATCGGGCAATTTGTCTACTGGTATTTCTATGCCATCGATAGTACAATTCAACTCTCCCGGACCACCATTGTCTATATCGAAAACAATACGGGCTGGTAAGATCAAACGGCCCTCATGATCCAATAAAGTACCCCAGCCTCCAACAGGTGTTACCTTCGAAGAATCTACACAAGATATATGCCATGGCGAGCCAGGCAAACTGCCCCTATTCGGGCAACTGGCGCGTATCTCATAACGTCCCACCGTCAATATTGTGTACGAAATACGCCACTCGTTATTGCCCAACGTCTTAATCTTCGGCTCAATATGCTCGCTGTACTCATCAATGCGTTCAATCTGTACATTCGGCTGCACGGGACAGTAGACAATGAACGAGGCCTCTTTGTTGCGATGACACACCTCCAAACCGTTACCCGTAGCACGGGCATCATGCTTAGCACCAGTTGTTGAGGCTGTAAATATGTACGGGGAATTGCTCAAAGTCTCACCGCCGTACATTAAAGTCAGCTTATAGTTCCCTGGTTGTGTGGGTATAAATTCCACACTGTGAATGCCCTCCGATTGCTCATTAATGTGAACGGGCACGTTTTGATTTGTTGGAGAAACAGCAAAAGCTTCTAGTTCAGCTAGACCAGCGTTCTCAGTGCGCACGGAGAAGCATATGGGGCTATGGAGAGCAAGCGGACTCTTCGGGACTCCTTGCACGGACACTTTGCTAACATCAAAGGCCTCGCAGGTGAAGGGACTGCCTGGCAGCGGCTTCGATTGATGTAAAACCTCTGTAAGGAGAAATATTCCAGCTGAATGTTAACTATTTGAATGCATGTCCGGTCGCCACATAAAATGGCTGCGTCTAGCGTATTTAAAAGTATAAATTTTGCGTTTGATTTGTATGGGCAAATTTGAGGTTCAAAAGTAAATTGACTCAAGAACGAACTTAATTTTTCAGAAATTCAATTTTATTGATAACAATCGAAAGAATGATAGAGGGAGTTAATAATGAAACATAGCACGTCGGCAGACGTCCGCTCTTTTCACAATATTTGGATTCATATTTTGCAATACAACGACGCTTATCTCGTCTTTCAGAGCGTTAGCTGTTTTGTAGTTTGTTCACGTAAAGCCGGTCTTTCAAATGGCCCCAGAGCAAAATCATATTCATCGTTTCACATGATTTGCTTGAAAAAGAGCGTCATTTTCGTTCAGCCTATTCAATATTAAAAATCCCGTGCAAGAGTTTTACCTTTCATTATGAAAATCTTTCAACTTTTTATTAAATACATATTAAAGGGTGACAGCATATCTCTTGACATTTAATCATTTGATGGCCAATTTACTTCCTAACTTCAAATATGCCAAAGGAAATAGAGCCATAGCACTATCTCACACGAACAACAAACGTTAAGAAAGAGTCGCTTGAAGTATACGTTGGCCAGCTCTGGAGCCGGTACTTATTTTGCAAGAATTGAAATTGATATATAGAAATCAAAAATATATAGTGAAACTTACCAATAATGCATTGCCCTGGCTTATTTATATTAAATTCCGCCTGTAAATGTCCACTCTTGGTTTGATAACATCTGACAGGCAGAGCCTGGCCCCCTGGTCCCGACACCACCACATCGAACTCTCTTGCTGGACGCTTTATTGTATCTATAGCGAAACTGGTGGTTTTACCAACTCTGGCCTGATACAAACCTAAGCCGCTGACACTTATTTCTTTGCCTGCGCCAGCTGGCAGGACATTAATTTCCAGGGGCTTCAACGATATGGGGACATCATTGAACAGAATGCTGATTTTGTGCGGAGCAACTCTAGTGGGATGATAGACAATTTCATAAATGGCATTCTTGGTAGGTGGCCTAATGGTATGAGGAACTTCAGTGGCACCACACTTCACCATGGCCGACAATTCTCCTTGACCAGCCTCGTTGAGTGATACTGAAATGCTGGCCGGACGATGGCATAAAGCTTCACCAACTTCTGTGATCTTAACAAGAGAAGGATTGAAAACGTTAAGGGTCCTGGTGCCAATATGTTGCCTGGTTTCACGATCAATAAAACGTATTAAATAATTGCCTGTCATATGGGTACGGAATTCAGCTGTTTGACGATTAATTGTGTAGGGCACCGGTTTGTGATCCGGTCCCATAATTTCGGCTATTTGATCATCGGAAGGAAAATCAATCATAGCCAAGCTGCCTATTTGAATAGTCTGAGTCGTTTGTTGGATTTCCACGCGGAAAGGACTGCCATCGACGGGCACTTCATTGAAGGTAATATTAACATAATGGGCCTCTGTGGACTGGGGCACAAAAGTGACATCATAAAGACCTCGGGCGCAGGCTACAACCTCGGCCTTAACTGTACTTGTATCGGTTGAAACTACCAATTCCAAAGTACCTTCTCCAGCACCGGCGGCATCAACACTAAATGTAACTGGTATGCTCAAGGCCGCTGGTCCATACTGTTGCTCTAAGCCGCTAATGGTAACACGCGAAACATCAAAGACGTTACAAGAAAATGGCGAACCATTTATATGCTGATCTGAAGCTGTAACGCTAATCAAATGGCGTCCAACTACAGTGGGACGGAACGAAGCAGTGTAAGAGTCACCATGACTTTGTACTTGCACGGGCACATTGTCGCCAGTGGGAGATGTAACAAAAACTTGCGGTTCGATGCCTTCAAAACCGTCCAAATCGAATGTACTGTCAACACGTATGGCGGCCTGTTTCAAAGCTTCTCCGGTGGCTACGGCTCTGGGTAGGCTAATTGGTGCTGAGCCTATTTGACAAGTAAATGGTGAGCCCGGCACCGGATGTCCGTTAAAGCGAACAGACAAAGAATGAGCAGCTGCTTCCGTAGGCTTAAAATTTACCTTAAAACGGGCATTTCCCTCCGACTGTACAAAATTCGGAACATTTTTTCCATTCACCGCAACAATGATTTCCAAATTGCCGGCACCCGCCTGGCTCGCATTAATGCCAAAACTTACACTTTTTCCCACAATACCGGGACGGATGTCGGTAACCACCACCTTTTCTGCAGAGTACGCTTTCAATAGGAAAGGACTACCTTCGACATGACCACCACCTGGCAAACGCACTTCCACCGAATGATCACCCACTTCTACAGGCTCGAATTTCACATTGTAGCCGATATGAATAACATCCACTTTAACGGGCACGCTACGTCTTGCTGGACCCAAGACCTCTACGGTTGGCTTCGTATCCGATTCCACAACAAACTCAAACATACGCCCCACACTAACTTTATCCATTGTTTCGGGTGATTGTATACGAGCTGCAGCCGAAACCCGACAGGTAAATGGTGAGCCCGGTACATCTTGTCCATTAAATCTCAATTCTACCGTATGATTTTGGGCTTCTCTCGGTGTAAAACTTATGGCATAAGTATGTTGCCCTTGCGCCTGCGCCGAGGTTGGCACACGGCCACCATTCACGGTTACTTCTAAGTTGCCGGGTCCGGCTTGCGAAGTCTCCACCAAAAAGGTGACCGGCTTGCCGACCGTACCGTTGCTGACATTTTTCACTTTAATGGCGCCGACGTCATACACCTGGCAAGAGATATACAGTCAATAATTCCTTAATAAATGTATGTGTGTGTGCGTGTGTGTATGTATGAACATTCTTGGCTGGCTGCCGTTTATAGTAATTCAAGGGATCTTTATTCCCATTTATGAATACGTTGGAGAATGAATTGGAACAATTACCAGAATGTAATTTATTTGAAATTTCTCTCTGTGTATTTATTAAACATACAAGCGTTTTAGTTGTAAGTTTTTCATACCGAACTACTTCTTGCTACATTAAATTATATAACTCGGGAAAGGGAACAAGAAATCTTGCAAATAAGACATGAAGAATATAATCAAACGGCAACACAGGTACAGTTTGTTGCCATCGGCTTGTTACAGTTCTCGTATTATTTTTTCTTATGAAAATTTGTAATTATTTACAATATTAAAAATAGAAACTGTTATCAAACTCAATTAAGCCACTTTCGAAAACAGATATTCTGCTCTGCTTTGTAGGTTGAATATACAAAACTGATGTTAAATTCCTCCTGTATTCTGGAATATTTATCATGTCTTTCGAAATCAAAAACACTTTTCGAACAGTTATTAGCCATTGAATTTGATATAAAAATTATTTGAAAAAAAAAAGAAATTCCCTACACGAATTTCGCATGATTCCCGATGACATGATTTGTGAAAGATTCGTTAGACTCGAATCATACAAAAGCCGTTCGCTGTGTTGTGAACAATCTTACAGAAGTATCGGTTGGTCCAGAACGTACAGTTGACAAATGCATTCGCGAGGATCACAAACTTTCTTCGTGAAGTTGAAAATGTTAATGGGATATATGGGAGTGTGAGTGTGTGTGGGTGTGTGTGTATGTGTGTGTGTGTGGATATTCAATTAAATACACTTACCTTGGCGGCATAAGGACTTCCGGCTGTTGCAAGGCCACATACTGTGACATGAACACGATGCTCACCCACAACACGTGGCACAAATTCGGCCTTGAAGACACCCTCTGCAGACTGATGAACCTGTGCTGGCACAGATTGTCCAGCGGGTCCTGATGTTTAATTCAAATTTATATATATTTTTTTTATTTTTTATTCGTTATATTGTTTTCAATTTCGATTGCGATTTCGATTTCGATTACATTACGATTGTCATTGGTTGTTGTTGTTGTTTTTTGTTTGTTTTTGTTTTGATTTGTGTGTGTTTTTTTTTTCATAATTTATTTCCGTTCACAAGACGTTTACCGAGTTGTAAAAATATTTTGTTTAGTGAAATACATGGTTGTTGTTATTGTTTTTGTTGAATATTTGCGAATTTTATATTATTTTTATTTTTGCATTAGTTAAATGTATTAGTAGTGTGGCAACAAATTTGGAAAAATAAAGATTTTAAATCGATTAATTAAATTAGTTGAATGATTTGGTAAAATGTCTGTGAGATGTTTGTAATAAATTTTAGTTTTATTATTTATTGAAATTAAAAATAAATACTTTATTTTTTCTTTGTAGAGTTTAGCAAGAGGGGAGAGAGAGAGAGAGAGAGAGAGAGAGAGAGAGGAAGTGTGTAGCAGAGAAAACAATTTAGTGGGAATAACATGTTATAGAGTGTTCCAAAATATGTGTGCCTGAATGATTGTGATTTAATTATTGCACCGCTTAAATAACTTTAAGATAAAATAATAAAAATCGAGCGGTTAGTGACTTGAAATTTGTACAATCATTTATTTGAAGAACTTAAATGATTTCAATACCAAATGGCCAACACCTTTTTATTTACAAATCTTAAACTTAACAGAAGCTGAGATATCGATGTTTCTGAGAAGTTGGATAGAAAAATATGACTCAAGATTCCTTTTGACATCTTAAACTACCAAAATGAAAGAAGAATTCCCATTCTCATGCTGAGATCGCAAACGTTTGAAAGAAATACTATTTCTAAGAATTAAACTATGTAATAAAACGTTCTGAAATCCCTGTTACTAACACCTACTTATCATTTCCTTTTCCCCATTATTTAATACAATAATTCCTATTTTATTAATATTATTCTGTTTTTTTCTACTACCGACCTCTCAAAATAATGAATGGCATATTTGTTTTAATATATCCAAAATTAATCGATTGATAGCCGATTAGTAAAAAATTTAGCGATTAATAACCGAATAATCCACAACTAAACGGTTTGTAATTGATTAATCCAAAACTAACAACAAAATAACTAATCGATTGATTAAATTTTTAGCCTAGACGTAGTGAGTTAAAAATCTATTAATATGAAATTAATCGATTAATAACCGAATAATATAAGATTACTAGATTAACAACTAGTTGAGTAACGGCAAATTAATCAATCGACTGATTAGCCGTTTAGCCTAGACTTCATGAATTAATACCCGATTAATACAAATTCAATAAATTAATAACCATTTAATCTAAAATTAATCGATTAATAACGGATTAATCCAAAATTAATTAATCGATTGATTAACTATTTGGTTTAAGCTTTGTGATTTAATAGCCAATTAATTCAAAACTAAACTTTTAAGAATCGAATAATTAAAATTTAATCGCTTAATAACGGATTAATCCCAAATTAAGTAAATAATTGGCCACTAATTAATCAAAAATTAACTGTGTAGCCCACAATTATTTGTTTAAAGCTAAACATTTTCAAATTGTTCGATTAGTAATGCATGGAGCCTAATTTCATTTCCTAATAACAAACTAATTTATCGATTGATTAACCGTTTGCTTCAATCTCACGGAATTAAGGCCGATTAATTGAAACATAGTCGATTAATAAAAGCTCAAACAAGTAAAAACAGATTAATACAAAATCAACTGATTGGCAGCCTATTAGCACAAATCCTTGATTGATTAATAGTTTAAATTAATTGATTATTAGCCGATTAATCTTACATTAATCGATTGATAATTGGCTAAAACTACATTAATCGGTAAATAAGCGATTAATCAAAAATTAACCCCGTTAAAAGATTGATACAAAATCAATTGATTAGGCAAAAACCTTGATTGATTAGTAATTTAAATGAGTCGATTAATGGTCGACTAGTCCTACATTAATCTATTAATAATCGTCTAATACTACATTAGTCGACTAACGATCTTGGAAGTGGCCACAATTCGACTGATTTGCTAGGACCCACTTTTTAAGTTGTCTAGAGTAGAATTTAAGTTACTTAATAAACCAAACAAGTGCAACGCTTTCTTTCTAGTGGAAGTTCAATATCAAAATATAAATTTCTTTTTGGCAAACCCTATTGGAAAGGTTCCTGTCTAAAACGGGCGCCTAATTATTTTGGCTGGACCCAAGTAAACTCGTTATTTATATATTTTAAATCTCATTTACAAAAACTATTTAAAGCCTATAAGCTGCTTATAAGACAAACTTCAGAAAGAAAATTTGTATTATAAGCAGGTCATAAGCATTAGATATTTTTTTTTATGAATAAGGCCATTGCAACACAACTGTCTTTATTATAACATTTTGCATATAGACGCGTATAAATGAAATCTCCAAAATGTTTAACTAACTTTCTTGCTGTTTATTTTTATGCCGTCAATGTGTTAGTAATCAGTTTAATATCTTGCGTTTTAAATAACTTATAAAAATAGAGAATATATTTGTTAATACACAATATAGTTATTAGTATTTTATATATAAAAATTAGTTTAAGTATACGGATAAAAACAACGATATCTTCATAAAATATTTTAAATATCAAAATGTTTCTCAGGGTATATAAAATATTTAATTGGTTTCTAGTATAACAATTTTCGTCGTCCTGTAATATTCGCACAAAAATGCAAAAAAAAAGAAAGAAAATAAAATTTTTATTTATAAATGAGATACATATAAAATAGAAATACTTTTAATACATAAATAACATTCAAAATAATAACTAGAATTATATATACAAAAGCAGCCAACTCGCAACATGTTGTGGGAGTCGTATGGGTTGAAAGTTGTTGGAAATTTGTGTATAAACAAAACACAATTCGCAGCAACATGTTTACATGAAAATTGCCAACAACATTTGCAGAAGACGACAACTCTTATGATATATTGCCACTAGAGCTTTTCTCATACATAATTCGGCTGATTTCCCTTTTCGTATTTCAATGCTTGAATACATTCGCAACTTCCGGCTTCATCGCGCCATACATTTTCCAGGACGAGTTGCTTCCGCTATAGACAAAATTGTATACTCTTTTCAATATTCGTGATATACGAAACTGTTTGACGTGAATATTTGCTCTGAATTCTGATAATTTAGACTATGGAGTCGATTTATTACAAGCGTTGTAGCCAGTGGAGTTTAACTTTGTTAAACAGTTTAAATAGATTTTTATGTACTCCTTTACAAGAGTACAAACCTTTTCGATTGTATCGAAGATTTATCGATATTTTTGTTTATTTATTTCTCTCACTAGATTCTCTCTATTGAAACTATCCTCTCTATCTAACATTTTGCTGTTACTTTTCTAATATTTTGTTTGAAGGACACCCCCACAGCTGGATACCGACAACATGACTCCAAGTTAAGGAAATATCTTGTGGTACACTTTCAAATAAATTATCGTCCACCAATATTGATTAAAAGTACATGGTTTGAAAGCTATTTTTATGTAAATATGCACAATGAAAATATATATTTTAAATATAAATTATTTTGGGATTACTTTAATATCAAAAACCATATCTATTGCCCAGCTCTGTGCATAATTGGCTGGTAAAGAAGCTCTTCGATCTGAAACACATCTGAGGCTGAACGTTTTTTTTTTTTTCGATACAATTTTGACAGAGAGTGCAGCTCTAAAACAAAATTTATTTTATTTAAGCAGAGATTTTTCTTGTGCTCTCACTTTTCCGTACCCACCCTGATCAAAAATGTTGCCATAATCTAATTTAATTTTATACATTTTGCAAGCAGAAACACAAACACAACAACTAAAATAACAACAAATGAGAGAGCTTGCGAGGTCGCTGCCCACGATTCAGTGATGGGCCTTATTTATGAGTCAGCGTTTTTGCCTGAAGTTGCGGACTTATTCTGTTTCAACATTAAAGTTATTTTGAGACTTAATTGTATTATTTCAGCTTTAGTGGAAATATATCCTTGGAATAGGTTGTCCAACTTTATATTCTACAGATGGATTTAGTAGAGTCGTATCGTTCTATTTGACAGCAGGAGTTATGAAAAATTGTATTTGCAATGTGTCAGTTTTTTTTTGTGATAAGTGCTGCTACTACCTATTTAATAAATAGCAACCATGGTAAAGTTATTTACAAGGTGGCATACCTGCCACAATAAATACAACATAACAACTGTCAAAGCAGTTGTTGTTTGTATAGTCAAGTTTAACGTCAAAAACTATAGCAACAAAACACATGGAAGCGCAGGCACAATTGCAAACACAACGAACTTGACATCAATGTAACTAAACAAACTGTCATACGGCATAGTGATGCCACCCTATAAAAAATTTCACCATGACAGCACTTAAAATTATTGATGGGATGGATGTTGGTTGTGAGTGGACACAATATCACGATACGATTTTACTAATTCTATCTTTAAGTAATTAAGCAGATCCATATACAATAATAATTATACATAAAAACGACATATAGAATTCACATATAAACAAATAAATATGCAGGAAACTCTTCAAGATTTTTGATAAATCGTATAATAAAATTATACAAACTTTACAGTCTTAAGGCCACTACTAATTTCTATTAATAAATTATGTATTATTAATTTCTTCATATATCGTCAGAAAGCTCATATATCAAAGATGTGACGTGATATATATGATTATCAAGGCCTGTTACAAGATGTGTGATATAATTACGAATAAAAGACAAACAAACAGTTTGAAAATGTTTTAGTTTTAAGTATTTTTGTAGAGCTGTACAAAACAGCTCTTTTGAGTGAGCGCTCTTTTTAGCTCCGCTCATTTTACTGAATTAATTCGTTCAGTTCATTCATTTGCTTCAGTTCATTCAATAGCTCAGTTGTTTCATTAGCTGGCAACTCTATAAATAAGGAGCACTACATCCCTGTATGCATTAGCACATGTGTGTGAATTAATTCATTTTTTTCTTATGGATTTTGACATACTAACTGAAACATCACTGAAAAGAGCTTATGAAAGAGACAGATCTAATAAATCAACTGAAACAACTGAGCTAAAAATCTTCAATTGAATGAAAGATTCACCTCGCTCAATTGACCGAATGATTCAATTGAATTAATTCATTCAGGAGCCGTACAGCTCTATATTTTTGTAGAACTCAACGATAACTAGTAAGTGACATCGTGGGACAGGCGGTATAATTTTATATAGACTTAAATAAATGGCCAGCAGATTGTATAATTTTGGGTTTACAAACAAACAAAACAACAATTTAAATGTACAAATTAAAATACTATTTCAGAAAAGCACTGCAGCAAAGTATTTTCATAAAACATTTTGATTCAAGAACATGAAGGATGGTGGAATAAAAATGGGCCGATATAATTAATGGCAATTGGCTATAACTGGGAATCTGCAGACACTCACATTTACATTTACATTTACATTTACATTTGCATTTACATTTACTAGCGGGGATATATTGAAAATCAAATCAAATTAAAAATCTGCTTTGAAAAAAAAACACACACACACCAAACAATTGAATATAACGGCTGATCTCACACTTAAAAGTTTCTCTAAAATCCCTACTTATCGTCTATTTTTCTAACTTGCTACTAGGAAAATTTAATATTAGAAAAAATCGGGAAGTTATTTGTTTTGTCAAGTTTTGCAAAAATAGAGTTCTCATGACTAGTTGAATTTCTGAGATCCTACGAAGCATGCTAGACAACTGCTGAACGTCTGTCTCTATATCTGCTTGTAGGTGTGTCTTAATGTGTAGGGACGTGTGTGAATGTGTGAGTGTCTGTGCATGTGAGAGTAAGTATATGACCCGCTTATAACTTTTCAACGGGTTGACCAAATCGAACCAAACTGACGGTTTTCTAAATTTTAGATTTTCACCTTCGTTTGGAAAAAATTGAGTTCTTAATCCGATCTTTACGTCTGAGGAAGCTTCCCTAACTAATTCTGAGAACCCGCCACTATGTCTGTGTGTGTATAAGTAAGTGACCCACTTATAATTTTTGAACGGCTGGACCGCGTCAAAAAAGTGTTGTAAAGCATTCCAATCATCGTTTTCGAGCTTAGAATTTCTATGAATACGAGCCGATTTGAACCGGTAGAAACTTAGAAAAATTTTATTTTTTCAGATTCACCGATTCGATTAATTTAGTTCTTAATATTCCAAAACCACGTAGATCACCCCGTAAACCGGGTTGGAATCGGTTAATCTGTTCGGTTAAAAATTCCATAGAAGCGGAGTTCGTAATTGTAAATCTGGTCAGTTCTTTTATAGTAATCGAAAACTGCTTCACGTGGGAATCGATTGATTTTAAAATTGAAATATTAGTGCAGCCCATCATCTGTTGATTCCTGATATGCCTCCTCGGGTGACAACTACACAAGATGCATAATCGTATCTTGTCAAAATATGACAGTCTGTAACGAGTCAAATTTAACTCACAAAATATATATAATTCTCAACGAGTACCCAGTAGACAACTGGAAAGAGTTCGTGTGCCAGCAAAAAAAATATTCTCGGACATTCAAATTAAATTTCGGTTGTGCCGCAGTGCTTTTCATAGTTTTTCTTTCTCAAATTAAATTTAGCAGTAAATAAAGGCAATGATTTTTTAATGAATTTTTTAAATATGCAAAAGAATTTATGCAATTTGCGAGAAAATTAGTATTTTCAAGGTGAAACAATTTATATGGTGCTCTGAATGTGACATTGAAATTATTGGGAAACAATTTTTGCATTAGAAATATTTTTTTTTTTTGGGCGGAAAGTAAGAAAAACCAAAATTCGCTTTTGCCGAAGAAATGAAGAATTGCCGAAGACATGCCGATGTTGCATTTGCATAATTAATAATTTACAAAAATAAGAAGGAACATAAACTACAAACCCGTTAATTGATAAAAAATGTATTAGTAAGAATACAAATAACACACACACACACATACATTAACAAATAATATATAGTCGAACATTCACTTTCAATGGGCGAATACTTTACCTTCAACATTCACCTCAATATCTTCTAAACGACCGCCGTTGTGATTGATAACAAAAGAATTCGATTGGTGGACGGGGCCAGGGCCTCCCAAAGAAACCTGAGGGCCCGACATGCCGCCGCTAATATTCACTGTGATGGGACAACCGGGTACCGGCATTTTATTAAACGACACGTTTATGGTGTGCTCGCAAGCCTCCGTGGGCACGAAGGAAACCGAAAACCTGAAATTGAACATAAAATATTTTTAGATTTTTCCTTAAAAAAAGTTATTTTATAAAAAATACCTGGCGCTGCCTTGAGGATGTACTTGCGTTGGTATATTTTGACCCTTGGCCGATATTGTAATTTCCAAATTACCCTCACCTGCATCGCCAGCATCGACGGTAAATTGCACTGGGCGACCGACTGTGCCACGTGACACGCTACCCACTACCACTTTCGTGGCATCATATGATTTGGCCAAAAACGGTGTGCCCTGTACAGGAAAGCCATTGTATTCGACATTGATTGAATGGCCACCCACAGCTGTGGGTGTAAATTCGGCTGTAAAACCAGCGTGTATATCACCAGTCACTCTCACGGGCAGCTCACCGTGTGGACCACGTACACTGACGGCTAATTCAGCAGCCCCACCACCACTTACAGTGATATGAAACGAGGCTGGTCTATTTACCGGTATCAATTCCAAATTTGATAAGTTCAACATGACGCGTGAGGTATCTGCCACCTGGCAAACGAAGGGACAACCTCGTACAGTTTCGGCATTAAATTTAATATCAATTAAATGTGGTTTAGCCTGTTCGGGCGTAAACGATACCAAACAACGGCCACCTCCCACGACCTGAACATGATTGGGCACTTCGCCCTCATTTATGGAAATCTCTAATTGACCTTCACCAGCAGCGCTGGCATCTACACGAAATTGGCATGGCTGGCCGACAACGCCGCCATTGACATCAGTGACTTGTATCAAACTTGAATCATAGACTTTTGCTATCAAGGGGCCGCCGGATATTTTTGTGCCATTTATGGAAGCCTCAATGACATGCGTACCAACTTCGGTGGGTACAAACTCGATGCGTGCCGCACCGTTTGCCGCCTCATGGGTGACTCTAGCATTCAATTTTGTCTTGTTGGGACCCAAAACTGTTGCCACGCACTCGCCTTTCGCTAGGCTTTGACCAGGAGGCGGCAGTATATCAAAAACCGCCGGCGTATTAGCGGGTACCAAGCGGGTCGATTCGCCCAATGCAGTTATACCGGGTGTTGACATGATTTCAACGTGCCAGGGTGAACCTGAAACGACAAAGACATTAAGAAGCAGACATTAAAAATTGTCTTAAAAATTTTAATAACAAAAATAATAACAATAATAATAATAATGATGGCGATTCTCCATGTGCACGGCCCACTGTATTGACCGATTAATATGTTTTAAAAGGGGAAAGCATATTTGTATTGCTAGAACTATTTGGCCACGTGAGTGTGGAAAATTATTGTGCAAAAATATTTTTGCGAATAATCGTCGAATCACTATTAGAAAAGTTGATGGGAAACTTGGCAAATCGGTTGGCTCGTGCCATGCAATTTTTTTTCGAATATTTTCAGCATGAAGTTTATTCTGAGTAGATTTTTGGCAAAAATCAATACCGGAATCACACCTCCACCAGCGTATTCACCAGATTTGAACCCATCCGATTTTAGTTTATACTCAACTTTGAAGAGTTCCAGATCGTTCAGAAAACTCAATGGCATATCGGAAGTGTAAAATGGTTGACCCTTCCGGTGATTTTAACCTGAAGTCTGGTTCGTTGCTTTTGAGCTCCTCGAGCTAAAAGGTAATTCTTATTATTTTTCGACTCGTTTATTTTTAATAAATTAACATATTCGATTGTTTTCGAGTCCTGTGTAAGAATCGAGATATATAATATCGGATTTATTTTTTCGGTATCACTTTTTCGAATTTTTTTTCCTTCACGATGTGCCACGCACGGATTGACATATATTCATTCACTCTGAGGCGATTGAATTGGGTTTTCAATACTGAGAGCCGATTAATTGTTGAATTTTTGAAACCTAAATTTTCTCTCAGTTTTTTTTTTTTTTGATTTTTTCAAAATCAACCAGTCCGAATCTGTTCCAATTCTTAGTTTGTTAGAACCCTTTACAAGGTTAAAAGTTAGATATATAAACGCGCACACAAACACAAACATACACACACAAATATACACACGAACATGTAGACATACTGAAAGGATCTCAGAAGTAATCAGGAATGCTTCCTAGAACCTCAAAACATCGAGATCAAGATTTTTTCTAAGCGGGTTAAAATCAATAACTTTCCGATTTTTAAAGTTAAAAATAAAAACGATATTGCAAGTGATATTGAATATTCAGTCGAATATTATGAATGAGCGATTAGTCGATTAAAAAAAACCTGATTATTAAAATATCCTACTCAATTCGTTATTTTATATAAATAAAATCTGTATTCAGTTTTATTTCATATTGAACAACATTTTATTAACAATTTTTTAAACAATCGGAATCACTTTTTGTCATTGACCCACAACGACTGATGAATACCTCGCTAATGGGGACTGACCCAAATATTCGCAGCGTATAAAACAACTGCTGATTGATGACATGAAATTTCATATAATAAAATCTTAATGCCCATCGATTTCCATCATTCTTATTTTCCTCACAACTTTGCACGTTAAACTTTATTAGACTCTATTATTTGAAATTATGCTGCTGTAAAAGTCGTCCAGCGCCTTATAAAATTACAGACTTACAACTTTTTTTTCTATTTTACTAACGTCTGCTGCCAAAAAAAGTAAAAGAAAAAAAAACTTGTCGCCAAAGAATAGCAACGCGCAGCAAGAAAAAAAATTATGCTTGCGAAACCGTTGCAACAGGTTCGCCTTTTGGTAACACAATGCGACTACAAAAATGTTCATACACAATTTTTTACATTTAAATTAACACATTCGAGTTTTTGTGTTTTATTTTCTCACATAACATCCATGCGATAACGCATACGGTGATGTGAACGCTAAATGATTTCTTGTAAGTCTTTTGACAGCCAACCAACCCGATTAGCCGGTCAACATTTATTCGAATTGATGAGAAGGCAACCAAACTGGACAGTTGCTCTGCAACTTATTGCAATGAAATGTTGCGTTTGCAGATGTTTGAAAGTTTTTAATTTGATCAGGTTTTTATAAAAGGAAATACATAATGATTTTGGCGTATTGAAATTTGTGGTCAATGGTACGAAATAAAGGCTGGGAAAACTTTAACGGAGAGCCGATATCACTTAAATTCATTTCCATTGCCAGCATAATTAGTTCGATGAAAAATTACATCAGATCAAAAATATCAGGCCAATCAACAGCAAGGGAATCGGTTACTATTTACCCGTACAATAAATAAAATTAAATTCCGATAAAAATTCGTATTTAAATTATATCGAAATTTCAACAGATATCGCATGTCGTAATTTGCCCCCCGTGTATTTGATTCAAACAAGTCCCATTTCAACATTAAAAGTTTTCGAGTTAATAAATAAGATTTTCAATAAACGTGCAGCCAATTTTATTTCTCATATATGCGAAACCCGTCATCACAAAAAATTCCAAAGTTTATTTTATTAAATGGCCGATTTTGTTATTGAAATATCGAATTTCCTCTTGAGACTGGCAGGTAGTGCCCTTCAAACTCAATCTTTAATCTTAAAATTCACAAGACTGAATAAATAAATAATTTTTATTCTGTAAACAAGAACGCAGTTTATACACAAACTTATGCTGCTGACTGTACCCACATATTTCTTTTGTTGCAAAGAGTGTTTTTAACAGAGTTGTAAAACTTTAAGTTGACAACACTGGCTTAACTGGCAGCTGTCAAGTGATTTGTGTTTCCTTTCATTTGGTATTTAATCACGAATAGACTAACGGCTGAGCAACGTTTTGAAAGAGTGCAAATTTATTTTGACAATCATGATTCTGTTCGAAATGCGCAACGCGCGACTTCTGTTTAGCGATGAAGTCCATTTTTGTTTGAATGACTGTTGGCTGAAGTACTAAGACCACGTTGCCTTAGATCCCGAGTTCGATTCCACACTCAGTTCTGAATATGAAACATTTTTCTGATTTGCTTCAGCGCAAGATTGCGTTCATTATTGTCGGCTGGTCTCAACGACGAAGGCGATTAACACCATCATGTACTAAAAGAGCAGAAGACAGCGTCGCCCTTCGTCGGTACCTGAAGCGTCGGCGATGTAAAAAGTGAAAGTAGTGCAGAAAACATAGGAGCTCTGGTTTCAGCCAGATGGCGCAATATGTCACACATTTTGTGCCACAATGGATTTATTAAAGGTAACGTTTGTCAGTCCCATAATTTCATGTTTAAGGCCCGTGAGTGGGCCTCCAAGATCGTACGATTTAACTCCGCTGTACTATTTTCTATGGGGATATGTAAAGTCGCTAGTCTACGCTGATAAGACCGAAACGATTGACCAAATGGTGGACGAGATCCGTCATCTTATTGCTGATATACGGCCACATGGTTCTCCTGGCGGTGATATGCCAGAAGTCATATTTAAATTATATCAATAGCAGATTATCTTTCGAATAAATTAAATTTCATTTCTATTTTATTTCATTTCAAAGCTCTAGACCTCTATAAAAAACACCCTTTATAATCATGGGTATCGTTTCATTATTTGATATTTAAATAAGTTTCTATCGTAAATTTTTTTAAGAGGCATTAAAATATTTTGAAATTTTGAATTTTGCTTCTGTTCGAACTAAATTCCCCTTTTTTATATATTTTTTTATTTCCATTTCCTATTAGTGCAAGGGTTTGTGTGTGTGTGTGTGAATACACACCTAAAACTACTGTACACACTAATTGACACACTTTTTTTTATTGTATTTAAATGCCAAATTCGTTTCTGTTAATTTAAGCCACAAATAGAGGAAATAACCAAATTGTTGTTTGTTTATTAATTTAATTCTCTTTTTAGCCAGTTCAACACGAACAGCAAATATGGTCAAAAGAAACAGTTGTAGCGATTGTGTAAAATCGAAAAAGTTCTTGGATTTCAGCAGCAAATGGTTTTCTTTATAAAACCTTTGAGTTCCATTTAAATATAATAAACTTTTTTCGCTACTAAAATTACTGGGTATTGATGACTGTAATTTTGTGGTTCGTTCGTTGGTGATAAAATTATCTTGTGGCATTTGTCTATGACTCAACCTTCATTGTTGGCAATCAGTAGAAGTTGTTTCCCCATTTATTTTTTTCTTCTATAAAATCAGGAAAATGTAGTTGCAATTCGAATAACATCTATTGTGGGGGCCGCTTTTGTTGTCAATGAATTTTCCATGTTTTTTTTTACTGAAAATTGTACCAAGTTGCGAATTTATCGGTTCCACAATTAAGGCGAGAATGAAGTTGTTCCCTTTTGTGCACTCAAATGTTGGCAACAATAGGAAAGCAATTCGACAGATGACAGTTTAGGGTTAAAAAGAATGCAGTGGAAGTTGTCTCCAAGAATATTTCAAATATTTTAATATTTCAAGTGTTTTTTATTTAATTCAAAACTTGTGCTTGAGACACTCACTCCTTTTGGCCAAACGAATCGATAATAAGTCATTTGCAGGCGTTAAAATGTAAATTTTTAATTTTACGGAAGAAGGTTGAAAATTGAAAATTTCATAAGGGGTACCTCTTTGCTAAAAAAATCGACTTTTTAAAAATTTTCTCAGAAATGGCTAATATTTTGGTAATAGCCTCGTTTTGGCCACACGAATCCAAAATAAATCATTTGCAGGCGTTAAAATGTAAATTTTTAATTTTATGGAGGAGAGTAGAAAATTTAAAATTTCATAAGGGGTACCTCTTTGCTAAAAAAATCGACTT
Source organism: Linnaemya vulpina (assembly GCA_963675445.1). Classification (NCBI taxonomy): domain Eukaryota; kingdom Metazoa; phylum Arthropoda; class Insecta; order Diptera; family Tachinidae; genus Linnaemya; species Linnaemya vulpina. Next base: position 23,055,907 of record OY776279.1, on the reverse strand, counting down.
TTTAAAAATTTTCTCAGAAATGGCTAATATTTTGGTAATAGCCTCGTTTTGGCCACACGAATCCAAAATAAATCATTTGCAGGCGTTAAAATGTAAATTTTTAATTTTATGGAGGAGAGTAGAAAATTTAAAATTTCATAAGGGGTACCTCTTTGCTAAAAAAATCGACTTTTTAAAAATTTTCTCAGAAATGGCTAATATTTTGGTAATAGCCTCGTTTTGGCCAAACGAATCCAAAATAAATCACTTCCAAAGGCAGAGAAGTTTATTTCTTATTTTTGGGAAGAAATTTTATATTGAAAATTTCCAAAATAAATTGAAAATGTGTTATTTTTGTTGTATTGAAATATTATTGTTAAGCTGTTAGCACCCTTTCAAAACCCAATTTTCATTCAATATTTTAACAGCGTTTGCAGCAAAATAATGATTTCAAAAGTATAAACAAATTAAAATATTAAACCACTTTATTTAGGATTTCGATGAAGACAATCGAAACAAAGTAGGCCTTTTGCTTATTTAAAGTTTTAAATTGGTTTTGATTAGTTTTATGAATAAAACACATTTAGAAACTTCTTTCAAGCGTGACAATAGTGCGTCTAGTTTAACATTTATTTCATATGATGGGGAAGTAACACAAACATATCAGTTACCATACCGGCGTTTATGGGAAACAGTACAGAATAGCAACACTAAGACGAAAAGGCAATGCAATAGCAACAACACACAATAAGAAATATATTTCAGTTTTCCTACAAAAGAAAGAAGAAAAATAAAACATAAAATTGAATGTGATCCAATTACATGAAGACCTTAAATATTTGCGATCTTTTCAAGCGCTCCAGATAAGTTATTTCAATGTTAACATTCAAAACTGCCTCCCCACGTTTAAGGCCAAATAGACTATGTAGATCACAGTCAGTTGCGTTCACAAGCAATTGTTCACTGCAAGTGGCTGGTAATTTAACATCGCCAACAAGTTAAGTTTCAGATTTAACCTACTCTGCAACAAAGCACAAGTAACTTGCGCAAAAAGTCAAAGAAAACTATTGTTGCCGGCACATCCGTCGAACTCAAAAAAAAAAAAAAAAAAAAAAAACAAAAGAAGAGAAAATTAAAGTAACCAACCACTCGAAAATGGCTTTAAGCACGCATTTACACTCATCTGCCAAAGAAAGAGTGCATGTGCACTATTAAAGTTTGAATGCTTTTTTTTATGAATCAATGAACAAGAAAAATAGGGGGCAACTCAAATAGGGTCGCCTCAAATTATGACAGTACATGAGTTATGCAGCGTTTTGTGGTTACTTTTAAAAAAATATATTCTCTCAAGTAGAACTCTAAAAGGATGAAGACCACAAACTCTTCTATTCACTTCAGCAGACAGGGGTTGTATATTTTATAAAACCAAAAAATATGAAAAACAGTTTTATTAATCTGTTATAGAAGAGATTTTTTTATTATGAATTAAAGCTTTTATTTACTTGCGGTACGTTCCCACTTATGAAATCTAGACTTGATTAAAATATATTTTGATTTAGAAACGTGGTTGTTCCATAAAGCAGACAACTAAAGGGCAGTTTTATAGAATTCAATAACATTATAAACTGCTCAACTCCATCAAGGATTGTCTGAATGAAAAAGATTTTTAAAATTTTTTATCAAATATTTCAGATGAACGTACCTTAACAAATATATATTTCTTATAATGACTTTTTCTTCTCGCATATAATTTTTTGTGAATTTTGAGTTCAAAAATTCTCTATCACCTTTTTAACCCTGGATGGTTACTGTTCATCGAATCGACGAAGCTCATTTATTCCTTATCACTCTTTAAGAGAGAAAAAAATGGTTTTTATTATCTATTATTTTTGAAATAAATAGTTTTAATTGTTGCACTACAACAACTGTTTTTTTAATTGTTCGTCGATCTTAATATACAAGAATAAATAATAACCATCCAGGGTTAATAATACTATGTGTAAATCCATACTCTAATCAGTTCTATAGTTAATTCCAAAGTTAATAATCTGGTCAGTATAGTAATTGCGACTGTAGTCGATATTGTAGTCAAAACTATATAATCCAAGACTACGAGGCCTGTTCAATACATAAGGTTGAAATATTCAATTTAATTCTTATACGATAATCTTCCAGTAGAGTGTTTCGCTGAGAAAAACATGATACACATTCCAAAGCACAAGGAAAAGTTATATATTCAACTTAGGCAGTGTTATATATTCTGCACAAGAGCAGAATAGCTGTTTTCAAAAGCCGATGCACTTTTATCTCCAGCACTCATATATATATATATATATATATATATATATATAAATATATATATGTATTTCTTTGGTTACTACTTATTAGGTGTGGTCTAATTGCTGTGATAACAGTTTCTAGCTGCACTGCTTTTATTATGGAAAAACAATATGAGAAGTGTATCCAACCCATGATTATTTGATCATTATTGTCCTGCTCGTGGTACGTTTAAATCTTCGAAATGAAATACAAAACTCATTTTTGTTTTATCAGCTCATAAAAATGCTTCAACTTGTAACAGATTTTTTACCAGTTGATAACAACAAAAAATGGTTGCTAAACATTTTAATAAAACATATTTAAAAAAAAATATGTTATAAAAATTAAATATTTTAATATTAAAACGCACGAAGAAAGTTTGATGCTTTAATTTTGTTCAGGTTTCGTTATGCGCAATTAATTATGCGATCAAATGGCCTGAACGTTTTGAATTTGATTCGATTTTATAGCCTGCGCTACACTGAAGAAGGGTTAATTAAAGCAGTTTTATGACTCCAGTCATTAAACGGTAAATGAAAACAAAAACTGCTGGGTATGACATAACAGATCTTTATTAGAAATTAAACAACTTGTTGCCAACTGCGTTGCCTAAAAACAAGTTTCGATTTTATTCGTACAATTGACAACGTGAACATTTTGTCAAGCACATTTTTTATTTAGTTTTATTTAAGTTCGTGGATTACAAATTCTCTTACAAACTATGATAAGAAAACCGATTACAACTACAACAAAATATTTATCAAAGGGAGGGCAACAAACAAGTACTTGCAACATTGCCCAGCAGTTCGAAGATCACAAATATTTTGTCATAGTATTTTCTTAATATTTTTATATATTTTATTATTTGAAATTTTTTGAAAATTATACTCCAAACTTTATAATTTAAATTATATTGAAATTTCAATCGATATCGCATGTCGTAATTTGCCCCCCGTGTATTTGATTCAAACAAGTCCCATTTCAACATTAAAAGTTTTCGAGTTAATAAATAATATTTTCAATAAACGTGCGGCCAATTTTATTTCTCAAATATGCAAAACCCTTCATCATAGCAAACTCAAAAATATATTTTTTTGAATGGCCGATCTCGTTATTGAAATATCGAGTTTCCTCTTGAGACTGGCAGGTAGTGCCCTTCAAACTCAATCTTTAATCTTAAAATTCACAAGACTGAATAAATAAATAATTTTTATTCTGTTAACAAGAACGCAGTTTATACACAAACTTATGCTGCTGACTGTACCCACATATTTCTTTTGTTGCAAAGAGTGTTTTTAACAAAGTTGTAAAACTTTAAGTTGACAACACTGGTTTAACTGGCAGCTGTCAAGTGATTTGTGTTTCCTTTCATTTGGCATTTAATCACGAATAGACCGACGGCTGAGCAACGTTTTGAAAGAGTGCAAATTTATTTTGACAATCATGATTCTGTTCGAAATGCGCAACGCGCGAGTTCTGTTTAGCGATGAAGTCCATTTTTGTTTGAATGACTGTTGGCTGAAGTACTGAGACTACGTTGCCTTAGATCCCGAGCTCGATTCCGCACTCAGTCCTGAATATGACAAATTTTTCTGATTTGTTTCGGCGCAAGATTGTGTTAATTATTGTCGGCTGGTCTCAACGACGAAGGCGATTAACACCATCATGTACTAAAAGAGCAGAAGACAGCGTCGCCCTTCGTCGGTACCTGAAGCGTCGGCGATGTAAAAAGTGAAAGTAGTTGCAGAAGCTCTGGTTTCAGCCAGATGGCGCAATATGTCACACATTTCGTGCCACAATGGATTTATTAAAGGTAACGTTTGTCAGTCCCATAATTTCATGTTTAGGGCCCGTGAGTGGGCCTCCAAGATCGTACGATTTAACTCCGCTGTATTATTTTCTATGGGGATATGTAAATTCGCTAGTCTACACTGATAAGCACTGAACGATCGATTAAGTGGAGGACGAGATCTGTCACCTTGTTGCTGATATACTTCCACATGGTTCTCCAGATTAGACTACGTCCGAGCCAGCCTTGGCGTTGATATGCCAGAAGTCATATTTAAAATATATTAACAGCACTAAATTTTCTGTCAACTTAAAAAATTCATATCTACTTTATTTTATTTTAAAATGCTCTACCTCTATAAAAAACACCCTTTTAGACTTATTTTCAACTTTAATTTCATGTGCTAAATAACGCTATCCTATACTATACCCCAGTTGCTATAGTTTCGGTGCAATGCATTGACGACTAGGGTCCATCCCCTGAAGGCCAATCCCAAAGAAATATATTCTGATAAAAACCCTGGATTGTAAAACAATTTGACTTTCAAAATATATAAAATAACTTAACTAATTGTGAATAAATGCAACGCGCCTTGTTGTTTGTGTCATATAAAAAACGATTGGAATCTTGCAACCGTTTAAAATACCAACAATTTCAATGACATTTTTCACAAGAAACTTTTCAACGTTGTGTGTATGTGTGTGTGTGTTAAATAAAATATTTACTTGTTTAAAATTAATAGTTTTCCACTTTCTAAAGTTAAACACATCTGACCGTGCAGCTATTTTGCTTTTCAGTTGTCCATCAGTGAGAGATTTCAGTCTTGCGATTGAATATTTTTCGACTCAATTAAAAAACTATTTAAAAATAAAATAATTATTTATTAAATTGCTGTCTCTTGTTTGAACAAAAAGAGCCAGTCGAATGCATTTAAGTTTTATTGGCCGCTTTAATATCTTTTTAATACAACATTAAGTGTTAATTAATTGTTGATTGAAAAAGTAAAAGTTTGTGCATTTTTTTAGTTTCAAAAGTGAAGTCAAATGAAACACACATGAAGCGATGATTTAAACGAAACCTGGACCCTGGCTTCATGTATAAAAAATAAGGTGTTTTGAATGAGCGCTTCTAGAGGGTTGATAGCAGTCGATTCCTTTAAAGATTTCATCAATCGATTCCACAAACTTATCAGTCGTTGACACTTCAAAACTACGTCGCTCGTTTTAAACCGGATCAAAATCAGTTATTCAGTTCGTGAGATATATCGTTAACGAAATAACTCGAAACAAGTGATTTTTTTAATAACTCCTGAATTATACTCGTATATCCTGGGAAATTACAGAGATGGCCTTTAGGTCCATATATTTTTTTCAGTCAAATAAATTTGTAGGATCTTAAAAGTGAAATTAAGGACACCTCTTATATGTAAATGTTATAATTGCAAGATTTCTAAGAACGTTTTCTTTTCCACAAAAGAATGCAACATTTTTTACCCGTTTTTATAGTAAATGCCAGCTTTATGACGTTTAAAAACAAAAAATTTATTAGAAATCAATCCAACAACAATCACATAAAATTATTTCTACCTTAAAACTCCTCCCAATTTCCACCTTTTACAAAAGAAGGGAAAAAATGTTGCACGTTTTCCAGAAAAGAGAACATGCTAAGCCCTTGCATTATAAAAACAGAAAAAAGGCAACAAATTTTTGCGCTAATGCAAAGGGGTCACCTGTACATAAGAAGACTTACATATTTTTTAGTAGCCTCGATTTTTATTGCATTAATTTTTTTATTTATTTTGTAGCACAGTGTTTAATATTCTTAAGTAATAACCACACTACTGGTTTTACAGCTGCACACACACGTACACACACTAGCGAAAATATATTTTGTTATCTTATGGCAGCGCAAATATCTCACACTGATGGCACTATGACCCAGTTTTCCTTTTTGGGACAAACCATCACACAGAAAAGTTAAACTCATTTAATTTCTTTCATTAAGACTTCATATCGCCTTATAAAATCCCACCCATTCATCTGTTTCGTCAAAAAATTTAAACTTCAGTGCTTTTTTTCCCCAAGTTAAGGTGAAACCCATTAAACATTTCTTTGCTACTTCTTTTGTCTGAAATTTATTAAGTTCATGAGGATCATGAATACGTCTAAACAAAGCAAATAAATTACAAACATTAAAAGCTGCGTTTGGATAAAACGCTACCTCTCGAATTAACTACTACTTCACTTCGGTCTTACACATGCAAAACAGTTAGAACATTCTATGCGATACATTTGAAGAGTTGAAATTGTTACTTGAAAAAAAAATGTGCACACTTTTCTCGCATATTTTAAAAAAGAGTTCTCAACCGCAATATTTTCTGTGCTATAAAACGGCAATTTCTTGGAAAATTTTCGAAAATCATTACAAATAAAAGAGGTTTTTATTTTTAATAGATATAAAGAATTTGCGTGATTGCTCAGTCGCATGCAGCCAAAGAGGTGACCAGATGCTAAAATAGCAAACAGTTTTTCAAAGTTATGTATTAATTAGCTTTAGTTGTTCTGTATGATATAAATTTTTTTTTAATCGACGAGTTTTTAATTATATTTTCTCTTTTATTCGAAATCCTAATTTTCAGTTTAAAACTCCACTTGATTGGAAAATCATCTGTCCAACCACGTGATTCTTCATAATCCAGTTGAGTTGCATGTCTAAAAAGACAGTTCTTTTAGTGGAAAAATTGTAAAGTGCTCTCTTCTTAATAAACGAAACTCCAATTTAACTCAAACTTAATACTGAGCCTGGACTTAAACTTGAGCCTGAATAATAATTATAATAAAAATGGCGGCTGGTCAAATTTGAGGTTAGGAAGTAAATTGGCTGTCAAATAGTGAAAAAATAAGAAATGAGCTGTCATTCTTCGACATTTATTTAGTAAAAGGTTGGGAAATTTTAAATATGGTACACGACACTGTTAAACAATGAACTTATTAGTTGAAAAGCTCAATAAAAGCATTGGAGTTTTCAACAAAATTATCTTCAGTGATGAGTCCCATTTTTGTAAACATGTAGAATTGTCGCAGAGTGGGCTTGATAAATTCACGACCAGTCCTTGAAAAATCGTAACATCACAAAGGATGTGATCGTATGGCACAGGTTTTCAGGTCATCATCGGGCCGTATGTTTTAGAAAATTAGCAAAGAAAAGCCGTCACCGTGAACTCTCTTCGTTACGAAACTTCGATTATCATGGTTTGTGGCAAGAATTGACTAAGATTGACATCAGTGACCCGCCGCCACAAGACACCCGGCCAGCTAAACAAATTCAGCTAGTGCATGAGAAATTTCCCGGTCGCGTAATATATCGATGGTGATGTCAATTGGCCACCTGGATTATTTTCTCTGAGGCCAGATAAGAGACTAAACCGCTAACAACAGACGCTCTGAAGGGTTTGTTGCCAAAGGGGCTCAAAATTTAGCAAAAACAGCGGATGTCCGACGGTGTGCTAGAGCTAGAGATTCGCCCGACATTATATTTCATTATAAAATCCCAAGTTTCGACTTTCAATTGGTATTAATGAACCTTTTTTTTTGGTATTAATGCAACATTTTTCGCCTTTTTCAACAGAAATTTGCCCCTCAAAATATAGAATTTATTAGAAAGGAGTTTAACATCTCTCACGAAAAATAATTTTTGTTTTCCAGCTTTTCCAAAACGCCACTTTTTAAAAAAATAAGTGAAAAAATGTTGCATGTTTTCTAGAAAAGAAAACGCCATTAAGTAAATTTACTTCCTAACCTCAAATTTACTCATTCTCTATACTCTATATTCCATTTTCAAGCAAAACTGTGCGAGTTTATGTACCCTTAACTTGGAACATTAATTCTAAAGGACTTTATTTCGACTTGAATTGGATACTAAAGGTCCTGGTTTATATTCTATTCATTTATTTATTTACTTATCATATGCAGTTACAGTTTATATTTATGTTTAACAGCTGGTCACCTTAAAACTACTTCTACTACTGCACACAAAACGTGTAGTAAAACTGTTAAATGCAATTTTACAAACTAGAAGAAAACAACTTAATAATATGTGAAACCAGATGTGTGAATGGAGCAGGAAAAATATCTCAACAACAATGCAAACACATTTTTTACAAGAAAACCTACAAGTTTGAGAAGAATCTCTACTTAAAACAAACATTCCAGTACAAAACCAACGTATTTGTCTACATTTAGTTGCTACAAAGAGTGGGAGGGTTGAGAAAAATCTTGTACGTGTAAATATTTTAGACCAGATAACAACAGAGATTTCTTTTTTTTTCCAGTTTTAAAAATATAAACAATTTTAATTCATACACACCTTTTATTTTCTTCGTACAAACTTTGTATTTAATGCAGTCGTTGTTGCTTTATCTAGTACGCATTCACTCACACCACCTTCCAGGCACTCTTTAAAATCAATGCAGTTTTGTAATTTATGTTAAAGAGCGTGAGAGTAATTTTTATGGATGGATGGATGTGTGTGTGTGTCTATTTCCGGTTGTGCTATTGTTTGTTTCTGTTATAGCAAAGCATACACAACACCAACAACAACATAACAGCTTCAATGCAAATTCGAGGAAAGAGAGTGAAAGAGAGGGGGTTAAGGTGTGTTATAACGGCTCAGCAAACAACGGCAGGTTAATTACAATGAGATATTTGTGACGTAGCGAATGACCTGTTAAGGGATTTTTGTAGCGGCGTTTTTGGTTGGAGGCGGCCAAAAAAAAAAAAACCCAGGAATTCTTTTGTATCGCAGTAAAAATCGTAGTGACAATCACAACGGCTGAAGAACGTTTAGCGGGTATTGGAGAACAAATCTTGTAAATAACTTTTTTTTAAATAATTATATTTCATATATAAATTTTTCTTAAATGCAAGGAAAAACCAACATATTTTATAAGCACTTTTATAATAATTTTTTTTATTATTATTTTATTTAATTGTGGGCAAAACGAAGTTGAGCTTGAAAGACAAATTATTTTTTATTTATTTATATATATTTTTGTTTGTTTTTTTTTTAATTATTAAATTGACAAAGTCGTTACGGTGGCTTATTTTCTTTTTTATGTTTTAAATGATATTTTAATGATGCGTTCGCTTATTATTTTGTAGGTTTGACATTTTTGATTTCGCAAGGTTAAGATTTTTATTTTATTATGCAAACGACAAGTAATTAAGTTTTCAAGTATGTCATTGTTAAGATTGAAAGTTGAAGTATTTTTATTTATTATTAAAATTTGTTTTATCTTCTTTTTTATATTTTAACTGTATGTAACAATAATTCTTGCTAAATGATCTTAAAATCGTAATTCAAATTTACGTGGTTTTCTTATCTTTTGATTTTGTTCTATTCCCGATTTGAGCACATAATTTTTATATATATATATATATATATATATATATTATAAAGCTACAACAACACTGTGCAACAAAGTTTTAAGGAACTAATTTGCCAGAACAGCGAAAAAATTTTATCTCTGAGCTTAGTAGTTTCAGAAAAATTTTAGTGATATATTTTCTTATCTTTTACGAACAACTAACCTGCTCTATTAAAATATGTTTTGTAAAAAGTCTGGCAACCCTGCATTAGTGGCGATCGTCCATAAAATTAAACGAAACACAAGTTATGAGGCAGCTTAATAATTATTTTTTGAACAGCTTGCAGATAATTAATTGTATTCTTTAGGTAGAAAAACAATAAGGAAAAAAATTAACCCTGGAAGCCATCCCTGCAACTTCCTGCTATTGCTAACCTAAAGATATCGTAACCTGAAAAATATTTTAAATTTTCAAACAGCCACAACTTTTAAATAAATCAACCGATTCTACGCGATAAGTAAGTAATTGAAATAGTGTTGGATTCCTTTAAAAGGATCGACATCAGATATATAATTTCAGATTTTTTTATATTACTTTTTTTTCAATATATCGCGCGCACTATATCTCATAAACGGATTGACAGATTTGGATCCAGTTTTCGGCCACAGACGTGATTTTTTAATGTAGATCGGAAGAGCCTTTTAAAATTTATTTTCTAACAAAACGCTTTTGAAATATATTTGATCTTATTTTAGATATGAAACAATTAGTTGCAGTTGATTCTTTAGATGGTCACATCTAAGCACACATACACACGCCCATATAGACCCAATTACAGCTTATGACGGATATTTTATATACATGTAAAGCCCTACGGAGGCAGCCTTTAGAATATTTCCTTTTACACTCTTCATGTAACGAAATTTCTAAAACATTTGCGGATCAATTACATAATTTAAAAAAAGCTGATGCAAAATATTTCATATAAAGAATTCAGAAAATTTCATAGAAATAAATATTTCTTGATATTTTCTCTCAAAAAATGTCGAATCAAATATTTTTTATTACCCATTAAATGTGATTTTTTTTTAATTTATTTCTTTTAAAACACAAAATTTCACTCTCGTTGTTTTGTTAATCACACATTTCATTTGTTTTTTGCTATTTTTATTTTTATTTTTATTCATTTAATAACTATTCGTCATGCAAATTTCTAACCACAGATCAGCGTATATTTTAATTAAATTCATTTCAAGTCCAGACATGCGAGGCATTATTTTATAGTGGATTGCCTATTGCCTTTTAACAATAACAAATACAGATATTTAGTAAATATTTGCTAAACGTGTGGTTAATAAAACTTTATTGCTGATAAATAAATGAAACTTTAATAGCCATCGAATACTTTGTTAAAGGGAAATGAACTTTGCAAAAAGAGTTGGATGTGAGTTGGCAAAGAAGGCAGATTATTTTGAGTAAAGAAATATATATATATATATATATAATATGAATAAGAGAAACATTTATTTAATGTGGGTTAAGCTTAGCCATATGTGCGATTTATATATGCCAAGTTTATGACTTAAAGTCTGCTAATAATTTGGCAGTGACACTAACAAACCGTCCGGCGTCTTAAATTAAGGGCGACATTCTAAAGAGCTGTGGCAAAATAATATTTTTTCTGGATTGGAACCGATTCAGAATTTCGAGAAAACCCAAGAAAATCAATAGAACACTTTTTTCAAGAGAGTTTCTTAAATGAATTTAAACTTAAATCTTTAACCATTAAACTCGAAAAAGGTCCAAAATTCTTTAATTGATCAGCCAATAGTTTTCGCTTCTTCTTTAGGACTCGAAAGCTACATCAATCCGCACTCTCCTTATCATGTAGGAATCATTTGATTCATTTCAATCGGTTGCAGTTTGAATATTAAAATAAAAGTGTTTTGGCCCGAAGAGCTCAAAGCATAGAAAATTAGCTCCAAGTTGCAGGGATGGCCTTTAGGGTCTTCGGCATCTAATCAAACTCAATGAGTTCAACAACTCCGCTGTAAGATCGTTTACAAACTGTATGCAAATACTAACAGTTGATATATTAATAAAGTGGAGGTTTGAAATAAATATCTTTAGTTATTTAAAGAAATGCTGGGAAAGGGTTCCCTGATGATCTGCACTAGCCCCAGTGAAATGCGCATAAGAACTAGCTGAAGCCCCTCAATTGATCTCTTTGAAATTTTTATTAGTAAAATTTTGGGAAAAAAAGAATCGACATATAAATAAAATTAAAGAGGTTTAAAAAAAAAAATTTCCGTTACCAAAGCCAGAACTATCGGTAACAAAATAAGAGCAGTGTGCTGTCAAAACAAGATCGTTTTGTAATGAAATGAAGACCGCTCGCGAAGTAAATACGAAGGGTTTCAATTGAAATGCGGTAGCAAACGATATAAATTGTAGAGTTTTTCCTTTTCAAACGTCTTAAATGAATTATATTGTCAAGGCGTTATTCATAAAAATTAGCTTATGCTTATAAGCTGCTTATAAGACAAATTATGTTTTACAAGCATTTAGGGAGCATGAAATATTTTCTGTGACTAATAACAACAACAACAACATAGTTCACTGGTTTCAACTTATTTTCCTTTTATCCTATACGATGTCCGGGTGATTCTAACCCCCTTAATTCACAAACGATTGTTAAAGTCAATGAATGTTTTAAGAGATCTTTAACCATACAAAATCCATACCTAAAAGCCACTTAATTTTTATTAATCGTTTGTGAATTAGGGGCTAAAACTTTAACATTTACCAAATCCCACACATGATGGCATAAAAATATTTTTATTTGACATTTTAATTGCAACGGATTTCATCTATTCTCATACAATTTAATATGACTGATGTGTGAATTTATTTTCATTATATTCGCTAACATTTTGTCTAACTGCAACTTAAGAAAACGGGTCTTATTTAATATCTGACAAGCTCACACTAATTCTTTTTCGTTTTTCTTTTCGAAAAGCGGAAAAGATAAATTAAATAAAAAATTTCCTCACAACACATTTTCCTGTGGTTTTGTCTGCGAATAAAAAATCTTCTCACAATAACGAATAGAGACGTTCGTTTATCTTAAAGATAAATGGCAAAAGCAAATTGAAATAGTCTTGTCATAGGGAATTTCGAAAATGTGTACGTGCATTCGGTATTATGAATTTTATAAACTTTTATCTAAATATATTAATTAATTTGTTGAGTTTTCCCAAGAATTTTATGAATTGTAGCTGCAGGTAGTCTTGCGTACCTCATGTCGTTCCTAAATTTTTTTATGAATTTTTTTTTTATTTTGTCCTTTATGACACCTAAATATTTGCTGCTGGTTACATAATCACACACATACAACTTTCAGTATTTAATTGTTGAGGCAGGTCACTATTACCCAGCTGGCATTTTGATGATCATTTCGCTGCTCTCTTTATAATGGTGCAGTCGATTGTTGTTTGTCTCTCACAAATGATATATTTGAAAATCAGTTTGAGGATCGTTGGACGGTTAATCGCCTGCTACGGACAAAATTATTAAGAGTGACCGATCGCATATACTTCCAAGTAACTATTGAGAGAGCCGTTTTGGTTACCCAACATTAAAGCATTCTGAGGACAATTGTAAGATTATTATTGCGGTTTTTCAGGATTATTTTAAATTTGTTGCTACTGCAGTATAATTTCTTACTCTCTATAGGGATTTTTCCTTTGAAATGGGAGTTTTAATGACCTACATGATTGTTTTAAGTGAGTCTGACGAGTCGTATGAAAGAGTCGCGATCTAGACAGAGTTTCTCTCTTGGTGCAAGCACAACGCATACGTTTAATGCTATTGCTTCTTGTTCGTGTGGAAATGTCAGCTGGGAAACTACCCAAAAACTCGTTCATACGAGTTGTCTGCCATTCGCTTAAAATAATTCTATAATTTCTACTTCACACGGATCCATCGCTATAGACAGTAAAAAAAGAAACTTTCAAGTAGCAGCAACTTTGTAAAAGAAACCCACATCCGTCTTTCACAAGAGTCCAATACGATCACAATGAAATAATAATTTTTTAATGGTCGCCAGAATGATTTTGATTCTTGAGTAAGAAAAATAATCTGCCTCATCACTGATATTAGATCAACTAAACAACATATAAAACTAATCATCTTACAATGCACAGATATATCCGTAACAGGCGATTAACCCGTCAAATAATAGTGAAAACGATTGGGAAAGGCATCAGTTATAAGAAAAAATTTAATTTTACACCAACAATCGTCTGCAGGATTATTTAGAGACCAGCGAAATGATCGCACACGTAAAATAGTCTTCAAACTGCCAACTGGGTTGTCATGTGCGTGTGGTTGTATATGCGTGTGTGTGAGTGGGTTTTGAGCAGGTAGCAAAGGAGTTCATCAGAATACGGAATATAAATTTAAATGCTATTTTGCATATAATATGGAAGGCCCAGTTGACTACAAAAGGGATTTCTTGGGATATATACAAAAAGAAGTGGGTATAAATCAAATTTGATTAAAGCGGTACTCCAATTTGAAACGGAATACTTCTGTGGAACCATTAATTTAATTATTTTATGCAAAACAATATATCAGTCATATGAAATCGGGACCCAAAAATAAGTTTAAGCCCAAAATACATGCGCACATATCGTTGATCTCATTGCGAAAGGCCCTAACTCACATAATTTTAACTCTACAGTAGAAGGCAGAAAACCAACATATAGAGAGACTTTAATTGTCAATATCGTCTAGACAATCTGCACCATGAACCACTTGTACCAGCAATATCGATGAACATTTCAAAGGGCGCCTTCAGCGTCACTCATAATACAACGAAATTTGTCAAACCAACAGCAAACATTTCGGTAGATGATTCCTTCTGCTAGACAACATAAAAATAAAGAAAAATCTACTATCCGCATCGGCAGCTGATGTAGTGCAGCTCATTTTTCCCGTGCCGTTATTATTATCGACTCAATAACACATTTGTGAGGGTAAAGGGACAAAATTTCGAGGACAAATATATTCACGGTAGAGGCTTTTTAGCCGCAAAGTGGCTCCTAAGTCAGTGAATAATTTTTAAGCTCAGCCCATCTACTGATCGTTGCCTGCGAAAGTTTGGCATCTCACTCGAAGCATAAGTCGAGTACAGTCAGTCACAATAATGGATGCAATGACATAATAGTCAAGTCACCCTGCCGTAGCACGATACTTTGCAAAATATTATCGAAATAAATATTTTTAACTCTCCCTTAGGAAAATTTGTGGTTTATAGAAAGTTAATGGTTTTATCCCATTTTCTATATATTGAGTTCTCATCAGATCTTCACGTTTTGAGGTCCTGGAAAACATTCCTGTCTAATTCTACAAACTTGTCACTATGTCTGTATATTTGTGTATGTGTTTGTGTGTGTAAGTATGTAAACAGCTTATAGAGTTTTGAACGGTTGAAGCGTTCTGGACAGCGTTGCTGAACTTAGATATCCTGTGAATTTGAACCGATTCAAACCGGTAGATGAACCGAAGAAGACTCTCAAGACAATTTGGAAAAAAAGGAATCTTTCAAGGTGTTTTTTTTTTAGAATAAATTTCAAACGGATTCACCCATCGATTCCACAAACTCATCTGCTTTAGACATTTAAAAACCAGCGTCGATCGGCCAAAATCGGTTTATCCGTTCGTGAGATATTGTCAACGAAAAAAAAATTCGAGAAAAGTGTTTCAGTTTTGGAAACTCTGAAATTATATATCTGATCAGTTAGTGTTCTCGTTTCTCTTAAAGTAGTCGAAAACTGCAACAATCACCACTATTCACACGGCAAGCGGTTGATTTCAAAATTAAGAGAAGAGGTTGCGGTAGTCTTGCTGTTAAGACTAGCAGGAAGTTACAAGGATGTCCTTTAACGTCTTCTTTTTTTTATATAAATATTTTTTTTTTAATTTTGAACAGTGGGACTTCAAAATTTGTTAGTCCCTTTTTTCAGATATAAAACACAAAAATTTTAATTAAAGATTTAATGCTGAAAGAACAATGAAAAGAGGTTAAAAACAAAACAGTAGTTAATACCGTGTTCAGGCATGCATTTTTAATTGTGCAATTAAATCTAATGCTCACACACACTCAAATCAGCTAACTCAATTAACATTTGACAGCTGAAAAAACACTGTTTTGATTTGTTTCGTGAATATTCGTGTTTGTAAATTTTAAAAATGTATTAAAATTTTGGTTTAAAAGAAGTTTTACTTTCGTATAATAGAAATATGCAGCTCTTAGAGTCATTGCGATCGATTTTTGATTATCAGTGATTACAAAGAAAAGGAACACTGGACAATTTTACAAAGTTTGGGAAAGCAGCAGCTATTGCCAAACAACAAATGGCCAAACCGTATAAGAGGCAGTTAAATTTTATCTCTTTGAACTGGCAACTGGCTTTATAAATCCATAAATAGAAAAGCAGCATTATAAAGTGAATTTGTTTTACCATAAACGTCAACAATATTTTCCATACGATTCCAGCTGTTTTCGTTGCTTAAATTAATTACTTTTTTAATTGCCACCACTTGATCAAGTTCAAGAGCTAATTTATTGAATGGAGATATACAAAATACAGAAATGCAATTAATTTTGGTTAAATAATAAAACAAACATTTTTGTCTATGCCAACACGCCAACCTTAAAATTAACTTATTACCAAAAATAAAAAATCATAATAATAAGAAATAAATTAAGTAAAATTAATAAAACAGAGTATAAAAATATTTAATAAATTACTGGTATCTGCTAATATGTACTATGAAAACAACAACAATGCTTTTAAGCCAAAAATATTGTAGAAAAAAAAAACAACATAAAAGTTCATCAAACTGGTTTTCAACATGAAACTGGTAAAAGACACACCGTAAATACAACAAAACGACTTAAACAGACACACAACATATTTTTAAAAAGAAGAAAAAAAACCACTAAAAAGAGTTTTTTTTCGCCATTAAAGGCTTGAAATAAATCCACTAGTATTGGCAACATTTGCATATTTGGTGTGGTTCTAAATATCTAGATGTTTAACTTCTTTTTTGTGTTAATAAAATAAAAGAAACCTCTAACACCGATTTGTTTTTGCTGCTTTTCTAGAAAACAACACCAACAAAAATAAGAAAATTATGTGCTCATGATCAAGGAATTTTATATTTTATAATATTTTATGGTTGAATTGTATTCGAGTATCAGAATTCGACATTTTGTGCCTCTTAATTCATGTTCTCATCTGCATAATTTTATTTAGCAAACAAACATTTTCACATCGCCACTATGCGTCCATGCAATTATTCGTATTTCAATACATTTAATTTATTTTTCTTTATTATGATTAACAACTTGAATAGTTTTGTTATTGGAAAATCTTTAATATTTATTTTTATAGCTGTTATTTGGTATGCACCGATCACACAAGTGTTTTCGTTTTTTTTTCATACAACAAAAGTTTTATTTTCACTTGTAGTATGTATTTATAAATACACAAACAACAACAATAAAATATATATATTTTTTAATATCGCCTGCAGTTTTGAATAGTTTTCTTTCCGTTGACGTGTCAGTTTAGTCAAAAACGCGTACTCAGACTGCCGGCTCTTGGCTTTAAGCCGTGTTTAACCAGCCAATATAACTAAAGATATGAGATACAACGAATATCAGCCAACGTGTAGACTCACTTTACGAAGGTGTCTCTTATTTTCAACCACAATAGAGTACATGCATGTGTATTGTTGTTGTTGTAATTATTAGTGGTACACGTCAAATTTAGCTGCATAATGCTAAAAGAGCAAACAAACGTGGTAGTATTTTGTGGTATTTATTATTGTGAGTAGAAGTAAGTTAGGCAAATCTTGGAGATTTACTCATAGATACACACATGCAAACACAAGAGTTTATTACCAGCGTTGCCGTTTGGGAAATATTCAACGAAAATGATTTCTTGGTGGAATGGGAATGATGATGATGATGATAATAAAATAATAATAATAATAATAATAATAATAATAATAATAATAATAATAATAATAATAATAATAATAATATTATTATTATTATTATTATTATTATTATTATTATTATTATTATTATTATTATTATTATTATAAATATAATAATCTTGTAAAAAACGTGCATTAATTGTTACAAATATTTGAAAAATCATTATGTAAATGATTTCAAGCTGAAAATGAAACATAATACCTTACAATCGTTTGAAATTTGTAAAATTTCATGTTCAAGAGGCTGTGGGAAAATACTCTGCGGATATAACTTCAGTACCAAAAGTAGACCAAGTCTTTCGGACTCTAATAGCATAATCGATGAAATAAAATTTAGAATAGGATAATAGACAGACAATGTTGAGGATTATTTTTAGTTGTTGAAATTCTCGATTAAGTGTACAGCCTGGTTAAGGTTTGGGGGATTAATCTCTTCCCCTTCGATATATTGACATTTTTTCTACTAGTGATCCATAACGACAGTAGAGTGAAGGAATATATTTTATATATCTCTTAGTTTATATATGTTATTATTATTACTATTATTATTATTATTATTATTATTATTATTATTATTATTATTATTATTATTATTATTATTATTATTATTTGGTTATGCATCATCTCGAATCATATTAATTGTAGAAAATTTTGTTCCTGGCAACTTTCTGATAGGGCCACAACTACCACAGATAAAATATCAGTTGTCATCAAAAAACCAGCGTGCCCATTTTACAAGTTTTGCATATAAATTTAGAAAATATGTATACGTTTCGCCTTATGATCATGATATTATTGATCATAATATAAGTTTTTTTCAATCATTTTGTTTAAGTAATTTACACCGTAACATACCAGCGACGTCAGTTCGAAAAGTACAAAATAACAATAAAAAGTATGCAATATAAGCCCTTTAATTATATGTCCTTATATATATAGCAACACAATTTTTTGGGATCTGGTCACACTGGTGAATACCTTTTGATATTCACTATTTCCATGAAACAAAACACACCTGAACTTGCACTCATTCTCTTGTATTAAACAAGGTGAGAAATTACACGTATTTGCCATTAAATAAGTAATGCAAATGTAGCGGCTATTCCTTAATATATTTGAGATATATACATTTTTCATTGTCATATTTCGTTTGGGATTTGATGTAGAAAGCAGCAGCAAAATTTTTTATTGTTGTTTCAATATAAACAACTAAACGAAGTATTATTAATTTTATTTATAATAACTATTTTCTTCCCTAATAGCCAAAAATATCTTAAACGCTTATGTTCAAGATGTTCCGTGTATTTGTGTTAATGGAAAATTATATCTTTGCTAAGCCATGTTTCCTTTCTATTGATAAAATAAAATATTTTTATATAATTTAATAGACTTGTGCTGTTTTACCAGCATATATAATTGTTTTATAAGATCACAGAGCTTTCAATGTTTCCACTGTTGGCATCACTGATCTATACATAATGAATTATCAATTGTGGCTCTCACACCTGCCATCTTAAGTTATTCTGCCGTGTAGGCAATTATTCTCTCTCCAACTTTATATACGATGATGCTCTCAGTTTGGGTTAATATCTCTCGGGTTGGTTCATTATGTGAAAGAAGTTTTTATAAGCTATTATAATTTTATTAAGTGTATTTCATACATACAAGATACCTTCCAAGTCAGGTAGTGTTTCAAAATAATTACACATGGTATGATATAGTTTTGGAAGCACTGTTTTGTATTTCGGTTGTGTTCTCTGCTTATAAAAATATATTACAATGAAACTGTCCCACCGAATAGTTATTGAAGTTCAAATCTTATCTGTTACAAAAGTAATTTATTTTTGGAATTTTCAAAAGTTTCATGCTTAGAAAACAATGAAATTTCGTCTTATTTTTATCAAAATGTCTGTGGTGGATTTGACTTAAAGAATCTGGTTCAGTTCATTATAACGAGGGATATTTAAAACAGGGTAAAGGATTTCATTCTTTCATGCAAGGAGATTTAAGGCTCATAACTTTTTGCTGTTAATTTTTAAACGACAGCACAAATTTGATGTCATATCTCTATATAAAAAGTCGGCAAAGAAGAAAGTGTTGCACATTGGGCCAGATTTGAGAAAGAGATATGTAAGAATTTTTCCGATACTCTGTTATATTATTAAGTCAGTCAAAGGAAGCGAGTTCTGAAATAAAATGTGGCAGCTTTTTTTTCATAAATTTAATTTTTTAAAAAGGACTGTTTTTGCATAAGGAAGTCGTGACGAAATACGCTTATAATAATAAAAAATATTATTGATTGTCCTTATTTTTATTATAAATAAAAATTGTTTATTATGAATATCTGAGACTACAAAAGGCCTGTTCGTATATACATCACAGCGCAGCATGTGAAAATCTAATTGCCTTAAAACATGGCGCTGAAGCTGATGTGGTCTAGGGAAATGTGAGAAGTCCAAAAATGGCTTCTTTTATATATATAAAAAAAGAAACATTGGCAAACTTATTTGTAGGCTTGTAAAGTAATTTTTTTTCATATGATACCCAGCAGTACTACATTTACGAATAGTCGCAAATTTAAACACTCACCTGGTACCGTCTCGCCATTAAATGTTATTTGCACGGTGTGTATGCCGGGTTCGTGGGGCGTAAAGCTGGCAATAAACCTCTGACCACCCAAAGAACGCACCGATGATGTTACCCGTCCACCATTCACTAAAATTTCCAAATTTCCTGAACCGGCTTTCGAGCCATCTATTTCGAATTCAACCGGGCGACCAATGGCACCATTCGGTATATCCTGAACTCGTATAGCACGAGCACCATTCACACCCGTCAAGTTACTTTCAATAGGGCGAAATCGAGACAGAGAACTGTAGCCGCCGCCATTGCCATTCGATGAACTTTCGGTAACGATCTGTTTGCTGGACTCTTTGACGGTGCGCGTAAAGCCACCAGACTTATCGGTGTACGAGTTGTTCGATTGTGACTTGACAGTGATGGCACTGGGTCTGCATTAAATATATTTTAGTTAGTCGAATAATTTTCTTACATGGCCACCAAAAAAAAAAAAAAAAGAAAAAAACTTACTTGTAGCGTTCGCTATCATCCACTGAATCTCGTGAACCTCTTCTATCGCTGTGATGTTTTTGTTCGTTCAACGCAAATTTATTATATTGAGTATTACGATGTGTTTCGTTATCTATATCGGGTCGAGCATAACTCAGATCGGTATTCAGTTGGGCTTCGGTCATGTTGGCCAGCGATTCCAACGAATTGTGTGAGAGTATGTGTTTGGTTTTGTTAATAACATCCCAACTGTCACGTCTAGCTGAAGCGGGCTTAATTGAGGAGACTCTTACATTTGATGAATGATCTATGCGCGGTTCGGGAGAAGCAGTGCGTCGCATACGTTCTGTCGTGCCGTAAAGGGAAGGACTGGCGCGTATGTTTGTATCGGTAACGTAATTCGAAGTGGATTTGTAGGTTGAGGATTTTTCCACTGTGCGTGATTCATAGCCATTCTGGACAAGGGATGAGAGAGAGAGAGAGAGAGAGGGAGGTAGATTAATTTGCTATTGTTTGTACTGCCTGGCTGACTCACTTTATTTAGAGGTGTGCTGGGGCTCATGCGATGCGTGGCCGTTGTGATGTAGGCACTATTGGGCGAATAGCGTTGCACTGGCGAGGCCGACATATGCCTCGGGCTGGCATTTACAGTACGTGCAGTGGTTTCATAAGGTATCGAAGTTTTAATAGTCAATGGACTATGCGTACGTGTTTCGCTAGATCTTATCTGAGTTTTTGATAGACAATAGAAATAGAATTTAAGCCAAAATATTAAAATACGTTAGTAACATTTGCTGTTTGCAAACTTTAACATGCTCTTTTAAATTAACACATACAAAAATACATAAATAAATCAAAGAGAAAACGAGAATTGTTAGCAAAAATCAAAATTAGTAGTAACAAACACATGAAGAGAGTCAAATAAAAGACACAATTTCTAAGATCGAAAATCTAAAAAATATATATAGTTTTAGTTACATCGTGTGTGGGACTGGACATAATGGGACTCAGTCTCGTACTGTAAGAGACGGAGCCTCGTGTTGCAGTAGTAGTGCGTATTTGTTGTTGCTGCTGCTGTTGCTGAGTATGATGATTCTGATGATGATGATGATGATGGTAGTGGTGACTATTGTATGACTGTCTCTGCACCTGGTGGTCATCGTAGAGATCTTCGCGATCTGCTCGTGCTGGGGCTAACTTTAAATCGCGTTCGTTTTTCCGATTACTGTACAATTCGTTCTCTTTGTCGTAGTAGTAGTCATTCGTGGCCGAAGAAGCATTTGAGTTCTTCGAATCACGTCTCTGCGTAGTGACGTTATACAAATCAATTAAATTGAAATATTTCGTTGTCGGTGAGTCATTGAATTCACGTTCACGTAGTGGTGGTGGTTGTGGTTGTGGTGCCGGTGGCAGCGTTGGTAATTTTTCCTAAAAAGTGTATATGAATATGTTTTTGTTGTTGTTGTTGTTGTTTTTCTTAAACTATATTTTTTTCTCTGTGATTATTCTGGTTGTTGTCTGTTATAAAAGAAGCGATTTCCAATTCGGTACAATTATGATTGTGCTGGTGATAAATGCCATGAATAATATTTGCTTTATGATTTTGTAAGACGGTGTGTGTGTGTGGGGGGTGTTTCAGGTATGTTTTGTTTTTCATTATTAAAATATTGTATTATAAATGGACTACTGCGCTGCGTATAGCATTTGTAAGAAGTTAGTAATTGAAATTTTTTTTCTACGTAAAAAAAAAGTTAAATAAAATGCGTAGGATCATCAAAGTCTTTAAAGTTATTTTTAAGCTATTTTTTGTAGCTCTAAAGGCGTCGAAATAAAATAAAACGCAAGTTAAAACGTGAAATTTTTATTTGAATATTATTTGCCTTGTGGGAGAGTCCATTCGCCAATAATAATTTTCATCGCTGCTGTATGTTAATCATCTATATTTTTAGCTGTAGCCTATAAACTTCATGCAGCTGCTCTCGAAAAATCTTTAATCGACGGGGTCAAAGAACATGAATAAAAAACCAGCCGGCCGCTGGCTACTTAGAATAGAATCTGGCAATAATTTTGTCATTCTATTCTATCACAATATACAGGACATTCTGTCCTTTGAACTAAATAAATCGATTTACAAGTGGAAATCTATTGCAAAATAAGGAAATTATATGCGAAACCGCTCGAAAATGTCGTTAAAAAGTTGATAATAGAGAAAGACCAACAGTGCCCTGCACAGTTGGTCTGGTGAAAGTCGTTTCATTGTAGACGTAAGAGTGCTTGTACGGTGGGCACATTTCAAAATATCGAAACTGTGGCTGAGAGTGTGTGTGAGAATCCGTTAACATCAACTCGTTACAGTCTTTAAGAGTTGAACACCCTCCAGATCTTAATATGACTGACGCCATACAAAGTTCAGTTCAAGAGGTCAAGAATTGCATGACTAGACATTTCAATTGATTTCAAACCACTTTTGCTTTATTAAATTTTTATATTTAAACTTTTAAATGCCCCAACCATTATTATATTGTTATCAGTTGACCGAATTTAGAATCAGCACACTAAATTATGACCTGGGATCTTCACACCAGTTGTATTTTTTCTTTTTATTATTTTACTACTTATGACAATATGACTACGATGTGAATACCCCAATTGTCTTTATATTTAGATGAAATGAATGAAAGAGAGAAGCCAAATTATTTCATCCCATAATTTTGAACGAAAAGTCTTTTTCTAACTTTATTTTGATGCGAATAGGTTTTGGTTTCTCAATATTTCGAAATAAAAGGGGAGATTTTTGTTTATTTTGCTGGGAATCACTTAATTCTTATCAATTTCAAGAGATACGTTCCCAAAATGCCTTAAGAGAATTATGATTAATTTGAAATACTTTCCTCTAATATCTGTCATCTAAGAATTAGTAAAATTTTAAAATCCCATTTTTGGGATTTAAAAAAAAATATTTTGGGAACTCTTGGACTAAAAAATGACATGTTTGTTTTAATATATTTCGAGCTGTTTCTCCCAAAATTTATATATGAGAAATCTCTAACTCATAAATGTGAAGCCTTTTGGATAGTCCACTTCTATAAATCCTTTGACTTGTTTCAATGATAAGGACTCGATAAAAGGACTTAACAAAAAGTATTTATAACTCCCTTGAATTGGACAAAATAGAATGCATTAATAATATTTAATTTGAAGCAAATAAAAATCGAGGTTTTTGAGTGGATTTTGTAAACGAGATTTCAATATCCCACGATACATTCTGGACTAGAAGCTCCCGTCTAGTGCCATGCAGCAGAATTTTATGGCAAAAACTTGGGGACAATTGCATGAAGGGACGAACCTAAAAGGATAATTTTCTTATGCATGTGGATTTATATCACGTACACGTTTTAATTACGTCCCAGCAACACATCCATAAATAAATATGCAGCCAATTATCGCCACACATTTACTTATTAAAAATATAAAATAATGAAAATAAAAAGTACTTATTACACGAGGAAATTAGTCTTCAATTTAGCATGCAAAAAGAGTCAACCAAAGAAAATTAAGAAACTAAAGAAAACTACAAAAACAAAAATGAAAAAATAAAAATATTATCATGAAATTCCACTACCATTCACACACATTAACATGCAACACGCAAATTCAATTAACTCTACATATTTATGCAATCAACCGCCACCACCCCGGGATGCCGCAAAACTTATTTCTTGCAGACAAACGGCTTTTACAAAACTGGCTATAATGCCTTCAACTTGGCTGTCAGCACTGCCGTTGCAAGCATTCAAACTTACCTCACTTTCCCTTTTGTAAAAAGTGGAACTGGTGCGATAATCCGTAGTATCCTGCTTGGGTGAATACTGTGGCGAATACGAACGTTGGCGTTCGTTGTTGCCAATATTTGTTGTTGTTATTGTTGTACCAGCTGCAGCTGCAGCAGCAGTGGCTGTATTGTGATTGTGATTGAGTAAATCTCTGCGGGACAGTGAGGATGTGGCCGCATTGCGATAATCATTGTGCCTGGTAGATGTTGTTGATGTGTAATGCATGGAGGGGCTCTCGGAACGATGTTTGTTGTCGTGCAATGGACTGCTGCGTGTCTTGCCAGAACGTCCTTTGGTGCCGACGCGCATAATGAATGGTGAGCCTTTGACATCGTAGCCATTGAAATACACATAAACGCGATATTTGCCATTTTGTCGTGGCATGAAGGTGACGCGGTATTTATTATCAACAATTTTCTCAACTGAACAAACCAACGAACGTTTGTCGTGGACAATATCGACATGCAGTTCACCATTAACACCCACACCACGAGCATCGACCTCAAAGGAATGAGCCCTTAAAGGCATAGCTCCGTCTAGGCCATGCACCGACACACCTGAGGCATCAAATACGGCACAGGTAAAGGGCCCACCTTGTATATGCCGGCCCTGATAGGTTATGGCGATCTCCCATATGCCTGCCTCATCCGGTTTAAATATGGCACTGTGCCCCTCCTCCACCTTTTTCAGAGGGCAGTTGTGCGATATGCCCGTGGGAGAGACAGCGGTAACGAGTATATCTTCGGTTTTGGGAGCACCCGTGGCATTAACCAATACTTCCACCAAACTGCCAAGAGCACAAGGCGCCATGCCGGGTGGTGCCACTTGCATAAAACGGGGCAAAACCCGAAAGAAATGTCCACCCAAGCTGTCCTCCCCTATCTCGATTACAATTTCGTGCATCCCATATTTATCAGGTACATACACGCCCTCACCATGGGCATTCAATTTAATATGTTGGGCATTGCCAGAAGGTGACACCACCAGGGCTCTCACGTTGCTCAGACTAATATCGCGTGATAAAATATCTACACGGAAATGGGTCTGTTGAAAAGTGTAACCAAGAAATTAATGAAGCTTCTGGCCCCTCTTCAAGTTAATTGTTGTCTTACCTGTTCTCCTACCCGGCCGGAGGTACTTTCCAGATATACATTGACCATATCTGAAAGAGGCGGCCGTGGAGGCACCCACTGCAAATGGGCAGCATATGCCATTATGCCCAAATGCTCTACTTCCGGATTGGCCATATCTTTGGCAGTTAATACGGGTTGGACGCCCAGCTTCGCACCAGCATCTATGGCCTTGCGTACATTGTTCTCATAATGAAAGGGATCAGTGCTAAGTTTCTCTGGGGCGGGAGCGGGACCGCCCAAGCCCTTAATGATTTCGCACATAACACGGCCGTCATTCCAATCAGTCTAGAAAAAAAAAACAATCAAAAATCATTTATCCTGGCGAGCGAAAAGAGTAGCACAAAAAAATTTAATTGATTAAAAATTCACTCACTGTAAAATTTTTCACCGACTCTCTAACTTGTGTATTCACCCAACGCAAAGTGGCATTGTAGCCTGGCCCTCCGGGCTTCATGAAATATGACAAATAAGTCATGCCAGACAACTCATCCAGCCAAGGAGATGCCAAATACTCTGGCTCCAATACTTTCGGTACACCAAATTCGCTCTGGGCCAAATTCATGGCATGTGTACAATTGCGTACACTTTGACTAGGATCCATAGAGCGCCAGTGCGGATACAAGCCGGGCTTGCAATAGTCCAATAGAGCTGCCAGATTTATGCCACTATTCCAGTCGGTGGTTAAATTCGTGATCTTGCAATCTGGCAGTGCCGCTTGTAGCCAAGCCAACATTAATTTACGTGGCGGAAATTTACTGCGTCCAATCTGATAGCGGACTATCAGAGACCAAATCAGACCCAATATCAGCTTCACATTTCCATTGACTATATCCACGTTGCCGATATTCACCAATTTGATGTGATCTTTTTCAATGGCGTTCAACGCTGTGGTGGCGTTTTCCAAATAATGATGCTGATTGGCTGGTCGCCGGTTCCAAGAGGGTTTCAAAGGACGTGTCTGCAGGCTTTCCACCAACGCACACAGACAAGTGCCATCACAAAAGTCTGTAGCCCAGTCATGAACCTGAAAGAAGAAACAGATTCAGATATCAACATCTTTAAATATGCATGACTTGTACGCATTTTCGTAAGCCACAAAACTACAGGACCTCAAAATTAAAATGGTTGTATTTTCTTGTAAAAAAGATCTCATTTGAATGCCTGGGAGCCCCCGAGTTTTTTGCTTATTGTTCCAAGAGTTTTTTTTTTAATGCATCAGGACATGATAAATACTCCAATGCACAAGGGGCAGCTCAATATCAGTTTTATATATTCAACTTACACAGCAAAGCAGAACAGCTGTTTTCGAAAGCCGCTACACTTTCATCTTCAGCACCTATGTGTGCTTTTTTTTCTACATATGGTTCTATTACCACTTGTTGGGTGGTTTAAATAGATGACTGTGATAACATTTTCTATTTGTACCGAATTTATTAATGAAAAACAATACGAGAACTGTATCAATTCGATGTTAACATAGTGTTGTTTAAGTCCCTGTATTGCCATCCGATTATTTTCTTCATGTCCTCTTTTCTGAATTTTCTGTTCCATGTTTCTTCAGCCAAATTTTTTTTTGCGGTAGCAAAAGCTTTTTAAATTTTAATTTTAAATAATTTGTATCCAACTATTTATTGCTAAATAAAAATCTATTTGGTAGATCAATTTTTTAATTATTATTTTCTTAATTTTTTTTCTTCACGTTTTTAAATGTATATTTTGTTAAGCCGCAACCTGAAGTTTGATCGTATAAGCGAAATAGTCAAATTGTGAATTGACGATGTGGTTATTGAACCCGGGCTGCCTTTAGGGTACAATCAAGTTATTTGTTTAAAGGGTGTTTTTTATAGAGACATACAATTTTAAGTTGTCAACGCTTGTCAGCTGTCAAGGGACTTATGTTTTCTTTCATTTGGCGTTTAAACATGAACAGAGCGATGCCTGAACAACATTTCCAAACTGTACAAATTTATTTTGAAAATTGAGGTTATATTCGAAATACGATCCAGATCACTTTTGCTCGGATATTTTCGTTAATAAACAAACTGGCCATAATCTTCAAAGGTTGAGAGATTTTATATCCAGAATATCTGACTGTTTGGTGTGTTTTATGGACTCGTGGAATCAATGGTCCGTACTACTTTAAGAACGTTGGTGGTTAGAACTCTACGGTCATTGGTTGCGGCCTTAGAGCCATAATTACTGACCTTTTCGTTCAGCAACTAAGCCATTATGATGAGCAGAAGCCATGGTTTTCCCAACAACGTTTGGTAGCCTACATAGTTTCATTGTTTTCTGTATGCGATATGTGAGCTCACTTGCCTACGCTGATAACGCTGAAACGATTGACCACTTAGAGGACAACATTCGCCGCCTAATTGCTGATATACGGCCTCTTGTGTTGGAAGGTCATCGAAAGTTGGGCTACGTTCGATGTAGCCATTTTTAAATTATATTAACAGAAAATTATCTTACGAATAAAATAGATTTCATGTCAATTGGAAAAACTCAACTTCGTTCAATTTCAAAGTTCCCCTACGTCTATAAGAACACCCTTTATATATATAAGTGTGCTCGTGTGTGTCTGTGTTTATGTGCAATTGCTTGTATAGAACTTTTGCCAACATGATGTGAATAATAATTTTTCCCAACCTAAAATTCTAGCCAACATTCAACTTCTATAAAATAAATATTAACAAATTGATTTGTTTGTCTTCCCTCGTGTGCGCACTAACTGAAACATGCAACGTTTATGTAATTAAGTATTAACTTAAACAATTAGTTGCAACGAATATGTGAATACTGGGACTTCTATAAACTTTCAATTGTACACAGATTAACTAAAATAGTTATTCAATTTGTTATTAAATAATTTTGTCTTAAGTAATTGAGAGTTCAATAGAAATTCATTGATAGAGTTTGTAGCCGGCAACCAATTCTCCATCTTCCCCCTCTTTTCCCCTTCCGGCCCAATGCATTTCATATGTAGAGATCATCCTCTAAATAGTAGTCGTAAGAAATTTATAAAAAATATAGTTTTGGCCATAAAATGCTTAGATCCCGGGATCAATGTGCCATGGAAAACGGTTCTGTTGATAAACAAACTCATATTTATTTTAGCGCACAACATAATTAACATGAATAAAAATTAAATCATTCATGCATTTAACAACATAATTTCTACTACAATCGAAGTTTATTTATCGTGCAACAAATTGTGTGCTTCTATAATAATAAAATATTTCTGCTTTTGCGAAGCATAAAATCATTCAACACACACACACACACAGACACTTTCAATATCTGCATTAACTCCAGTAGAAAAGCCAACATTCTATGACTTAAGTTATTATAAAATGATTTACATTATGACGTTATTTGTACAAGGAAACCAACATCAACAACATGTTGTTGAGCAAAAAACAACAAATAAGAGAAAAATATTTATTATATATATTTCTTCAGTTGCCATATTTAAATGAATGTGAGAAAATTGTTGGGGGAAAAGAAAATATGTTAAACAAATTTAATAACTTCTTTTTTGTATTCCATATAAACCATGTGAGTCTCTGTTTGGTTTTGCCTCATGTACAATTAATTATTTACACTCTTTTTCTTTTTTTATATTATGAATTTTCTCCTGCAATTTCTTTTTTACTTTGATGTTGTTCGCTGTTTTTCAACACAAATAGAAAATAATGTTTTATTCATTTGAAAAATAACACATAAACATGCTTTGAGCTGAAGATGTAAGAAAAATATCGTGTGAATATATTGATAAAAATAAAAATTGTGTTAGTAACACACTTAATCGTACCGTAATGGAAAGTTGTGTGTCTGTTTCTTATAGCATCATATAATTGTAGCAATTCATTATGTGCTACTCATAACTATTTTCCCTAAGTCAGCGGTGTAGTTAAAGTGAGCAACTTTACTTATGATGTAGGCTATAAATATAAATAGCAAATACTTATGCCAATAATACTACTGTTAATACTACTATTAATACTACTGCTACAGCTACTACTACTAGTACTACTGGTACTACTGTTATTATTAGTATTATAGTAAACGTTCGCAGTACTTGAAGTACATGTTTGAAATAAGTTTATATACGATCTCTGTTATAATTACTTAATGGTAACATGTATGCTACTACTACTGCTACACACGCCAAAAAAAAAAATAATAATAATAATTAAATAAATAACAAACTACTACTACTACTATTACTGCTATTATTACTAAATGAAAACACATGCTTTTCTATTATCTACTGTCACCACTACTACTACTACTACTACTACTGCGTCTGCTACTGCTACTACTTATGTAATTTTTTTTTTTTTGTTACTGTTAAAGTTTGGACTACTTGTGGTATATGTTTAAGGTAAATTTACTTATGGTATATTCTATATATACTAAATAATAATAAATACTTATTCTACTACCACTGCCATCGCTACTACAACTACAAGTACTAATTTTGTTGTTATTACTACTATTGTTGTGAACATTCAGAGTACTTGAGGTATAAGGTTAAAGTAACTTTGCTTACGATATATGCTACAAATACTACACAATAACAAATACTTATTCAGCTACTTCTACTATTACTACGATTGCTACTACTACTACTATTATTATTATTATTATTATTATTATTATTATTATTATTATTATTATGATTATTATTGTTATTATTATTATTATTATTATTATTATTATTATTATTATTATTATTACTACTAATACCACCAAGTGCTATATAAACTAATACATGATACATTTTGTTAACAATTATTAAAAGTTATCATTCGAGAATTATTATTCAGGTTCAAACTCAAATTTGTATATGTACAAATTATTTTTAATTTGTACTTAATGAAATTTTTTCTTAGGAGTGTGAAATTTAGAATATTTATTATATCAGTATTGATTCATCATCTCACCAGCGTTCTTTTTTCAATTTTTAATTTTTCACAGAATATCAACTATTTAAGCAATTATTAAAAAAAATTTAATATGAAAAGCTTCCATATTAATTTTCAAATACATATTTATTTATTTCTTTAGTCAGCTCTTGTGTAAATATAAATAATTTTGGCAAAAGTCCTTTCGATTATTTGTAAAAGCGAACTGGCTCTTGCATTGTTTGCTGGGTATGCGATTGTCAGCAGCATGTCTGTGTGTGTGTGTGAATGCCGTCCATTGGCATGTGAATTTGGTTTTGATATTTCCATTGTGTTGATGTGACACATTTCAATGAAATTAACTTATTTTTACACTTGTAGGAATATCTGAAACAATTATGAATTGTTGCAATTTGTTCGTGTATAATCTTTTTTATTACTTTGCTTAAGTTTAACAAAAATTGCGTTTGAATGTAGTGGTGCCAAAAATTAGTAGGAAGAGTTGAATGTCGTTATGAATATTTATAAAATATGCTACAACACATAAGATATGTTATATAACATAAAATATATGTCTGTGGAAGTATATGAGACTTATAAATTGACGTGACTTAAACTCAATCCGCCCACACTTTCAATTGTTTTAATTGGAAAAGACTTGTGTCAAGCCCCAGTTTTTATTAACTTTTTAATAACAGATTTTGCTTAATCTACAAGCCTTTTTGAGTTGCATGAAAAATCGAAGTGGTTTTATCTCAGATTTGAAACATGTATTGTACAACATCAGTATTGTTGTATGTTTGTGTGGTTACGAGTTTATATATAAAATGTTTATTTCAATTATAACTTTGTGAGTTCTTTTGCCAAACATTATTCACACCCACGTTTTAGAATTTATTTGTATCGCTAACAAATGACTCTGTTTATTTGGCCGCGTTTTGCCCAATAGGAATCGTCGGTGGTCACAAGCAACTTGTTAACTGAATTTGCAGGGTTTGCATTTTGAATTCTTCAGGTAGTGTAACTGCTATAAATGGTTTGAAAGAAATCTTTTCATAACAGTTAATCTTTACTCTATAGAGGCTACGGACCAATGATTCCGGCAGCCCTTGAACCACACCCAAAAGTCAGTTTTTCTCGATGTAACGATGTCCCAACATACACTTGGCGATTATCGCCATTCTAAATACGTCAGTTTTATTTATTTTTATATTGAACCAAACTAAATAGTGTGACAGCTGACAAAACAGCCAGTACCTGAATAAGTGTTGCCAACTTAAAGTGAAATCTGCGTGAATAAAACCACGATCTTCAAAATAAATTTGCACAGTTTGAAATTGTTCTCCAGGCGTCAGTCTATTCCTGGTGAAATGCCAAACCAAATAAACAGCTGATAAAATGGCCGCCAGCTAAAAAGTGTTGCCAATTTAAAGTTGTGTGCCCCGATAAAAACAGCCCTTTTTTACAAAAATTGTTTTATAACAAAAATTTCATAAGGCGAAGAGATAAATTTTTTTGAACAAACAAATTATTTTTGAAATGATCAAAGTTTTAAAATTTTGTTACTCAAAAAGTTCAACTAAATAAATAAAATATGAAAATATTAAATACTAAAACAATTCAGCCGCAGTTTGGAACTTGTTTTTATAAAATTTTGAAAACATTTTACTAAATCATCGCAAGCTGTGGCTGGCGTTCATAGTTTCAAACTTTAATATTGTTAAAAAAATTCTGTAAATTCTGTGCATGGCCATAAGGGCATATGCGACGCCGTTTTCCACCCCTAGTTAACAAAAAAAAAATAAAATTAAGCCTGCAGCTAGACAAAATGTTGCCAAGCAGTTTTAAGGCCAAACTAATACGGTAACAGTATTTTGAAACCAAACAAAAATAAAATTGTTTTTATTACGTCTACTAAAACTCATGTTTTGGATACAAATTTATTTAGCTTTTACAGATTTAGTGGCCAACGGACAAGAGACAAGTTGAAAAAAAAAAAAAAATTTAAATCCCGTGTGCAAATAGTTGGTGTAAAATTGGGCCTTCGTTTGTGTCTCGTTTTACTTCTATTTTTGTGTATTTTCTTACAGACAGGAATTCGAACAAAAGTCTTGCCAAAATTTTCCAAACAAGTCTTATGCAGTCAAATTAAAAGAGTTTAATGTTTTTCCTTTTGACTCGTTGCAGTCTGCAACAGGGTTGGGCTGTCTTAAGGCGCATAAACTAAACAATTCCTTGGATTGCAACAGCTTTACAGCGTTTAAAGTCGTTTTGGCAAGCACACAGAGAAATTTCAATTTCCATTATAAAAAAACAGTACAAGAAAGATCAGTGATCATTTAAGTGGGGCTGCCCAAGTATGTAACAACAAAACATGTTAACAAATATGAAATATCCAATTTGGAAATATTTAATTTGAAAGTATTTAATTTAAAAAAAAAAATATTAAAATATTTAAATTTAAATAATTAATTTTGAAATATTTAATTTTACCATATTTAATTTTGAAATATTTCATTTTGAAACATTTAATTTTGAAATATGTGATTTTAAAATATATAATTTTGAAATGTTTAATTTTAAAATATTTCATTTTGAAATATTTAATTCTGAAATATTTAATTTCAAAACATTTCATTTTAAAATAGTTAATTTTAAAATATTTAATTTTGAAATATTTAATTTTAAAATATTTAATTTTGAAATATGTAATTTTAAAATATTTTATTTGAAAATATTTCATTTTAAAATATCTAATTTTAAAATATTTAATTTTTAAAAATTTCGTTCTGAAATATTTTATTTTGAAATATTTAATTTTAAAATATTTAATTTTGAGATATTTCATTTTGAAATATTTAATTTTGAGATATTTCATTTTGAAATATTTAATTTTGAAATATGTAGTTTTTAAATATTGAATTTTAAAGTATTTAATATAGAAATATATAGTTTTATAGTATTTAATTTTGAAATATGTAATTTTGAAATATGTAATTTTGAAATATTGAATTTTAAAATATTTAATATTGAAATATATAATTTTATAGTATTTATTTTAAAATATGTAATTTTTATATATTGAATTTTAAAATATTGAATTTTAAAATATTTAATTTTAAAATATATCGTTCTGAAATATAAAATTTTATATTTAAAATATTTAACTTTAAAAAATTTAATTTAAAAATATTTAATTTTAATATATTTAGTGATAAAGTATTTAATTTTGATATATTGGATTTTCAAAATATATAATTTTAATATTCTTAATTTTGAAATATTTAATTTCAAAATATTTAATTTCAAAATATTTAATTTTAAAATATTTATTTCTAAAATATTTAATTTTGAAATATTTAGTTTTAAAATAAAAAACCTGCATTTATTTATTGGATCGTAAAGAAGACATGATCAGATTAAGGATGAAATAATATATTCGGTAAATATCCTACAGGACTCTGATGACAGGCCGTTATTCTTTTCATGGATTTTTTCACGAAATCCTCTCCAAACAGTTGCTGGCTGTGGGTTCATATATTTCTCACAGATATCATGAGGATTTATGGAGCCTCGAATTCTAACATATTTTGTCTTCACGAAGCCATTCAGGTTGAAAATCGCTTAATCGGAGAGGACGACTTTTGACATTCCGTTAGGAAAATTTTAAAATTTTCATATATCGAGAAAATGTTGGTTTCAATAATGCACTGCATGTATTAAATAATAAATGCAAAACTAGTGCATTTATTATTTAAATGTTAAACTGTTTTAGTTTTTATTGCTCTCACAACAAATCGATAATCGATTCAGTTTCCTACACGGCAGTGCAATAAAATATTGGACACTTCAGACACCCAACTGTTTAGGAGTTGCAATGCGAAAATGGCAAATGGATGATAAATAAAATACGTTCGATATTTTTCTTTTTATTTTACTAAAAACATTATCATGTTGGGAAACAGCTAAGAAAACAACAACAAATTATAATAAATGGAAACCAGTCGGTTAAAAATTTTAGTTTTTAATAAAAACAAAAAAATATGATTTGACGTTGGCTGGTTTTTTGGTGACCAAAAGTTGTAGCAGTTATTAAATTTGTATTATAACACAAAAGATGTTGTTGTTGCTGCTATTTAGTGCGTTGGCCTCAATTAAAATTCATTTCACTCTCGTTAAGTTTTAATGAAAAAATTTATATATAAATAAAAAAGAATTGACTCACATAAAAAGCATATACGAAAGTAGTGTTTTGCGAAAAATAAATCCAGTTTTAAACAGCTTAATAAAACGCTTTTTAAGAAATTCAAACTAAAAAGTACAAAACTAATTTTAAATATGACTAAAATCATAATGAACCGAAAAAAAACCTCGAGCGCTCGGTGTATGAAAAATGGGGCACAAAGCGCCCCACTTTTCACAATAACATCATATCGGGTGTTTTTTATGGAGTGATACAAGTTCAAATCATAATAAAACATAGTAATATATTTTTGATATCAACAAAACGGTCTTTACTAGATAGAAAATTTTATGACATTAATGTTTAAGTATGACTTCGGCCTTGTGGCCACCACGGCTGGCGCGTACAAGGCGCAATCTGGAACACCAATTTTCACAAACTTTTTGCAGCATTTGCGGTCCTATTTCGCCCATAACTCTTCGAATGTTGATTTGCAGGTGTTCAATTGTTTGTGGTTCATCGACGTACACAAGTGACTTTAAATCCAAAGAAAATAATCCAATGGGGTTAAATCACATGGTCTTGGGGGTCCAATTAATTGGGCCATTTCGTGAAATAATTTTTTCGTCAAAAGTTTCCTTAAGTAAATCAATTATAGCGCCCGCTGTGCATTATAAGTTTAACGAACAGAACTGTTATTTTGATTAAAAACTTCCACAATTTGCACGCGTTGCTCGGGTGTAAGTCGATCCATAATGAAACGTCAGAGCAAACTAAACAAAAAGCAACTATCAGCTATTAAATGACTGGTCAAATATAGCGGTGATGCCAACTCAAAGTTGTATCGCTCTATAAAAAACACCCGATACTTGTATTTCACTTCATTATTGTTTTCATCATATTTTAAAATTAATTTAGAAATTTATTTTAAACAGCATTTTTGTTTTTTGTAAGTATTTTTATTGTTTTCTTTTTTAGTTTAATGCACTTCGAAAGAGTGTAAAAATAGTTACACTTTATGGGAAGATAAGAACAGGAAGAATAGCAACAACTTGGCACGGGCACAAAGTGACGCATGAGCAATATTACGAATAATATTAAGTATACGCCTGGAAGCAAAAAAACATGAGGATAATTAAGACAGAGACTCGACTCCCCGGCGAAAGAAATCAATTGATATAAAGAAAATTTCATTTTGGGTAAAAAAATTCCTTAAATGCGATCTTAAGATGGTGGCCGATATATGGATGTCATCTTTGAGAGACATCGAGATCATGCATTCAATCTGCCAGCGTTTGTTTCGTTTATTTGAACGCGTTTATTTTCAGAAAAAGTGATTATTTTGTTAAGAAAATTTTTAGCTACTCTTTTGATGATGGCCTATTTCGAATTATTATTAAAAATTCAATTGTAAACAGTGGCTTTAATTAAAAAAAAACTATGTTTAAATAAGAAACTGTCACAACTCTTGGGCCACAGTGTACAAGCGCAGTGTCATATTCATCATAAAAGTATTGAACTAAAATAAAAAAACTATATTAAAAGAAAAAAATGCAAATAAAATTACGTAATTTTTAAGTATTTTTTTTATTTATTGAAACTACTCGTTGTAATTTAAATAATGTTTGTGTACACAAAAACACTAAAATAATGTCATTAAAAGCATTTTTATACGCAAATATTTTGTTAACAATTTCAACGATGTGATTCCATTCAATTCATACGAATTGAAATCAATTTATTGAGAGTGTGTGCGAGTGTTACAGCGTATAAAATTTGTAAAATAAAAGGTTATTTATTTTCAATGTGTTCGGCTGATTTTGTATTAACTCGGCTGTTGGTTTTGTTTCGCAATTACAAGCGAGTTGGATGTTTAATATCTTGACCTTGGCATTCGCCTGGCCATAAAAGGAGAGTTCACAATTTCAATGTGAACTTTTTATTTATTTAGTCTTTTAATTTCATTCATCATTATTTTCAAATTCATTTAATTCGTTTGCCAAAAGTCTCATATGTGCGCTGGAATTGTTATTGTCGTCTGTTAAATTTATATGGGCAGGGATTTAATGACGGCTTTGATCAAATTTAAGTATACGGTTTAAGCAGTTTCAGCTAATTGCCGGTTTCAGCTTTTATGTGTGTGAGTACGGAATTTTATAAAAAGTACTATTTAATTGTTGTTAAAGTTTTTGTTACTGCATACGAAAAATATTCTGAAGAAAATAGCTTCGACATGATTCATTTGGATTTTGTTTTCGTTTAACAAAAAAATTTGAGTTCTGGGAAAAAGTTACATGTTTCATGTTTTATTTGTTTTCTTATTTTAAAATTAAAATTGTTAAGCAAAATGCTCTACGCCGTCGTCTGAGTAGTCAAATCCCGACAAGTTTTACATCGAAAATTCAAAATAAAAAATAAATAAATAAATAAAAGTTAAATAATCGCCCGTATTATGAATGACGACGTCGACGTCACGTCAACACGACACCTAAAGGATGTCACTTTTCATTTAATTGTGGACAACAATTAATTATTATTAACAGCCTTTTGGTATTCTCTAAGGCATATAATATTAAGAGAACATATTACCAAAAGTCAACTTCTGTCGACAACGACTCAACAAGTGACAATTTTTTGCTGTCGTGTTGATGTGACGGCGACGTCGTCATTCCAATAGTCACGGGCGAATAACAACAAAATAAAAAAAAGTACTCGAACTAACCAGAAATTTATTAAAACAACATGATCATCAATCGATCGACCGTCACAACTACGACAAGCATAATAAGACTGGTTTCAGGGAAATTCAAAAAGTGCATTGGTTATAAAACAACCCTCGTAATATATTTGCCCAGTCAAAAAACACTCCATCAATTGTAATATATTAGCCAAGAAAAATAAGGCCTTCAAATTAATCCGGTTTGTAACCCTGCTACTCTGTCCTGTTCTCAAAATTAAAAAGACCCTTTTAAAAATGTCAGTATTGAGAAGACTCAATCTGAAGCGCTGGAGGAACTCAAGGATACACTATTCACCATATTTTTTTAACGTACCTCGTACTCTATATAAAAACTAAAAAACATTCGATATATATTTTTGTTTGATTCGCATCTGCCGCAGAACGTATTTGAGGCTTATGAAATAACCTCAGATAATTACAACAATTGTTGCCGTGTGAAAACAAGTTTACAAGCACACGTTCTTGGCCATGTTCCCAACTACCTAAGCGTTTCAACATAAAACTTGAGTGTAAAATAATAATTAAAAGAAAGAAACAAAAAAAAACCATTTCCTTGGTTGTGAGTTGTAGTAGGCCGCAACAGATATTCCAGTTAACAAATTCAATAAACAAAAAAAAAAAAAATTCTAAATGGAACAGAAACTGCAATTTCCTGCACCACGCGATGTTTGTTTCTATTTATTAATAACGAGTGCAAATAATTAAGTTGCTGGCTAAAATATGTAAAAGTAAAAGTGGGCAAAACAGTCTTAAAGATAAGCGAGCCATGAATGGGCATGCACAAACCGGAAAACTGTTTAACAAAATACAGCACGTGGGCTAAACAAATAAATAAATTGATCGCAAGACGTAACACAAGAGTTCTAAAAGTAAAGACGGAAGGAGTGTTCTAAGAAGTTTGAGGGCTGAGAATTTATATGTAAGTCTTGTATGTCCATATACAATTCTTTTAACAGTCAACACTGTTTCCCAATTCGTTGTTTCGTTTATTTCCCAAATAGTTGATTCAATGCTAGGAAATAGTCGAGCACTACGAGATTGGAGTACATTTCAAACACTGTTTCTAATGGCCAACACTGTTTCCAATAGTCAACACTATGTTAAATGGTCACCACTCTTTGCAATAATGAACACTGTTTTCAATGATTAACATTGTTTCTAATGGTGAACGGTTACATCCAATGTCAAACACTGTTTCCAATGCTCAACAATGTTTCCAAAGGTGGACACTGTTTTCAAAGTCAACGCTGTCTTCAATGATGAACACTATTTCCAATGGTCTATACTATATTCAATGGTCAACATTGTTTCCAATGATCCACATTGTCTCCAAAGATTAAAACCATTGCCAATGGTCAACACTGTTTCCAATAGTCACTACTTTTTCCAATAGTGTATGCTGTTTTTAATGGTCAACACTGTTTCCATTAGTCACCACTCTTTCCAATAGTGAATTCTGTTTTAAATTATTAAAATTGTTTCTGATGGTCAACACTGTTTCCAAACGTCAACATAGTTTCCAATAGTCACCACCCTTTCCAATGGTCAACTCTGTTTTCAATTATTAAAATTGTTTCTGATGGCCAACTCTGTTTCCAATCGTCAACACTGTTTCCAATGATAAGCACCGTTTCCAATTGTCAATTGTTAACACTTTTTGAAATGGTGTCTAATGATACATAAATCAACAATCTTTCCGATGGTCAGTATTGATCTCAATGGTCAACACTGTTTTCAATGGTCAACACTGTTTCCAATGGGCAACACTCTTTCAATTGTCAACGCGGACCAATACTGTTTTCAATACAACACGAAAAAATATTCAACTGTAGCGTCATTTCATATAAAATCTCATTTTGATCTTCAACACTAATTTTAAAACTAAATGATTCAATTTAGAAATTTGACCGGGAATTACGAGATTGAGTATAGAATCATATGTCAACACTGTTTCCAATGTGTGGCTGATATCATAGTTTTAGCACATTTCGTTATTGATTTAAAAAATAAATTATTTAATTTGAGAAACTATTCGGGCAGTATGTGGTGCAGTACTGAACCCCACTTCAGCACTGCTTCCTATGGTCAACACTGTTTCCAATGGCAAATGACTTGATCATTTAAGCTCATTTCTTAATCCTGAACATATACTGTCCAACCAATATTTGAAAAAAATGTGCTAGTCTATATGAAATTGGCCATAGTCGAGCTACAATTGACAAGATTAAAGTTTGAAGGATAATACACGGTGAAGATTCTACTATGTTCCCAACAATAGGGCATATTTTATGGCCCACTATCCCGATTCTTTTCTTTAGCGTACTATTGCAGATAGTCAACAAGACGCTATAAAATAGCATTACCCAAACTGGCTATTGGAGTTAAATGAGTATTAATTTGTTGTACGAAAATCAGCTCCAATCTGATAGACGAAAATATTTTAGCATTAACTTAAGCATTCATTACTTTTGAATTAACTTGGCACAATTAAGTTTTTTTTTTGTTAAAATTTCTTTTCATAATCCATAGAAAAAACTTCAAATTATAAATTTTTCAAAGCAATAAAAATCTGTTGAAATCCAATCCAGCTTTAAAATAATTTTTAAGTTATTGCATTATAATTTTTAAATAATACATTTTTCCAATTTATAAAGCAATAAAATTTTGTTATACTTAATGCTTGACTTGTTCACAACAACAACAACAACAAGACCAACAACAGTAACAACTAAAAATGTATTGCAAATCGAAATATATTTTGTAAATAGTTTGCGTTACTTTTTCCAATAGAAATTTAATGAGCCATTGTCATGACGCTTTTTTTTTCTACGTAAAAAAAACATCAACTCTTAAGAGCAGTTGGCTTTAAAATTTTGTTTTTGCTGAAAAAGTTTACAAAACAAAAACAACAGACAAACGACGGGCGAACTATTGATGTTGGAAACATTTCAATAAACGTTTAAATAGTTGCACCAACAGAAATATTGAGGGACAGACGGACATGTGGCAAACAAACGGCGACATCAAAATAATCATCGTCATCTTGTTTCACTTGTACGAGAAGATAATTTCCATGCGATATTTGTGTAGTTGATGCCTTTTTTTATATATATTTTTTTTGCATTAATGTAAATTCAATTCCATGGAAATAATTATATCAAATGAAGGTGTGCTTAGAATAATCACTTTTCGGAATAAAATGCTTCATTAAATTCCGTTTGTAAAATGTTTTTGTTAAATGTGTAACAAATAATAGAATTTAATAGAAGAAAATAAAATAAGATTTTTAATAGTTTGACAAACTAAATCGTTAAAAGTGTTCATGTTAAGTTTGATTCATATGGACAGATGTCTTTTGCAAATAATTACTAAAATAATTTTTAATAGGAGACGGACTTTAAAAATGTGCGACATGTGATATTCTGCATTCTTGCGTATTCATAAGCATTTTACTGCTCATAATATTTGAGTGTCTAAAAAACTTCTACCCTGACGGAGAAGTATCAAGTAGTTGGATTTAATTAAATTGAAATTGGCCTGTTTTCTTGTCATTTTGAATTATTATTATTTCCTTTTTGGCGATGTGCATTCTATTAGCGTTTTATATGTTGGTACCCTTGTTGCAAACAGCTGATCAGCTGTAGTTGAAATCGATCATCAGTTTGATCGAGTTCTTGTATATTTTCTCCATAATAAAATTAGTATCAATATAAACTATTATCAAATTTAATTGAGCCACTGAACAAAAACTACTCTTGAGTACTGCTAATGTAATTGTGGCGAGCTTCGAAAACAGCAGTTCTGCTCTGCTGTGTAAATTTAATATATTAAATTGATGTTAGCTCTCCCTTGTGCTTTGATATGTTTATCATGGCTTTTGGAATTGAAAATATTTTACGAAATATTAGCCTATCAAAATTATAATTAAAAAAACTTGATATAAATTTCTGCTGGCCCACTGTGGCACTCATTATTCTTTTATCCACAAAAATGCATTTGAAACAACAATAGATTTTAATATTTTGTTTTTTGTTTATATCTGCCGACTGGCATTGTGAGCCAGTCAGTTTAAATCGACTGGCTATTTTTTTAAGGTCGCTGTTGAGTGAGACCAAAATAAATTGCCTTTTTAACCCGAGATCTGCAAATTGTGGCCAATAATCGGTAGCAAATGCTGCAATTCTGCAATACTAAAGTCGAAGTGGAAAATACAGAATATCTCTAGTTATTCTACGAAATGTTTGGTAGAGCTTTCGTGATGATCTGCTCTACTGATCCCCTTGAATTTTTAGTTAAAATTGGGTCAAGTGGATCATCATCATTGAAACTAAAATGGAGACGAAATCCAGAAGTTTGAGAGATTTTGAAGTGCAGTAACTTTCAAATATCAGTGCTTCAGCATATTTAAAACTTAATTCCCTAGATATCTTAAAACAACTTTGGCTACATTTAATAGCCATCAAATATCAATAAAATCTATTTCTTTTGATTTCATTCAAATCAGTTGAATATTAAAAAGTAATAAAAAGCTTTTGTGTATATCCTTGAATACTAATTCAAAGTACGTCCATTTAATATTTTTGATTGATTTTACAAATGAAAATAAGCTGGTTAATAACAATATTTCATAATAGAATTTGAAAAAAGCTTCTCACTCACCTGCATGCCGGTGCCACGCAAGTGCTCATTAACCCAATTGCGAAACGTATTGGCTTGTATTTCCACCCATAAATCCTCGTTGCCGCGTATATTCATGCCCTTGGCAGCTGTTCCTTCCGGACTACGGGCCACTAGGCCGGCATGTGTGATCTTTTGTGTTTCCACCGTACCATCGCTGTTGTGTTTCAACAGACCAGCGTGGGTAATCTTAGCGCCCTTTAAATCATTTACTTCCATGGAGCCGACCATGGTGCTATTTTTTATTTTCTTTTAAAAATTTTATATATATTTTCGCACTCTTGTTAATACTTTTTTGTAATTTTTATATATTCTTAGCATATATTTGGATACATATTTATTTTGCTGTATAATAGTTTTGTAATAATATTTAGAAATATTTAATTATTAATCGCTGCTCGTTAACATAAATTAATTTGCTTGTTTCTTTTAAAACTTTTACTTCGTTTTGATTTGTTGTTGTATTTTATAAATCCCACTTATTTCCACTTAATTTTAACAAGTTTCAATTTCGTTTGTTTTCAAAGTTTTGTTTACTCTTAATTTTT
Organism: Linnaemya vulpina; assembly: GCA_963675445.1. NCBI lineage: Eukaryota > Metazoa > Arthropoda > Insecta > Diptera > Tachinidae > Linnaemya > Linnaemya vulpina. Next base: position 23,013,288 of record OY776279.1, on the reverse strand, counting down.
TTAAATTCGTGCTTACAGATTGATCGTTTTATTCAGACTGACAAAAAATTCAGGTGGGTCTTGTTTTCAATTTTGCAATCGCACAAAATCTATTACACACACAAACACCTAAGCTTTTATGTATAAACACATACAAAACGCCAAACTTACATACTCATATAAGCTGAATTCTACCTACAGCTATCAGTGTTTTAGCCAAAAATAACATAAAAAGCCGTCAAAACGCGCTTAACAAGTACAAAAATTGTTGAAGTAAAATGACGTCAGTGGTGGTTTTGTTTTTTATTTTTATTTATATTATTTTTATACTTTTTCTTTCTTTTTTTTATACTATGGAGCGAACAAGCTTTAGATTTTTTTCCAATTTAATAAATCATATTTACTCGAATTCGCCTTGAAACTAAAATGATAACACTAAAATCCTCATACAAAGAGAAAAGCTTCTCTTAAGAAACACATATTCGCTCTGTGACTGGGTTGCCAACATCTCGTGAGTACAGAGTGGGATGTCCGGTTATTTAATAACACTCATGGATGATCGTTTAGCAGTTTTAACTTTATTGTGGCTTCACAAGTTTTTTTTATTTTATAAGAGATCTGTCAAGTGTCATGCGTATGGGAGTTCGCCCGTTTAATCTGTTAAGCAATAATATTGAATAAGTTTTTAATCATATAGTTGAGGTAGTGAACACAAGCATGCGATGCTTTAGATCCTAATGTAGCACCGATTTTCTCAAACCTCCTTTAGTCCAAGACTGTGTTAATTGCTGTCGGCTTGTCTCAATGACGAGGGAATAGAGAATACTACCGACTGCAGTTAACATCGTCATGTGCTAAAAGGAGCAGAATACAGCACTCTAAAACGTCTCTACGTATAGCTAACAAAATCACCGGCGAATTAAAACGTCGGCGAATTAAAAAAAATAGCTACAACAAAGTTCCCTATATTCTAATCTGTCTTCGTGACTCATACAATATTACAAATGAATGGTATTTTCTAAGGCTCACTTTGATGAAACATATTAATTGTAGATAATAATTTATTAATCCATTATGGACCAGCGGCACTTAAGTGCATACATATTAAAGAAAAAATAATAGATTTATATTGTACAAAATTTATTAGTTGCGCTTTTAAAAATGTATATATCAAGCTACAATGATATTTTGCACTTGTAATTCTCGACTAGTCTTAGAAAGTTTGTGCTTAAATGAAAAGACTTTGATGTGAAGTAAAAAGCAAAGGTAGCTACAATAAAACTCCTTTTATCTCTTTAAAAAATTACTATTGACAATCTCCTAATATTATCTGCAGCGTACAATATTTATGGAGCGTATTAATCGTAGTTAATAATTTATTAATCCATTGTGGACCAACGGTAACTAATTGTATAAATTTTTAAGATGAACCAAATTCGTTTGTTGTGCTTTTAAAAATGTATATCAAGGCCTACTGTGTTATATTTCATACACTTGTAATTCTCGAATAATTTGAAAAGGCTTTGAGGCGAAGTAAAAAGCAGCAACAGCCACAACAAAATTCTATTCATCTCTTCTAGTATTTCCGTTTGTTACTCTTTTGGAAATATATACCATGGCCTACTATTTTATATGACACTAGTAATTCTCAAATAGTTTTAATAGGTTTGTGGTTAATTGACAAGATTTTGAAGAGGCTAAAGATTGTGACGACACAATTTTTAGTGTTTAGCAGACATTTTATTAAAAATTATAACAAAAAAATAACTACTCTCCCTTTAAACAATTAGTAAAGTTTGCTATTATATAACAGTTCCCAACCCTGGTGAATACATAACCATTAAACTACTCTCTGACCGCTCGCAAACTCTCTTGCTCACTTGCTGCCCAGCTATCATTCACTCACAAATTTTATTTGGGGCTTTTGCGCAATCGCTTTTTGGCTTTTTGTTTCTCCGCTAAATTGCATCTGTGTGTGTGTGTGTGTGTGTGTGTGCGTGCAAAGAGAAGCTTAACAAATTTTTTATTGTTGAATTGTTTATGGATATTTTTCAAGACATTGTGCTCAAGTCAAAAACTGAAATAAATAAAAAAATTAAACAAAAAAAAAAAGCAAAAGCAAAAACAAAAAAGTCATGTAGGAAGTTGTAATGCCAGTTAATGGAGAAGGTTACTATTGTGCTATTATTCCGATAACTTAATGCTGTTGCTAAAATTGTTTTTGCCTTTATTGTTGTTGCTACTGCTGCTGTTTCGCTACATCTTGTCGCAGCAAATTCAGCAAATATTTTTCGAATTCTTATATGACAACATGCTTAAACTATGACAATATAAAACATTCAGAGAATGTATGAACCAACACTGTCGATTTAATTAGTTTGATAACTATTTTTGGAATATATTCACTTGATTTTCCATGACGTGAATTTGATAAAATTAGCTGGACTATAATCGTTTATTTACAAATATTTTGAAATTGACATTATTTCGCATTTTATATTAATTAAGTGTTTATTTGGCTGAATGAAGTCTTGTGTTACATAGTTTTATAACTACAGTAGTCTACAAAGTTATTCTAATTTTGCAGGGTTATAAAATTTATTTGTTTTTCTAGCTAAAAATTTCTTACATATTCGCTATTCACCACGAGTCAATCTCTTGTCAGAAGTTATTAAATATTTTTTAGACTTTTTCTTGCTGATTTCAATACAGTTTATTTGCTTTTTTGTTGTATTATTGTGATGTTAAACTGCTATATTTAGACAAAGAATTTTTAAAATATATTTTTCGATATCGAGAATTGCCAGTTTTCAGTGCCTCAGTGACAGCATTTAGAACTTAACAGTGACCCAGCAAACAAGTAGCCCAAAATAATAATTTTTTTTGACAACAAAAATAACATGTCCAAATCCTGTGTAACAAATATTTTATTCTTTCTTATTTTCCTTTTAAAATAAAAATATTTTTGTGCTTTCGAAAGAGATATTTTTTTGTTATGCTTGATCGCCTTGGCAGTACAAATCAGTGCCTCGTTTCTGTAACTGAAGTGAGAATTTCTCGCATCGAAAAAATTATCGTCACTCTGTGAAACACAGGATGAGTCAGAATATATTTCTGAATGCATTTAAAATTTTATTTAATATTTTTTTTAAATATATATATATATATATATATATATATATATAATATATATATATATATATATATATATATATATATATATTTCTCTATGGATAACCCTGCAATAAAAAGCATAACAACCATAATTATTTCGATTTTCGATGTGAGAACTTCTTACATCTGTTACAGAAACGAGGCGCAGTTTTCAGATTAGCGTTAGGTCTCAACAGCTGTATTAGTTTAAGTAATTTTACGTATGCCTTCGCAAAAGCAGCCATCGGAAATTGAATTGAAAGGAAACTATTTAGTCAACAATATAGAAATACTGGCATTTTATGCTGGAATTTTAAAATCTTAATGACAATTAAACTGCTGCATTTTTTTTTAAATGAAAATATATTTGAAAATCAATACGTAAGCAAATGCATGCACACACACACACACACACACACATATACACTTTTGTATATGAAAAAAGCTCAACTTAAATATTTACACAAAATTAATTGCGGGTTATAGGAATTGAAATGTGTGTTGGTCCCCTTGCCCGCCCGCAGCTCAACTTGACAGCATCCACTCGTAATGAATTTCAATTGATGCGAATAAACAAAAGAAAACAAAAAACAAAAATATTTCATTACCTGACAAACCGCATTCATTTACAATTTGAATAAATTTATAAAATATATTTTTGTTTTGTTGTTGTTAATTTTTTTGGTTTATGATCTCATTAAAAAAAATAATAATAGCTAAAAACCAAAACGATCTTGCCAATGAAAATAGTCGTATTAGCAAACAAATTGATTTAATTGTTTGTTGTTTAATTTATTTTTCAGAATATTATTAATAATTTTATTTATGGCTGGAAGGTTTATTATAATTTTTTTTTCATGTATGTGTCAGTGGCAATGAAATTGTGTTATACAAAAATAACTTTCATTGGGACTACTACGGCATGTTCAATAGCAGTTTTCGAAACGTTTATCGATCTATTAGTCCAAGTGTTTTTTTTCTTCTCAGTTGTATTTACTGCTTCGCAGTTTAAAGTGTAATTGGAAACAGCATCCACACGTAATTTCACTTTTAAGTGTTGGGACTTTTGAATTGTTTTGAAAATATTCCGTAAATGCATTTTGTAATTTCAAAGCTTTGAAATTTAACTGACCTGCAGGGCAAATAGTTGGCGTGATTTCACGTGCAATAACCAGGGCAGGTAGTTTTAATTAGAGCAACGTTTTTATGTGAACAAATTCTATGTGCGGGATATTTATTTGGGATTGAAACCTAAATTGTGGTTTTTGAAAGAGAATAAGAGAATAATATAAAATGGTAACACAGGTATCATAACACATAAGTGTTAACATCAGGTTGATACAGTTCTCGGATTGTTTTTCACAATAAAATTTTGTGTAAATAGAAAACTGTTATCACATTCAACTAAGCCACCTAAACAGTGGTGATAAACACAATATACACATGAGCACTGAAGATGAAAGCGTAGCGACTTTCGAAAACAGCTGTTCTGCTCTGCTGTGTAAGTTGAATAAAACTGATGTTGACTTCCTTTGTGCCTAGGAGTATTTACCATCATGTCTTTCTGAGATTTTAACTAAGTTAGAACAATTAGCCTATATAAATATTAATATAGCAAAATAAAAATGTTCAATAAAAATAAAATCACAGAGAATAAATATCTTCAACTTTCACAGACCCGAAACCTAGAATTTTTCTTTATAAAATAGCCACATTTCCTTCCACAAATCCATTGAAAATTCCATGAAAGTTGTGAAAGAGTTTTATTGGAATTTCTTCAACGGCTTTTGTAGTTTCTTAAAACTATTTCATGGGTTTTGGGATTTATAACAACAACATTTTGTATCCTTTTAGAAAGAAATATTAAATTTGCGATTGAAATATCTTTCATCTTCAATATCTTTCTTAAACAAAATTACGTTTTGCCTTAAGTTCCTTAAAGCCAAAAATATATCTATAAAGATTCAAAATTTCATAGAATATATATTTTATATTATATGTATATTTTTTTTTTCAATAAATTGTTTAAGTCTCATAAAAGAAATGCCTGCATATTTTCAAATTTACTGAAAATATATTGAAATGTGAATGATTTTATGACAATTTCAATGTATCAATGATATTATTTCATTCTATTTACGAAATAACATTATTATATTATTATATGCACATTATCAGTAACAGTAAATGTGGTCCGAAAACGATCTATTGCTCTTCGAATTTGCAGCCTGAAGGACGATTATGTACGCCATAAAATGGACAAAGTGCATGATAAGTTGGACGAACAGAACCATTATTTTGAAAAATTTCCACAATTTGCACGTGTTGCTCTGATATAAGTCGACTCTTAATTAAATGTCAAAGGAAACTAAACAATAAACAACTATCAGCTATTAAATGAGTGGTCCAATAAAGCAGTGATGTCCACTCAAAGTTGTATCACTCTATAAAAAACACCCGATATTAAAAATCCTGTGTCATTAAATCAATGGCAGCATTTCATTATATTATTCTATAACTTCCCTGTATCATTGAAATTATTATATTGAATTATTGCAATTGTTTTATTCTATTTACGAAATAACATTCATTTGTATCAGTGAAGTTAATTCGTAACATTAATTAAAGTATTTCATCTATATGACAAAGCCTTCACTCAACACTCAATTAATTTGAATGAAGCAAGTTTCATTATGCCTACGAAGCTCTACGTTGATTATTTGTTAGTGAAATTTTTCATTGGATGAATGTCAGAGTTCATAGAATTCATGAAGAACATCTTTCCAGTGCAGTATTTAGTGATTGTACAGCCTTCGTGAATGCACAGCTATTTATTGCCAGGTACTTGCGTGACGCTCGCTACAAAAAATACGAAATAACCTTGAAAATTGAAATATGACTTGTTAATTTTTAGGCATTTTTTCTTAAAAAACCAGACAAATTCTAGTTCTTAAAATATAGAAAGTTAAAAAGAATTGTTAAATAACTTTTCGATTGTTATGAAGAGCGGTGAAACCTTTGTGACGCACTCTACATAACGCACGTTACATGCTCTCCAATTCTCTCTGATACAACATGATCGGAATTAAATTTTTATTGTTTTCTTTTTAATTAAGGGATTCTATAAATCAGAAAGAATAAAACAAGTACTTGAAATGGAACCCAGTTTAATAGAAAATAGCAGGGATAGACAACAAATAACTTTTTTTTGGTGCCTAAAAGTAACAGACGTATTCGGCACAGCACTTTTACTTGTTTTTAATTAATTTTGGTGCTTATAATAAACTTTTAAGACTTATATATTCAGAACAATGAATTTTCATCAATTTAATACCAAAAACGTAGAGATATAAACTGAGCGACGCATTAAAATATCTTACCGATTTGCGTTTCACACGTTTATTAGTAACATTTCAGCAACCACTTGCAAAATATTTAATTTTTTATTATTTAATTGACTAAAATATTATCACAAACAGGTGGGTGAGGCATTTCTCGTAAATAAATAACGAAATAATTTTTGGCAAACTTTATTTCTCTTTATTGTTTTTGTTTATTTTTGGCTTAAAAATACGACCATAACAAAGAACCAGCTGTAGATTAACGCTAAAATTCACACCTACTCGATTACAAAAATTTAAGCGATATAAACCAACATTTAACACCCACACACGGACATCTTAATAATAAAAAATAAATAAAATCATTCATGAAGTATTTCACACGAATTTCAATTCTAAGAAAAATATCTTTTCTTTCTTGTGCGACTATTTAAAATAATTCAAATGAAGTCTTTAACGTTGCGAGAATATGATGTTTGTGGGTTTTCTTCAAATAAAGATGTTGTCGGGTAGTGTTTCAAACAAGTTTCTTGCTTAAGTCTTTTATTTTCTAAGCACTCTTAACGCAGCACACAACAGTAGCCAACCAACATTAACTGCTCACTGTTGCAGCTTTTGTATTGTTTTTGTTCTTGCAGTGCTTTAGGCCGGTTGTTATAAAATAATTTATAAAATTTCAAGGGATTTTTGAAAAAAACAACAACATCAACAACAACAACAACAACTGAAATTTATATGCATCTGCATTTTTAATGGACTTCTTTTTGTATTAATTTTTTTGTTCTGTTTTAGCTTAAGTAAAAGTGCTGGTCACTGTGTAAGACTGTTGGTCATGTTGAAACTTCTACAGATATTCACATGATGAGAAAATAGTTTCCACAGAAGTTTTCAAAATGTCTATAACAAATTAAAATTTTATATCTCTCTGTTTTATTGTATTTGATTGCAATAAAACATTTTTTAAGGCAGTTATTTCCTACAGCGGCATTATAAATTCATGTTAGATTTCTACAATGATTTATAGTTCGTTACAAAGATTTAGTGTAGTTTCGTTAACGTTTTCCACTGTATTGAGCCACGAGCATATACAAGAAGCATCTGATGATGGAGTGGGGCAAAAGTTCACAGTCATATATATTTTATTAGGTGTACAGCTTAGTTTTAGCCTCCACCGAGCTACAGTTTCCTCTGTTGAATATTATTTTCATAGATTGACATTAACAGCCGTGCAACGTTTACGTTTTTGGTGAAAGGTTTTACCAAATAAAATATTTGTGTTAACGAATATATTTGTAAAATATTTTAAGCCTCTTATTACGGTTTTCAAAAAGCGACTGGTTTTGTTTTGTGAAAAAATGTGAATTAAACTCTTGAAATGTCTCATAGAAAAAATCATTATGTAACTTTTCTATAGGCTTTTAAGCACATAAAAATTTCTTGTGCATTTTACGAGTGACAACTGAAGTGAAAATATATAGAAGACGAATATGGTTCACTAATAATTAAGTTATTAATTTCTTTTAAGCGTATATGAATACTTTAAAGCTAAAGCAGGATTAAACTTGCATTGCGGAATATGCCCTAAAGCCTTAAGTGCCAAGAATTTAATAAATCTTGGCTCAACGAGTGGATTCCTGATTTCTACTTCGCACTCAGTCAGGAATATCAAATTTTTTTCTGGTTGTTGTCGACTTGTGTCAATAGTAAAGGCATATCGCTGCACAACCGACGACGATTAACACCGTCATGTAGTAAAATAAGAGCAAACGACAGCATCCTCCTTCGACGATGCCTGTAGCAAAATAGTTCACCGTGGGAGTAAAAAGTGAAAATAGCCTGTTTTCATCTCTTCTCTTAAAACTATCCCCGCCATTTCTAGTTCCAGCTCAATGCGTGGCATATGCAGGACTCGTCCACTGACTGCTAATCAAAGAAAAAAGTAGCTCCTGTATTTTTGGTGACATGATAATCCTCCAGTGGATGTGGAACCCCTGATATATCTGAAAAACTGTTGGATGTGATTTATGACCCAATGGAGTCATTGCTCCGTACTTCTTTGAAAATGCTGTTGCTGCGGACGTCATTGTTAATGGTGACCGCTACACAGCCCTGATTACTGACTACTTCGTTTATCAATTGAACAATTTTTGAGGTGCAGTAGCTCTGGTGTAACATGTCACACAGCTCGGGCCACAATAGACTAATTAAATGAAAAGTTTGGTAACCACAGAGCTTCTCGTTTAGGCCCCGTAAGCTGGCCTCCAAGGTCACGCATTTTTACGCCGTTTTTATAAATTTTCTTTGAAATTGGACTTTTAATTACAATCTTAAATGGTTTTATATTATTTTTGAATTGCTAACGTTCATTTTATTTCAATAGCTTCTACACAATTTGGGCAAAAATTGAGAGAACGTTATTAAATTTAATTCATTTAATTGTTGTGTTTAGCAACCTGCCCATAGACTTATAGTGAATAAACAAATAAGTATATAATTATGCCGATTATGTCATTTTAACTTAAAGAAACGTGGCTTCTTCACACGGTTCGACTATTATTTTTAATACATTTAAAAGCTCTTTAAGAAACTGCCCATATAGTAATTCAATAATTAAATAATTATGCCGATTGTGTGATTTTGACTTAAAGTAACCTTTTTTTCCCCCAGGAAATTTCTTATAACAATATTCAATGCTGTTAAAGGGCCCTCGTGGCAGCAGAAAAATATTCACACAATTTCTTGTGGTTCTAAAGCCCAGCGTATGTGTCTTAAGTCTTTTGTTTTCTTAAATCAATTAATGATTTTGTGAGCAGCTAAAAATAGTGTTTCTTATAACAATTGCTTCACTTAACCTAAACAATTTAAAAAATCAATAAACTATTTTTAATTTCAGCAGTGATCTAAAACGAGTCACAAAGCTTGTGTGTTAAATCTTAAGTTTTACACACGCTGTTTATCTTCCAAGAATTAAGACTTCATATAAAATTTAATATAAAGACTGTAGGCAGCACTCTTAACTACTAAACTAATAAATAATACATAGAATCACAGCATGCCAGAGAAAAACTAGAGAATATTAATTGCAAACAAACCAAAATAGAACTTCTAGAAGTACCAGCAAAAGAATTCTCAAAATATCAACGGTTACATAAACCGCTGTGAACTTGAATAAGCTTTAAGAGGAATTATTTAATTTTTCAGTTTATTATAATTAAAAATGAGTTAAGAAATGTAGTTCATACAGAACAATGCCGTTGATTAAGTCACAACACAGTGGCTGAGAACAATTGCCAATTATTTATATAGAGTTTTTGATGCGCCCATCCACGTTAAGAAGTAGTTTAAACAGCAATTCCATTTTAAGTACTTCAAAGTAGCTCTCTCTCTCTCTCCCTCTCTCTCTCTCTTAGTTCTACTGACCTTGATAGAAATGTTGAATAGTAATTAATAACTAGCGGTTTAAGTAAAACAATTATTTAAAATACACAACGTACTTTTGCTAGATTTTCAAAACAAAATAAACATTAACAGAAATAATTTTCTTTATAACTCTTGAACCGATCTCAATTATTCACAGAAAATAGGATACGAAGAGTATAATAAAATGGCCAAACAGCGATTTAATAATACAACTTTACCACTAAATTTGTGCCACCACAGACATCTTAGTTGACATTTAAGATGGTGATATATTGGGTGTTTCTTATAGAGTGATACAAGTTTAAATCATAATAAAACTTAGTAATGTATATTTGATATCAATAAATTTAACTTTTTTAGATAGAAAACTTTATGACATTAATGTTTATATATGATTTCGGCCATGCGGCCGCCATGGCTGGCTCGTACAAGGCGCAATCTGGAACACCAATTTTCACATACAGTAACATTCTCACCATCGTCATTTTTGAAGACGTCCGGGCCAATGACTCCGCCAGCCCATAAAGCGCACCAAACAGTCATTTTCTATGGATGTGATGGTGTTCCGAAGCTTGTGGATTCTCTTCACTCCAAATGCGACAATTACAAAAATGGAAAATAAAATTTTGAATGGGCGAAGTGCACGATCAGTTTGACGAACAGAACCATTAATTTGATTAAAAATTTCCACAATTTGCACACGTTGCTCTGCTGCAAGTCGTTTTTTCATAAAATGTCAAAGCAAATTTAACAAAAAGCAACTATCAGCTGTTAAATATGTGGTCAAATAAAGCAGTGATACCAACTCAAAGTTGTATCGCTCTATAAAAAACACCCTATATAAAATCACACATGACCTTGTGTATTTACTGCGGTTAGTACCGCTTGTTGGGCCACTAACACATCATGTGTACACATGTTTTTGATAAAATTTATAAAATTTTAAATTTTGATTTTAGTGAAAGCGCCAAAATAAAAAAGCAACAAAACTTATATTAAAAAACAACCAGAAACAACTTTCAAATATATCCGTTCAATATATTGAAGAAGCCGGTCCAACTGTAATTGCATTTTATACACAAGAATGGTTTCAACGCAAAACCTCAAAGCAAGACATTAAATAAATAAAACATAATATCTATATAACATAATAAACAGTATGAAAAGTCCCTTAAACTATTACAACAATATGACAGAATAGCACTTTGCTTAGTTCAATTTAAATTTATGCCTCTAAAATTCTATCGCCGCTAGTAAATGTTTTCAAATGTCCACTTGTCTACACTACAAAACCTTTTATTTAAATTATTTGGTCCAATTAAATAACAATTCGTTGCATATAAATATACAGTTCAAAACATTGGAAACAAAAAAAAACGATATTAATTATTAATTTCACAAAGTAAAAAAAGGCGTGGTAAATGGTGTATTTTGTACTTCAACTCTTCACAATTATTATTATTTATTTTTCAAATTGTTAATAAACAAATATTTAGCCAACTACTTTGAAGCGTAGAAAACTCATTTAAAACGCAATTTTTTTCAACTGTTTTATTTTTATTTGTTCTCTTATTTAATTTGCTTTTGCACTCTTTTAAAAATCACTTTCTTTCGTTCTTTGCCAGCAATTGCAATGAAATTGAAACCCATTTAAATATTTTAAAAATAATTCGTATTGAATGCCAAGTGGGACTTTATTTTATTAAATATTTGTTTAATTATATCGTATATTTATTTATTTATATCAAATAATTGCTAAAATTTACAGCAGATTTTCGATGTATTTTTTGCTTTTTTTTATTTCAATGTTAACACAATCATGGTTCACTCTTTCTCTGCCTCTCTCTCTCTCTCTCTCTCTCTCTCTCTCCCTCTCTCTCTGTATCTATCAAAAAATGTTTATAAGTGTTACTTTAGTACCGCTTAAAACGTCTTAACTGGTTTCGTTACAATCGTGAACTGATGCAGTTGGCCATCTTCGTAAGTCATGCAATAAGAAAAGCTTTTTGTCCCAGCCAAGCTTTTATCTCTAAAACAATCTCATGATGTCATACACGAATAATAAATAACTGCTGCTAATATTCGCTTCAGATATTCAAGAGGCAGAGAGGTAGAATCAAAGTTTTAAATATTTAAATCCAAGTGTTATTGTAGTTGTTCAACATACAGAATATCAAGATAATATATTTCAGAATTATAATACACAGAGAGAATAAATTTACCAAATGACTTGGCTTGTTATATCAGTGTAATAAGTAGAATACAGTGACAAAAAAAAGTAACCCTACTAACTAAGTGGCACTTTATTCTTCATCGCCGAGAGGTACCCCTTATGAAATTTTCAATTTTCAACTCTCCTCCATAAAATTAAAAATTTACATTTTAACGCCTGCAAATGACTTGTTATCGATTCGTTTGGCCAAAACGAGGCTTTTACCAAAATATTAGCCATTTCTGAGAAAATTTTTAAAAAGTCGATTTTTTTAGCAAAGAGGTACCTCTTATGAAATTTTCAATTTTCAACCTTCTCCCATAAAATTAAAAATTTACATTTTAACGCCTGCAAATGACTTGTTATCGATTCGTTTGGCCAAAACGAGGCTTTTACCAAAATATTAGCCATTTCTGAGAAAATTTTTAAAAAGTCGATTTTTTTAGCAAAGAGGTACCTCTTATGAAATTTTCAATTTTCTACCTTCTCCCATAAAATTAAAAATTTACATTTTAACGCCTGCAAATGACTTGTTATCGATTCGTTTGGCCAAAACGAGGCTTTTACCAAAATATTAGCCATTTCTGAGAAAATTTTTAAAAAGTCGATTTTTTTAGCAAAGAGGTACCTCTTATGAAATTTTCAATTTTCAACCTTCTCCCATAAAATTAAAAATTTACATTTTAACGCCTGCAAATGACTTGTTATCGATTCGTTTGGCCAAAACGAGGCTTTTACCAAAATATTAGCCATTTCTGAGAAAATTTTTAAAAAGTCGATTTTTTTTAGCAAAGAGGTACCTCTTATGAAATTTTCAATTTTCAACCTTCTCCCATAAAATTAAAAATTTACATTTTAACGCCTGCAAATGACTTGTTATCGATTCGTTTGGCCAAAACGAGGCTTTTACCAAAATATTAGCCATTTCTGAGAAAATTTTTAAAAAGTCGATTTTTTTAGCAAAGAGGTACTACCTCTTACGAAATTTTCAATTTTAAACCTTCTCCCATAAAATTAAAAATTTACATTTTAACGCCTGCAAATGACTTGTTATCGATTCGTTTGGCCAAAACGAGGCTTTTACCAAAATATTAGCCATTTCTGAGAAAATTTTTAAAAAGTCGATTTTTTTAGCAAAGAGGTACTACCTCTTACGAAATTTTCAATTTTAAACCTTCTCCCATAAAATTAAAAATTTACATTTTAACGCCTGCAAATGACTTGTTATCGATTCGTTTGGCCAAAACGAGGCTTTTACCAAAATATTAGCCATTTCTGAGAAAATTTTTAAAAAGTCGATTTTTTTAGCAAAGAGGTACTACCTCTTACGAAATTTTCAATTTTAAACCTTCTCCCATAAAATTAAAAATTTACATTTTAACGCCTGCAAATGACTTGTTATCGATTCGTTTGGCCAAAACGAGGCTTTTACCAAAATATTAGCCATTTCTGAGAAAATTTTTAAAAAGTCGATTTTTTTTAGCAAAGAGGTACCTCTTATGAAATTTTCAATTTTCAACCTTCTCCCATAAAATTAAAAATTTACATTTTAACGCCTGCAAATGACTTGTTATCGATTCGTTTGGCCAAAACGAGGCTTTTACCAAAATATTAGCCATTTCTGAGAAAATTTTTAAAAAGTCGATTTTTTTAGCAAAGAGGTACCTCTTATGAAATTTTCAATTTTCAACCTTCTCCCATAAAATTAAAAATTTACATTTTAACGCCTGCAAATGACTTGTTATCGATTCGTTTGGCCAAAACGAGGCTTTTACCAAAATATTAGCCATTTCTGAGAAAATTTTTAAAAAGTCGATTTTTTTTAGCAAAGAGGTACCTCTTATGAAATTTTCAATTTTCAACCTTCTCCCATAAAATTAAAAATTTACATTTTAACGCCTGCAAATGACTTGTTATCGATTCGTTTGGCCAAAACGAGGCTTTTACCAAAATATTAGCCATTTCTGAGAAAATTTTTAAAAAGTCGATTTTTTTAGCAAAGAGGTACTACCTCTTACGAAATTTTCAATTTTAAACCTTCTCCCATAAAATTAAAAATTTACATTTTAACGCCTGCAAATGACTTGTTATCGATTCGTTTGGCCAAAACGAGGCTTTTACCAAAATATTAGCCATTTCTGAGAAAATTTTTAAAAAGTCGATTTTTTTTAGCAAAGAGGTACCTCTTATGAAATTTTCAATTTTCAACCTTCTCCCATAAAATTAAAAATTTACATTTTAACGCCTGCAAATGACTTGTTATCGATTCGTTTGGCCAAAACGAGGCTTTTACCAAAATATTAGCCATTTCTGAGAAAATTTTTAAAAAGTCGATTTTTTTAGCAAAGAGGTACCTCTTATGAAATTTTCAATTTTCAACCTTCTCCCATAAAATTAAAAATTTACATTTTAACGCCTGCAAATGACTTGTTATCGATTCGTTTGGCGAAAACGAGGCTTTTACCAAAATATTAGCCATTTCTGAGAAAATTTTTAAAAAGTCGATTTTTTTAGCAAAGAGGTACCTCTTATGAAATTTTCAATTTTCAACCTTCTCCCATAAAATTAAAAATTTACATTTTAACGCCTGCAAATGACTTATTATCGATTCGTTTGGCCAAAACGAGGCTTTTACCAAAATATTAGCCATTTCTGAGAAAATTTTTAAAAAGTCGATTTTTTTAGCAAAGAGGTACTACCTCTTACGAAATTTTCAATTTTAAACCTTCTCCCATAAAATTAAAAATTTACATTTTAACGCCTGCAAATGACTTGTTATCGATTCGTTTGGCCAAAACGAGGCTTTTACCAAAATATTAGCCATTTCTGAGAAAATTTTTAAAAAGTCGATTTTTTTAGCAAAGAGGTACCTCTTATGAAATTTTCAATTTTCAACCTTCTCCCATAAAATTAAAAATTTACATTTTAACGCCTGCAAATGACTTGTTATCGATTCGTTTGGCCAAAACGAGGCTTTTACCAAAATATTAGCCATTTCTGAGAAAATTTTTAAAAAGTCGATTTTTTTTAGCAAAGAGGTACCTCTTATGAAATTTTCAATTTTCAACCTTCTCCCATAAAATTAAAAATTTACATTTTAACGCCTGCAAATGACTTGTTATCGATTCGTTTGGCCAAAACGAGGCTTTTACCAAAATATTAGCCATTTCTGAGAAAATTTTTAAAAAGTCGATTTTTTTAGCAAAGAGGTACTACCTCTTACGAAATTTTCAATTTTAAACCTTCTCCCATAAAATTAAAAATTTACATTTTAACGCCTGCAAATGACTTGTTATCGATTCGTTTGGCCAAAACGAGGCTTTTACCAAAATATTAGCCATTTCTGAGAAAATTTTTAAAAAGTCGATTTTTTTTAGCAAAGAGGTACCTCTTATGAAATTTTCAATTTTCAACCTTCTCCCATAAAATTAAAAATTTACATTTTAACGCCTGCAAATGACTTGTTATCGATTCGTTTGGCCAAAACGAGGCTTTTACCAAAATATTAGCCATTTCTGAGAAAATTTTTAAAAAGTCGATTTTTTTAGCAAAGAGGTACCTCTTATGAAATTTTCAATTTTCAACCTTCTCCCATAAAATTAAAAATTTACATTTTAACGCCTGCAAATGACTTGTTATCGATTCGTTTGGCCAAAACGAGGCTTTTACCAAAATATTAGCCATTTCTGAGAAAATTTTTAAAAAGTCGATTTTTTTAGCAAAGAGGTACTACCTCTTACGAAATTTTCAATTTTAAACCTTCTCCCATAAAATTAAAAATTTACATTTTAACGCCTGCAAATGACTTGTTATCGATTCGTTTGGCCAAAACGAGGCTTTTACCAAAATATTAGCCATTTCTGAGAAAATTTTTAAAAAGTCGATTTTTTTTAGCAAAGAGGTACCTCTTATGAAATTTTCAATTTTCAACCTTCTCCCATAAAATTAAAAATTTACATTTTAACGCCTGCAAATGACTTGTTATCGATTCGTTTGGCCAAAACGAGGCTTTTACCAAAATATTAGCCATTTCTGAGAAAATTTTTAAAAAGTCGATTTTTTTAGCAAAGAGGTACCTCTTATGAAATTTTCAATTTTCAACCTTCTCCCATAAAATTAAAAATTTACATTTTAACGCCTGCAAATGACTTGTTATCGATTCGTTTGGCGAAAACGAGGCTTTTACCAAAATATTAGCCATTTCTGAGAAAATTTTTAAAAAGTCGATTTTTTTAGCAAAGAGGTACCTCTTATGAAATTTTCAATTTTCAACCTTCTCCCATAAAATTAAAAATTTACATTTTAACGCCTGCAAATGACTTATTATCGATTCGTTTGGCCAAAACGAGGCTTTTACCAAAATATTAGCCATTTCTGAGAAAATTTTTAAAAAGTCGATTTTTTTAGCAAAGAGGTACTACCTCTTACGAAATTTTCAATTTTAAACCTTCTCCCATAAAATTAAAAATTTACATTTTAACGCCTGCAAATGACTTGTTATCGATTCGTTTGGCCAAAACGAGGCTTTTACCAAAATATTAGCCATTTCTGAGAAAATTTTTAAAAAGTCGATTTTTTTAGCAAAGAGGTACCTCTTATGAAATTTTCAATTTTCAACCTTCTCCCATAAAATTAAAAATTTACATTTTAACGCCTGCAAATGACTTGTTATCGATTCGTTTGGCCAAAACGAGGCTTTTACCAAAATATTAGCCATTTCTGAGAAAATTTTTAAAAAGTCGATTTTTTTTAGCAAAGAGGTACCTCTTATGAAATTTTCAATTTTCAACCTTCTCCCATAAAATTAAAAATTTACATTTTAACGCCTGCAAATGACTTGTTATCGATTCGTTTGGCCAAAACGAGGCTTTTACCAAAATATTAGCCATTTCTGAGAAAATTTTTAAAAAGTCGATTTTTTTAGCAAAGAGGTACCTCTTATGAAATTTTCAATTTTCAACCTTCTCCCATAAAATTAAAAATTTACATTTTAACGCCTGCAAATGACTTGTTATCGATTCGTTTGGCGAAAACGAGGCTTTTACCAAAATATTAGCCATTTCTGAGAAAATTTTTAAAAAGTCGATTTTTTTAGCAAAGAGGTACCTCTTATGAAATTTTCAATTTTCAACCTTCTCCCATAAAATTAAAAATTTACATTTTAACGCCTGCAAATGACTTATTATCGATTCGTTTGGCCAAAACGAGGCTTTTACCAAAATATTAGCCATTTCTGAGAAAATTTTTAAAAAGTCGATTTTTTTAGCAAAGAGGTACTACCTCTTACGAAATTTTCAATTTTAAACCTTCTCCCATAAAATTAAAAATTTACATTTTAACGCCTGCAAATGACTTGTTATCGATTCGTTTGGCCAAAACGAGGCTTTTACCAAAATATTAGCCATTTCTGAGAAAATTTTTAAAAAGTCGATTTTTTTAGCAAAGAGGTACCTCTTATGAAATTTTCAATTTTCAACCTTCTCCCATAAAATTAAAAATTTACATTTTAACGCCTGCAAATGACTTGTTATCGATTCGTTTGGCCAAAACGAGGCTTTTACCAAAATATTAGCCATTTCTGAGAAAATTTTTAAAAAGTCGATTTTTTTTAGCAAAGAGGTACCTCTTATGAAATTTTCAATTTTCAACCTTCTCCCATAAAATTAAAAATTTACATTTTAACGCCTGCAAATGACTTGTTATCGATTCGTTTGGCCAAAACGAGGCTTTTACCAAAATATTAGCCATTTCTGAGAAAATTTTTAAAAAGTCGATTTTTTTAGCAAAGAGGTACCTCTTATGAAATTTTCAATTTTCAACCTTCTCCCATAAAATTAAAAATTTACATTTTAACGCCTGCAAATGACTTGTTATCGATTCGTTTGGCCAAAACGAGGCTTTTACCAAAATATTAGCCATTTCTGAGAAAATTTTTAAAAAGTCGATTTTTTTTAGCAAAGAGGTACCTCTTATGAAATTTTCAATTTTCAACCTTCTCCCATAAAATTAAAAATTTACATTTTAACGCCTGCAAATGACTTGTTATCGATTCGTTTGGCCAAAACGAGGCTTTTACCAAAATATTAGCCATTTCTGAGAAAATTTTTAAAAAGTCGATTTTTTTAGCAAAGAGGTACCTCTTATGAAATTTTCAATTTTCAACCTTCTCCCATAAAATTAAAAATTTACATTTTAACGCCTGCAAATGACTTGTTATCGATTCGTTTGGCCAAAACGAGGCTTTTACCAAAATATTAGCCATTTCTGAGAAAATTTTTAAAAAGTCGATTTTTTTAGCAAAGAGGTACCTCTTATGAAATTTTCAATTTTCAACCTTCTCCCATAAAATTAAAAATTTACATTTTAACGCCTGCAAATGACTTGTTATCGATTCGTTTGGCCAAAACGAGGCTTTTACCAAAATATTAGCCATTTCTGAGAAAATTTTTAAAAAGTCGATTTTTTTTAGCAAAGAGGTACCTATTATGAAATTTTCAATTTTCAACCTTCTCCCATAAAATTAAAAATTTACATTTTAACGCCTGCAAATGACTTGTTATCGATTCGTTTGGCCAAAACGAGGCTTTTACCAAAATATTAGCCATTTCTGAGAAAATTTTTAAAAAGTCGATTTTTTTAGCAAAGAGGTACCTCTTATGAAATTTTCAATTTTCAACCTTCTCCCATAAAATTAAAAATTTACATTTTAACGCCTGCAAATGACTTGTTATCGATTCGTTTGGCCAAAACGAGGCTTTTACCAAAATATTAGCCATTTCTGAGAAAATTTTTAAAAAGTCGATTTTTTTTAGCAAAGAGGTACCTCTTATGAAATTTTCAATTTTCAACCTTCTCCCATAAAATTAAAAATTTACATTTTAACGCCTGCAAATGACTTGTTATCGATTCGTTTGGCCAAAACGAGGCTTTTACCAAAATATTAGCCATTTCTGAGAAAATTTTTAAAAAGTCGATTTTTTTAGCAAAGAGGTACCTCTTATGAAATTTTCAATTTTCAACCTTCTCCCATAAAATTAAAAATTTACATTTTAACGCCTGCAAATGACTTGTTATCGATTCGTTTGGCCAAAACGAGGCTTTTACCAAAATATTAGCCATTTCTGAGAAAATTTTTAAAAAGTCGATTTTTTTTAGCAAAGAGGTACCTCTTATGAAATTTTCAATTTTCAACCTTCTCCCATAAAATTAAAAATTTACATTTTAACGCCTGCAAATGACTTATTATCGATTCGTTTGGCCAAAACGAGGCTTTTACCAAAATATTAGCCATTTCTGAGAAAATTTTTAAAAAGTCGATTTTTTTAGCAAAGAGGTACCTCTTATGAAATTTTCAATTTTCGACCTTCTCCCATAAAATTAAAAATTTACATTTTAACGCCTGCAAATGACTTGTTATCGATTCGTTTGGCCAAAACGAGGCTTTTACCAAAATATTAGCCATTTCTGAGAAAATTTTTAAAAAGTCGATTTTTTTTAGCAAAGAGGTACTACCTCTTACGAAATTTTCAATTTTCAACCTTCTCCCATAAAATTAAAAATTTACATTTTAACGCCTGCAAATGACTTGTTATCGATTCGTTTGGCCAAAACGAGGCTTTTACCAAAATATTAGCCATTTCTGAGAAAATTTTTAAAAAGTCGATTTTTTTAGCAAAGAGGTACCTCTTATGAAATTTTCAATTTTCGACCTTCTCCCATAAAATTAAAAATTTACATTTTAACGCCTGCAAATGACTGTTATCGTTTCATTTGGCCAAAACGAGGCTTTTACCAAAATATTAGCCATTTCTGAGAAAATTTTTAAAAAGTCGATTTTTTTAGCAAAGAGGTACCTCTTATGAAATTTTCAATTTTCAACCTTCTCCCATAAAATTAAAAATTTACATTTTAACGCCTGCAAATGACTTATTGTCGATTCGTTTGGCCAAAACGAGGCTTTTACCAAAATATTAGCCATTTCTGAGAAAATTGTTAAAAAGTCGATTTTTTTAGCAAAGAGGTACCTCTTATGAAATTTTCAATTTTCAACCTTCTCCCATAAAATTAAAAATTTACATTTTAACGCCTGCAAATGACTGTTATCGTTTCATTTGGCCAAAACGAGGCTTTTACCAAAATATTAGCCATTTCTGAGAAAATTTTTAAAAAGTCGATTTTTTTAGCAAAGAGGTACTACCTCTTATGAAATTTTCAATTTTCAACCTTCTCCCATAAAATTAAAAATTTACATTTTAACGCCTGCAAATGACTGTTATCGTTTCATTTGGCCAAAACGAGGCTTTTACCAAAATATTAGCCATTTCTGAGAAAATTTTTAAAAAGTCGATTTTTTTAGCAAAGAGGTACCTCTTATGAAATTTTCAATTTTCAACCTTCTCCCATAAAATTAAAAATTTACATTTTAACGCCTGCAAATGACTTGTTATCGATTCGTTTGGCCAAAACGAGGCTTTTACCAAAATATTAGCCATTTCTGAGAAAATTTTTAAAAAGTCGATTTTTTTAGCAAAGAGGTACCTCTTATGAAATTTTCAATTTTCAACCTTCTCCCATAAAATTAAAAATTTACATTTTAACGCCTGCAAATGACTGTTATCGTTTCATTTGGCCAAAACGAGGCTTTTACCAAAATATTAGCCATTTCTGAGAAAATTTTTAACAAGTCGATTTTTTTAGCAAAGAGGTACCTCTTATGAAATTTTCAATTTTCGACCTTCTCCCATAAAATTAAAAATTTACATTTTAACGCCTGCAAATGACTTGTTATCGATTCGTTTGGCCAAAACGAGGCTTTTACCAAAATATTAGCCATTTCTGAGAAAATTTTTAAAAAGTCGATTTTTTTAGCAAAGAGGTACCTCTTATGAAATTTTCAATTTTCAACCTTCTCCCATAAAATTAAAAATTTACATTTTAACGCCTGCAAATGACTTATTGTCGATTCGTTTGGCCAAAACGAGGCTTTTACCAAAATATTAGCCACTTCTGAGAAAATTTTTAAAAAGTCGATTTTTTTAGCAAAGAGGTACCTCTTATGAAATTTTCAATTTTCAACCTTTTCCCATAAAATTAAAAATTTACATTTTAACGCCTGCAAATGACTTATTGTCGATTCGTTTGGCCAAAACGAGGCTTTTACCAAAATATTAGCCATTTCTGAGAAAATTTTTAAAAAGTCGATTTTTTTAGCAAAGAGGTACCTCTTATGAAATTTTCAATTTTCAACCTTTTCCCATAAAATTAAAAATTTACATTTTAACGCCTGCAAATGACTGTTATCGTTTCATTTGGCCAAAACGAGGCTTTTACCAAAATATTAGCCATTTCTGAGAAAATTTTTAAAAAGTAGATTTTTTTAGCAAAGAGGTACCTCTTATGAAATTTTCAATTTTCAACCTTCTCCCATAAAATTAAAAATTTACATTTTAACGCCTGCAAATGACTTATTGTCGATTCGTTTGGCCAAAACGAGGCTTTTACCAAAATATTAGCCATTTCTGAGAAAATTTTTAAAAAGTCGATTTTTTTAGCAAGGAGGTACCTCTTATGAAATTTTCAATTTTCAACCTTCTCCCATAAAATTAAAAATTTACATTTTAACGCCTGCAAATGACTGTTATCGTTTCATTTGGCCAAAACGAGGCTTTTACCAAAATATTAGCCATTTCTGAGAAAATTTTTAACAAGTCGATTTTTTTAGCAAAGAGGTACCTCTTATGAAATTTTCAATTTTCGACCTTCTCCCATAAAATTAAAAATTTACATTTTAACGCCTGCAAATGACTTATTGTCGATTCGTTTGGCCAAAACGAGGCTTTTACCAAAATATTAGCCATTTCTGAGAAAATTTTTAAAAAGTCGATTTTTTTAGCAAAGAGGTACCTCTTATGAAATTTTCAATTTTCAACCTTTTCCCATAAAATTAAAAATTTACATTTTAACGCCTGCAAATGACTTATTGTCGATTCGTTTGGCCAAAACGAGGCTTTTACCAAAATATTAGCCATTTCTGAGAAAATTTTTAAAAAGTCGATTTTTTTAGCAAAGAGGTACCTCTTATGAAATTTTCAATTTTCAACCTTCTCCCATAAAATTAAAAATTTACATTTTAACGCCTGCAAATGACTTATTATCGATTCGTTTGGCCAAAACGAGGCTTTTACCAAAATATTAGCCATTTCTGAGAAAATTTTTAAAAAGTCGATTTTTTTAGCAAAGAGGTACCTCTTATGAAATTTTCAATTTTCAACCTTTTCCCATAAAATTAAAAATTTACATTTTAACGCCTGCAAATGACTTATTATCGATTCGTTTGGCCAAAACGAGGCTTTTACCAAAATATTAGCCATTTCTGAGAAAATTTTTAAAAAGTAGATTTTTTTAGCAAAGAGGTACCTCTTATGAAATTTTCAATTTTCAACCTTCTCCCATAAAATTAAAAATTTACATTTTAACGCCTGCAAATGACTTATTATCGAGTCGTTTGGCCAAAACGAGGCTTTTACCAAAATATTAGCCATTTCTGAGAAAATTTTTAAAAAGTAGATTTTTTTAGCAAAGAGGTACCTCTTATGAAATTTTCAATTTTCAACCTTTTCCCATAAAATTAAAAATTTACATTTTAACGCCTGCAAATGACTTATTATCGATTCGTTTGGCCAAAACGAGGCTTTTACCAAAATATTAGCCATTTCTGAGAAAATTTTTAAAAAGTCGATTTTTTTAGCAAAGAGGTACCTCTTATGAAAGTTTCAATTTTCAACCTTCTCCCATAAAATTAAAAATTTACATTTTAACGCCTGCAAATGACTTATTATCGATTCGTTTGGCCAAAACGAGGCTTTTACCAAAATATTAGCCATTTCTGAGAAAATTTTTAAAAAGTCGATTTTTTTAGCAAAGAAATTTTCAATTTTCAACCTTTTCCCATAAAATTAAAAATTTACATTTTAACGCCTGCAAATGACTTATTATCGATTCGTTTGGCCAAAACGAGGCTTTTACCAAAATATTAGCCATTTCTGAGAAAATTTTTAAAAAGTCGATTTTTTTAGCAAAGAGGTACCTCTTATGAAATTTTCAATTTTCAACCTTCTCCCATAAAATTAAAAATTTACATTTTAACGCCTGCAAATGACTTATTGTCGATTCGTTTGGCCAAAACGAGGCTTTTACCAAAATATTAGCCATTTCTGAGAAAATTTTTAAAAAGTCGATTTTTTTAGCAAAGAGGTACCTCTTATGAAATTTTCAATTTTCAACCTTCTCCCATAAAATTAAAAATTTACATTTTAACGCCTGCAAATGACTTATTATCGATTCGTTTGGCCAAAACGAGGCTTTTACCAAAATATTAGCCATTTCTGAGAAAATTTTTAAAAAGTCGATTTTTTTAGCAAAGAGGTACCTCTTATGAAATTTTCAATTTTCAACCTTCTCCCATAAAATTAAAAATTTACATTTTAACGCCTGCAAATGACTTATTATCGATTCGTTTGGCCAAAACGAGGCTTTTACCAAAATATTAGCCATTTCTGAGAAAATTTTTAAAAAGTCGATTTTTTTAGCAAAGAGGTACCTCTTATGAAATTTTCAATTTTCAACCTTTTCCCATAAAATTAAAAATTTACATTTTAACGCCTGCAAATGACTTATTATCGATTCGTTTGGCCAAAACGAGGCTTTTACCAAAATATTAGCCATTTCTGAGAAAATTTTTAAAAAGTCGATTTTTTTAGCAAAGAGGTACCTCTTATGAAATTTTCAATTTTCAACCTTTTCCCATAAAATTAAAAATTTACATTTTAACGCCTGCAAATGACTTATTATCGATTCGTTTGGCCAAAACGAGGCTTTTACCAAAATATTAGCCATTTCTGAGAAAATTTTTAAAAAGTCGATTTTTTTTAGCAAAGAGGTACCTCTTATGAAATTTTCAATTTTCAACCTTCTCCCATAAAATTAAAAATTTACATTTTAACGCCTGCAAATGACTTATTATCGATTCGTTTGGCCAAAACGAGGCTTTTACCAAAATATTAGCCATTTCTGAGAAAATTTTTAAAAAGTCGATTTTTTTAGCAAAGAGGTACTTCTTATGAAATTTTCAATTTTCAACCTTCTCCCATAAAATTAAAAATTTACATTTTAACGCCTGCAAATGACTTGTTATCGATTCGTTTGGCCAAAACGAGGCTTTTACCAAAATATTAGCCATTTCTGAGAAAATTTTTAAAAAGTCGATTTTTTTAGCAAAGAGGTACCTCTTATGAAATTTTCAATTTTCAACCTTCTCCCATAAAATTAAAAATTTACATTTTAACGCCTGCAAATGACTTGTTATCGATTCGTTTGGCCAAAACGAGGCTTTTACCAAAATATTAGCCATTTCTGAGAAAATTTTTAAAAAGTCGATTTTTTTAGCAAAGAGGTACTTCTTATGAAATTTTCAATTTTCAACCTTCTCCCATAAAATTAAAAATTTACATTTTAACGCCTGCAAATGACTTATTGTCGATTCGTTTGGCCAAAACGAGGCTTTTACCAAAATATTAGCCATTTCTGAGAAAATTTTTAAAAAGTCGATTTTTTTAGCAAAGAGGTACCTCTTATGAAATTTTCAATTTTCAACCTTCTCCCATAAAATTAAAAATTTACATTTTAACGCCTGCAAATGACTTATTGTCGATTCGTTTGGCCAAAACGAGGCTTTTACCAAAATATTAGCCATTTCTGAGAAAATTTTTAAAAAGTCGATTTTTTTAGCAAAGAGGTACCTCTTATGAAATTTTCAATTTTCAACCTTCTCCCATAAAATTAAAAATTTACATTTTAACGCCTGCAAATGACTTGTTATCGATTCGTTTGGCCAAAACGAGGCTTTTACCAAAATATTAGCCATTTCTGAGAAAATTTTTAAAAAGTCGATTTTTTTAGCAAAGAGGTACTTCTTATGAAATTTTCAACCTTCTCCCATAAAATTAAAAATTTACATTTTAACGCCTGCAAATGACTTATTGTCGATTCGTTTGGCCAAAACGAGGCTTTTACCAAAATATTAGCCATTTCTGAGAAAATTTTTAAAAAGTCGATTTTTTTTAGCAAAGAGGTACCTCTTATGAAATTTTCAACCTTCTCCCATAAAATTAAAAATTTACATTTTAACGCCTGCAAATGACTTGTTATCGATTCGTTTGGCCAAAACGAGGCTTTTACCAAAATATTAGCCATTTCTGAGAAAATTTTTAAAAAGTCGATTTTTTTAGCAAAGAGGTACCTCTTATGAAATTTTCAATTTTCAACCTTCTCCCATAAAATTAAAAATTTACATTTTAACGCCTGCAAATGACTTATTATCGATTCGTTTGGCCAAAACGAGGCTTTTACCAAAATATTAGCCATTTCTGAGAAAATTTTTAAAAAGTCGATTTTTTTAGCAAAGAGGTACCTCTTATGAAATTTTCAATTTTCAACCTTCTCCCATAAAATTAAAAATTTACATTTTAACGCCTGCAAATGACTTATTATCGATTCGTTTGGCCAAAACGAGGCTTTTACCAAAATATTAGCCATTTCTGAGAAAATTTTTAAAAAGTCGATTTTTTTAGCAAAGAGGTACCTCTTATGAAATTTTCAATTTTCAACCTTTTCCCATAAAATTAAAAATTTACATTTTAACGCCTGCAAATGACTTATTATCGATTCGTTTGGCCAAAACGAGGCTTTTACCAAAATATTAGCCATTTCTGAGAAAATTTTTAAAAAGTCGATTTTTTTAGCAAAGAGGTACCTCTTATGAAATTTTCAATTTTCAACCTTTTCCCATAAAATTAAAAATTTACATTTTAACGCCTGCAAATGACTTATTATCGATTCGTTTGGCCAAAACGAGGCTTTTACCAAAATATTAGCCATTTCTGAGAAAATTTTTAAAAAGTCGATTTTTTTAGCAAAGAGGTACCTCTTATGAAATTTTCAATTTTCAACCTTCTCCCATAAAATTAAAAATTTACATTTTAACGCCTGCAAATGACTTATTATCGATTCGTTTGGCCAAAACGAGGCTTTTACCAAAATATTAGCCATTTCTGAGAAAATTTTTAAAAAGTCGATTTTTTTAGCAAAGAGGTACCTCTTATGAAATTTTCAATTTTCAACCTTCTCCCATAAAATTAAAAATTTACATTTTAACGCCTGCAAATGACTTATTATCGATTCGTTTGGCCAAAACGAGGCTTTTACCAAAATATTAGCCATTTCTGAGAAAATTTTTAAAAAGTCGATTTTTTTAGCAAAGAGGTACCTCTTATGAAATTTTCTATTTTCAACCTTCTCCCATAAAATTAAAAATTTACATTTTAACGCCTGCAAATGACTTATTGTCGATTCGTTTGGCCAAAACGAGGCTTTTACCAAAATATTAGCCATTTCTGAGAAAATTTTTAAAAAGTCGATTTTTTTAGCAAAGAGGTACCTCTTATGAAATTTTCAATTTTCAACCTTCTCCCATAAAATTAAAAATTTACATTTTAACGCCTGCAAATGACTTATTATCGATTCGTTTGGCCAAAACGAGGCTTTTACCAAAATATTAGCCATTTCTGAGAAAATTTTTAAAAAGTCGATTTTTTTAGCAAAGAGGTACTTCTTATGAAATTTTCAATTTTCAACCTTCTCCCATAAAATTAAAAATTTACATTTTAACGCCTGCAAATGACTTGTTATCGATTCGTTTGGCCAAAACGAGGCTTTTACCAAAATATTAGCCATTTCTGAGAAAATTTTTAAAAAGTCGATTTTTTTAGCAAAGAGGTACTTCTTATGAAATTTTCAATTTTCAACCTTCTCCCATAAAATTAAAAATTTACATTTTAACGCCTGCAAATGACTTATTGTCGATTCGTTTGGCCAAAACGAGGCTTTTACCAAAATATTAGCCATTTCTGAGAAAATTTTTAAAAAGTCGATTTTTTTAGCAAAGAGGTACCTCTTATGAAATTTTCAATTTTCAACCTTCTCCCATAAAATTAAAAATTTACATTTTAACGCCTGCAAATGACTTATTGTCGATTCGTTTGGCCAAAACGAGGCTTTTACCAAAATATTAGCCATTTCTGAGAAAATTTTTAAAAAGTCGATTTTTTTAGCAAAGAGGTACCTCTTATGAAATTTTCAATTTTCAACCTTCTCCCATAAAATTAAAAATTTACATTTTAACGCCTGCAAATGACTTGTTATCGATTCGTTTGGCCAAAACGAGGCTTTTACCAAAATATTAGCCATTTCTGAGAAAATTTTTAAAAAGTCGATTTTTTTAGCAAAGAGGTACTTCTTATGAAATTTTCAACCTTCTCCCATAAAATTAAAAATTTACATTTTAACGCCTGCAAATGACTTATTGTCGATTCGTTTGGCCAAAACGAGGCTTTTACCAAAATATTAGCCATTTCTGAGAAAATTTTTAAAAAGTCGATTTTTTTTAGCAAAGAGGTACCTCTTATGAAATTTTCAATTTTCAACCTTCTTCCATAAAATTAAAAATTTACATTTTAACGCCTGCAAATGACTTGTTATCGATTCGTTTGGCCAAAACGAGGCTTTTACCAAAATATTAGCCATTTCTGAGAAAATTTTTAAAAAGTCGATTTTTTTAGCAAAGAGGTACTTCTTATGAAATTTTCAATTTTCAACCTTCTCCCATAAAATTAAAAATTTACATTTTAACGCCTGCAAATGACTTATTATCGATTCGTTTGGCCAAAACGAGGCTTTTACCAAAATATTAGCCATTTCTGAGAAAATTTTTAAAAAGTCGATTTTTTTAGCAAAGAGGTACCTCTTATGAAATTTTCAATTTTTAACCTTCTCCCATAAAATTAAAAATTTACATTTTAACGCCTGCAAATGACTTATTATCGATTCGTTTGGCCAAAACGAGGCTTTTACCAAAATATTAGCCATTTCTGAGAAAATTTTTAAAAAGTCGATTTTTTTAGCAAAGAGGTACTACCTCTTATGAAATTTTCAATTTTCAACCTTTTCCCATAAAATTAAAAATTTACATTTTAACGCCTGCAAATGACTTATTATCGATTCGTTTGGCCAAAACGAGGCTTTTACCAAAATATTAGCCATTTCTGAGAAAATTTTTAAAAAGTCGATTTTTTTAGCAAAGAGGTACCTCTTATGAAATTTTCAATTTTCAACCTTCTCCCATAAAATTAAAAATTTACATTTTAACGCCTGCAAATGACTTATTATCGATTCGTTTGGCCAAAACGAGGCTTTTACCAAAATATTAGCCATTTCTGAGAAAATTTTTAAAA
The DNA here is from genome assembly GCA_963675445.1 of Linnaemya vulpina. Lineage (NCBI taxonomy): Eukaryota > Metazoa > Arthropoda > Insecta > Diptera > Tachinidae > Linnaemya > Linnaemya vulpina. The sequence goes on along the minus strand of OY776279.1, from coordinate 22,984,837 downwards.
AGTCGATTTTTTTTTAGCAAAGAAATTTCTTATGAAATTTTCAATTTTCAACCTTTTCCCATAAAATTAAAAATTTACATTTTAACGCCTGCAAATGACTTATTATCGATTCGTTTGGCCAAAACGAGGCTTTTACCAAAATATTAGCCATTTCTGAGAAAATTTTTAAAAAGTCGATTTTTTTAGCAAAGAGGTACCTCTTATGAAATTTTCAATTTTCAACCTTCTCCCATAAAATTAAAAATTTACATTTTAACGCCTGCAAATGACTTATTATCGATTCGTTTGGCCAAAACGAGGCTTTTACCAAAATATTAGCCATTTCTGAGAAAATTTTTAAAAAGTCGATTTTTTTTAGCAAAGAGGTACCTCTTATGAAATTTTCAATTTTCAACCTTCTCCCATAAAATTAAAAATTTACATTTTAACGCCTGCAAATGACTTATTATCGATTCGTTTGGCCAAAACGAGGCTTTTACCAAAATATTAGCCATTTCTGAGAAAATTTTTAAAAAGTCGATTTTTTTAGCAAAGAGGTACCTCTTATGAAATTTTCAATTTTCAGCCTTCTCCCATAAAATTAAAAATTTACATTTTAACGCCTGCAAATGACTTATTATCGATTCGTTTGGCCAAAACGAGGCTTTTACCAAAATATTAGCCATTTCTGAGAAAATTTTTAAAAAGTCGATTTTTTTAGCAAAGAGGTACCTCTTATGAAATTTTCAATTTTCAACCTTCTCCCATAAAATTAAAAATTTACATTTTAACGCCTGCAAATGACTTATTATCGATTCGTTTGGCCAAAACGAGGCTTTTACCAAAATATTAGCCATTTCTGAGAAAATTTTTAAAAAGTCGATTTTTTTAGCAAAGAGGTACTTCTTATGAAATTTTCAATTTTCAACCTTCTCCCATAAAATTAAAAATTTACATTTTAACGCCTGCAAATGACTTGTTATCGATTCGTTTGGCCAAAACGAGGCTTTTACCAAAATATTAGCCATTTCTGAGAAAATTTTTAAAAAGTCGATTTTTTTAGCAAAGAGGTACCTCTTATGAAATATTCAATTTTCGACCTTCTCCCATAAAATTAAAAATTTACATTTTAACGCCTGCAAATGACTTGTTATCGATTCGTTTGGCCAAAACGAGGCTTTTACCAAAATATTAGCCATTTCTGAGAAAATTTTTAAAAAGTCGATTTTTTTAGCAAAGAGGTACCTCTTATGAAATTTTCAATTTTCGACCTTCTCCCATAAAATTAAAAATTTACATTTTTACGCCTGCAAATGACTTGTTATCGATTCGTTTGGCCAAAACGAGGCTTTTACCAAAATATTAGCCATTTCTGAGAAAATTTTTAAAAAGTCGATTTTTTTAGCAAAGAGGTACCTCTTATGAAATTTTCAATTTTCAACCTTCTCCCATAAAATTAAAAATTTACATTTTAACGCCTGCAAATGACTTGTTATCGATTCGTTTGGCCAAAACGAGGCTTTTACCAAAATATTAGCCATTTCTGAGAAAATTTTTAAAAAGTCGATTTTTTTAGCAAAGAGGTACCTCTTATGAAATTTTCAATTTTCAACCTTCTCCCATAAAATTAAAAATTTACATTTTAACGCCTGCAAATGACTTGTTATCGATTCGTTTGGCCAAAACGAGGCTTTTACCAAAATATTAGCCATTTCTGAGAAAATTTTTAAAAAGTCGATTTTTTTAGCAAAGAGGTACCTCTTATGAAATTTTCAATTTTCGACCTTCTCCCATAAAATTAAAAATTTACATTTTAACGCCTGCAAATGACTTGTTATCGATTCGTTTGGCCAAAACGAGGCTTTTACCAAAATATTAGCCATTTCTGAGAAAATTTTTAAAAAGTCGATTTTTTTAGCAAAGAGGTACCTCTTATGAAATTTTCAATTTTCGACCTTCTCCCATAAAATTAAAAATTTACATTTTAACGCCTGCAAATGACTTGTTATCGATTCGTTTGGCCAAAACGAGGCTTTTACCAAAATATTAGCCATTTCTGAGAAAATTTTTAAAAAGTCGATTTTTTTAGCAAAGAGGTACCTCTTATGAAATTTTCAATTTTCGACCTTCTCCCATAAAATTAAAAATTTACATTTTAACGCCTGCAAATGACTTGTTATCGATTCGTTTGGCCAAAACGAGGCTTTTACCAAAATATTAGCCATTTCTGAGAAAATTTTTAAAAAGTCGATTTTTTTAGCAAAGAGGTACCTCTTATGAAATTTTCAATTTTCGACCTTCTCCCATAAAATTAAAAATTTACATTTTAACGCCTGCAAATGACTTGTTATCGATTCGTTTGGCCAAAACGAGGCTTTTACCAAAATATTAGCCATTTCTGAGAAAATTTTTAAAAAGTCGATTTTTTTAGCAAAGAGGTACCTCTTATGAAATTTTCAATTTTCAACCTTCTCCCATAAAATTAAAAATTTACATTTTAACGCCTGCAAATGACTTGTTATCGATTCGTTTGGCCAAAACGAGGCTTTTACCAAAATATTAGCCATTTCTGAGAAAATTTTTAAAAAGTCGATTTTTTTAGCAAAGAGGTACCTCTTATGAAATTTTCAATTTTCAACCTTCTCCCATAAAATTAAAAATTTACATTTTAACGCCTGCAAATGACTTGTTATCGATTCGTTTGGCCAAAACGAGGCTTTTACCAAAATATTAGCCATTTCTGAGAAATTTTTAAAAAGTCGATTTTTTTAGCAAAGAGGTACCTCTTATGAAATTTTAAATTTTCGACCTTCTCCCATAAAATTAAAAATTTACATTTTAACGCCTGCAAATGACTTGTTATCGATTCGTTTGGCCAAAACGAGGCTTTTACCAAAATATTAGCCATTTCTGAGAAAATTTTTAAAAAGTCGATTTTTTTAGCAAAGAGGTACCTCTTATGAAATTTTCAATTTTCAACCTTCTCCCATAAAATTAAAAATTTACATTTTAACGCCTGCAAATGACTTGTTATCGATTCGTTTGGCCAAAACGAGGCTTTTACCAAAATATTAGCCATTTCTGAGAAAATTTTTAAAAAGTCGATTTTTTTAGCAAAGAGGTACCTCTTATGAAATTTTCAATTTTCGACCTTCTCCCATAAAATTAAAAATTTACATTTTAACGCCTGCAAATGACTTGTTATCGATTCGTTTGGCCAAAACGAGGCTTTTACCAAAATATTAGCCATTTCTGAGAAAATTTTTAAAAAGTCGATTTTTTTAGCAAAGAGGTACCTCTTATGAAATTTTCAATTTTCAACCTTCTCCCATAACATTAAAAATTTACATTTTAACGCCTGCAAATGACTTGTTATCGATTCGTTTGGCCAAAACGAGGCTTTTACCAAAATATTAGCCATTTCTGAGAAAATTTTTAAAATGTCGATTTTTTTAGCAAAGAGGTACCTCTTATGAAATTTTCAATTTTCGACCTTCTCCCATAAAATTAAAAATTTACATTTTAACGCCTGCAAATGACTTGTTATCGATTCGTTTGGCCAAAACGAGGCTTTTACCAAAATATTAGCCATTTCTGAGAAAATTTTTAAAAAGTCGATTTTTTTAGCAAAGAGGTACCCTCTTATGAAATTTTCAATTTTCGACCTTCTCCCATAAAATTAAAAATTTACATTTTAACGCCTGCAAATGACTTGTTATCGATTCGTTTGGCCAAAACGAGGCTTTTACCAAAATATTAGCCATTTCTGAGAAAATTTTTAAAAAGTCGATTTTTTTAGCAAAGAGGTACCTCTTATGAAATTTTCAATTTTCGACCTTCTCCCATAAAATTAAAAATTTACATTTTGACGCCTGCAAATGACTTGTTATCGATTCGTTTGGCCAAAACGAGGCTTTTACCAAAATATTAGCCATTTCTGAGAAAATTTTTAAAAAGTCGATTTTTTTAGCAAAGAGGTACCTCTTATGAAATTTTCAATTTTCGACCTTCTCCCATAAAATTAAAAATTTACATTTTAACGCCTGCAAATGACTTGTTATCGATTCGTTTGGCCAAAACGAGGCTTTTACCAAAATATTAGCCATTTCTGAGAAAATTTTAAAAAGTCGATTTTTTTAGCAAAGAGGTACCTCTTATGAAATTTTCAATTTTCGACCTTCTCCCATAAAATTAAAAATTTACATTTTAACGCCTGCAAATGACTTGTTATCGATTCGTTTGGCCAAAACGAGGCTTTTACCAAAATATTAGCCATTTCTGAGAAAATTTTTAAAAAGTCGATTTTTTTAGCAAAGAGGTACCTCTTATGAAATTTTCAATTTTCGACCTTCTCCCATAAAATTAAAAATTTACATTTTAACGCCTGCAAATGACTTGTTATCGATTCGTTTGGCCAAAACGAGGCTTTTACCAAAATATTAGCCATTTCTGAGAAAATTTTTAAAAAGTCGATTTTTTTAGCAAAGAGGTACCTCTTATGAAATTTTCAATTTTCGACCTTCTCCCATAAAATTAAAAATTTACATTTTAACGCCTGCAAATGACTTGTTATCGATTCGTTTGGCCAAAACGAGGCTTTTACCAAAATATTAGCCATTTCTGAGAAAATTTTTAAAAAGTCGATTTTTTTAGCAAAGAGGGACCTCTTATGAAATTTTCAATTTTCGACCTTCTCCCATAAAATTAAAAATTTACATTTTAACGCCTGCAAATGACTTGTTATCGATTCGTTTGGCCAAAACGAGGCTTTTACCAAAATATTAGCCATTTCTGAGAAAATTTTTAAAAAGTCGATTTTTTTAGCAAAGAGGTACCTCTTATGAAATTTTCAATTTTCGACCTTCTCCCATAAAATTAAAAATTTACATTTTAACGCCTGCAAATGACTTGTTATCGATTCGTTTGGCCAAAACGAGGCTTTTACCAAAATATTAGCCATTTCTGAGAAAATTTTTAAAAAGTCGATTTTTTTAGCAAAGAGGTACCCTCTTATGAAATTTTCAATTTTCGACCTTCTCCCATAAAATTAAAAATTTACATTTTAACGCCTGCAAATGACTTGTTATCGATTCGTTTGGCCAAAACGAGGCTTTTACCAAAATATTAGCCATTTCTGAGAAAATTTTTAAAAGTCGATTTTTTTAGCAAAGAGGTAC